>CM066328.1:434143578-434508578 GCA_033807585.1 Hydrophis major
CCTGAAGTAGCCACCAGCAGGCTGGTGACACCCGATTTTTTCCAAGCAAGTGCCAAACCAGACACGCCGGACAATCAACAACACCCCCTGCCCCCCATCTGAATGACTGAAAGAGTCGCTGGGCAGCTCTGAGGGAGCCACGAGGGGTGGAGGCAGAACTGGAGCTGCCCTGGAGATGCATCCCGCCCGGAGGGAGAGGAAGGGGGGGTCGTCCTGGGGCTGAGAGGGCGGAGGTGAGGGTTGTGAAGGGGGAGCCAGAAGGAGCTGATGGGGGTCTGTCTGTTGTGGGGCAGGGTCGCCTCTTTCATGCCACTCCGACCTGCATCCAGCAGGAAACTGAGCAGGGGGAGGGTCTCCACCTGCCCGCTGCCTCCTTGGAAGGTGGAAGGGAGAAGAGGGTGAGTGGGGGCTAGTGGCTGGGCCCTCCCTTCCCCCTCTCCCCCTGCTGCCTCCTTCTTTCTCCTTCCCTCCTTCTCTCTCCCCACTTGGTGGCTTAATGCAGACCCTCCACCTGTGCATGTGTGACTGATGCCCTCCCAAGGATGGGCCCTGAAGGTGGAGTCAGCGGAGGACCGGGGGAGGGGGCTGCTGCTGCTGCCCTCAGCAAGAGGAGGCACCTGCACAGGTGGCAAGAGGCCAGCAGGTAAAGAAGAGGGAATCAGGACACATGGGGGGGGAGCTGTCCACCCAAGGAAGTGCTGATGCCCTCCGGCCAGGGTCCTCCTTCGGCCCCCTCCCCTCGCGGCTGGATGTGCGACCCTCTCTGGGAATCAGCCAAGCTCCTCGGGACTCCGTAGTAACAGCAGCAACATACCGCAAGTTGTGTTACTCTTCCTAACAGGAAAAAAAGTGCTGGTGACAGGAAGCAGCTTTTGCCCCGCCATCCGCCCAGCCCCACGTCGAGAAGGGGCCGAGGCATCCCGAATGCCCTGCTCACCTCGCCTGGTTTGCAGGTGGCTTGACTGACAGGTGTCACCTGGAGAAAGTCCCAAGGAAAGCCGTGTTGAACTGAGCAGTGGACGTTGCCTGGCCTCCCTCGAGAGACCCAGGGATGGGGGGGGGGGGGTCTGGTCTCACCCTCTGTGGCTAAAAACGGCCCCTCCCCACGGCATATTTGAGAAACGAATCCAGACTTTGGAAAGGAGAATCAAGTTGGAGGTGCCCCTCCCCCTCCTTTAGCAGGAGCCCCCAGGGCTGATCCCCCCTCCCCCACCCGCAGCCAGGAAAGGAGGACTGGTAGAGGGAAACTATGTTGGCGCCACTAGGCATCACTTCCTCTCCATCCTTTGCTGGACTTGGCTGAATCCCAGCCAAGAGTGTCCGGGGCCTCCAAAGTGGCCAGGGGGGCATGGCGGGACCCCCATCCCGCAGCCCTTTCCAGTGCTCCGCCGCCCGCCCGCTGGTTGCTTCCTTAGCCGACCGGCAGGCCGCCCCCCCCCCCAATACTCCCTCTCGCTGCCCCTCCCGTCCGCCGGTTATAAATAGCTGCCTCTGCCCGTTCCCTAAATTTCCCGCTGACGTCGCGCCCACGTCATTGCGTAGGCTGATGCTTTTCTGTGAATGAGCCGCGAGATCCCCGTTACTACGAGCCGGGCTCTATAAAAACCTCGACGGCGCCAGAAGCAGCTCCGCAGCCCAGCCGCGGCCGAAGGACGGCGCCGCTCCTCTGCCGGGCAGGGCGCGCTGCCCGCGGGACGACGGGAGGGAGAGACGTCGGCGAGGAGCGCAGCCCGAAGATCGGCGGGGGGCGACCGCCGTCCGGGCAGGTAAGAACTGCGCTGGGGCCGCCTGGGCCACGCCTCCCGGTCCCTTGGCAGCGGGGCCCGCTCTCTTGCCCCCAGCTCCGCGCCGCCTGCCTTCCGACGGAGCGCCACCTCCGAGCCCTCCGGCTCGCCGTCCCCGGCTCGACTCCCTCTTCGGGGAGTGGGGCCCGTCGCCCCTCTGGGCCCAGCGGGAGCCAGCCCGGACCCCATTGGCTGCCAGGGCGAGCACGTGGGCTCCGGCTCCCCTTTCCCCGAAGAGTCCCGCGCGTGGGGCTGATCTCCGAGCAGGCTGAGACCCTTTGGGAGCTCAAACGGGCCGACGGGGGCCGGAGAGGGCGAGGGCGGCGCTTTCCCCGCGGTCAAAAGCCGATTGGAGTCTGATAGCAACAAACAGGCGGGGGGAGGGGGGCTTCCTTGAGACAGGGTCACGCCTCCCTAACCCAGAGAGAGCCCAGTACGGGGGGGGGGGGGGAGGCACCGGGAGATCATCCTTCTTGGCGCCCCTCCTGCGGATCCGCCCTTCTGCTGCTACCTGTTGCCGGGCGTCCATCGGCCGTCCCTGCCTCTTTCAGTGCCGCGGGGGGGGGGGAGGGGGAGGACTCCTCTTTCTCCGCCCTCAACCCACCTGAGAGGCGGCGGGGGCGGCAGAGCAGCGTTTGCTAGGGAGACACTCGAAGAACGCGAGGCTGCCGGAAGCCGGGCACTGGGGGCGCCAGCCGCCCGCCAGTCCTGCCCCCTCCCTGGCTTTGGCCTCTGTCTCCGCCCAGGGTGGGCCGGCGGTGCCCTCAAATGCAGGGCTGCCAGGGCGGAGAGAGGAAGAGGCCGCTGGGGGAGGGCTGTGCGTGGGAGGGGGCGTTCAGTCTGGGGAAGGGGCTCGCTCTCTTGCCGCCTTCAGGAGCGCGCCCAGACCGTCCTCCCCTCCGGAAGTGACACTCGGAGTGTGGTCGTGAATCGGGGTTTGTAAAGCTCCTCCCCTCCAAACACCCCCGGACCCTTCAGGCTGGGCGTCCAGCTGTGGAGGGCCCCGTGGACAGGCGAGCGGCCCGTGGGGTCCGGAGCGCTTCGAATCTAGGCGCGGAACAAGCCAGAAGCGAGGATTAGCCGCGATCCTGAGAAGTAGAAACGAGCGTCTTTACGTTGAACGGCGCCACAGCCGCGGAGACCGGGCGGGGCGGTTGTTGGGTCTTTGCCCAGGAAGTAATACGGCGCCCCCGGCTCCACCTGGGCGGGAAAGGAAAGTGGGCCGGGGGGAGCTCAGTCCGAAGACGCCCGAAGCGCCCCCGGCCAGCTCGTCAGGACCTTGGCTCTAGACTGCTTACTGCTACAGGTGTGAGAGGCACAGTAACAGTCTACAGTCATGGCCACTGACGGCTGGCAGCGGCAACGGGGCTTTCTCCAGCAGCCGTTTCGGGGGGGGGGGGGGGACAGCGCTCCCCACCGCCGCAAGGAAGCGCCGAGGCTGTGGTCAAGTCATGTGACTCTGCCTCGGTATTCCTGGCTGAGAAATGGAACTTCGTTGCTTTTCCAAGTTCTTCAGCCCCGCACTTTATTGGATCATTAAACTCCCCATCTCTCTCCCCAGCGAACCTCGACCTTGGTAGGGCTGGTGGTGATCTGTCAGCCTCAGTGTTCCTCGCCTTTAAAATGGGAGGATAAGCGGACCGTGGGGTTTCCTTGCTCTGAGCCTGGTGCAGCTTTCTCTGCTGTTTGTTCCTGGCAGCTTCAAACGCTCCTGCTGGCGAAGGCTGCTGAGCTGAGGAAGCCTGAGCAGGGGGTTGGACTAGAAGACCTCCAAGGTCCCTTCCAGCTCTCTGATTCTGTTAAGAAAGCCAAGCAAGGCCTCTCAGCTCCCTCGCGGTGCTTCTGTTTGGCCAAGAGTGAAAGGTGTCCACTTTACAGTGAGAGGGGGGAGGGGGAGGGGCAGGAGGATCGAGGTCTCTGCCTGCAGTCCTGGCAGGAAATTGCTGCCTTTGATGGGGGAGGGCAGGGCACTGGGTGAGGGGGGGCAGTGGGGGGGGCACGGGGCCCTGCAGCATTGGAGGCCTTCTCTTTTGGGGGACAGTCACAGGGGGCCTTATCAATCCATGAGCAAGATGGCCCCCAGGGGGCAGCCCCAGAGGCTCTGTGGTCATCCCAGAAAGAAAATGGAGGCCAAGAGGAGATCCCCCAAAGGGACTGAGGGGTCCTGGAAGGAGGGAGATCGGGGGAGAGGACCCCCCCCCTCCCAAACGTCCCATAGTCCTTGGGAAGGAAAGAAGGAAAGAAAAAACAGGAGGCCAGCTCTTCATTGCAGAAGGCAAAATCTAAAGGTATCAAAGGCAGGGGCACCCCCACTTTTGTTACTTGGGGGGGACACAAGCAATGTGTGTCTTTCAAAGGCAAGGTGGGAGGTGGAGATTGTAAGAAACTGGGAGAATCTCTAGTTATCCTGAATGAGATGATCAGCTGAGCTCTGCCTCCTATGGAGGGAGTAAAGCAAGAAACATTGGTCAGGTTTTTAAACTGTCCAATGTTTTTTTAAACATTTCTAATACAGGGAGTCCTTAACTTTAGCAACCATTCAAAGTTACAATGGCACTGAAAAAGGCCACATGGCTGGTTTTCACACTTATGACCGTTGTGCCATCCACGTGGTCACATGATCCAAATGCGGACTCTGGCTCATATTTATGATGGTCCTGTGATCCCCTTTTGCGGCCCCCTTGATAAGCAGAATCAATGTGGAAGCCGGGTTCACTTTACGACCTTTGGGACTGACTTAACAACAGCAGGGATTCACATAACAACTAGGGAAAGAAAGGTCCTAAAATCAGACAAAACCCACTTAACAATTATCTTGCTTAGCAACAGAAGTTTTGGGCTCGGTTGTGAGTTCAGGGTTACCTGTATTGTCCATCCCCCTCAGTGACAATGGACACAACGGACGGGGCTGTGCATCAACCAGAGGCCTTCAGTGGTTTGCAAGAATCTAAAACTGAGGTCCCCAAACTTGGCCACTTTAAGACTTGTGGACTTCAACTCCCAGAATTCCTCAGCCAGCTATTCTATGCTGCCAGCTCTGCTGGCTGAGGAATTCTGGGAGTTGAAGTCCACAAGTCTTAAAGTGGCCAAGTTTGGGGACCCCTGCTGTAGAAGGTCCCTGAGGCCAAAGTGTTGGAGGCTCTTGGAGTCCCAGGGAAACTGGAAAGAGGCTGCTCAGCCCACCTGAGCCCTCTGACGGATAAGCCTTGGGCCAAGCGTGGGAAGCGAGGGATGGCTGGAGGGGAGCAACAGTTGTCCTGGTTTTCCGAGAGGGAGGAAAGGATGGTCTCTGGAGGCCCTCAATCTCATGTCCCAGAGATGCTTCTTCCAAAAGACAACTGGACTTTCTAGGAAAACATTTCACTTCTAAGACCTGAAGAAGCTTCTGGGATGAGAAGCAAAATGTTTTCAAGGAAAAAAAGCCAAGAGGATCCATGTTGCCTGTTGGGGGGAGGGGAAATCACCCTTGGGACAACTATAAATTGGAGGGCAGAGTCTCTCCATAGACATCAATCTGGTGGATGTCAAGGAAGACTCCATAACAGGAGAAAACAGTGATTAAAGAGCAATCAATGCAGTGGTGGGATTCAAATTTTTCTACCACCAGTTCTGTGGGTGTGGTTTGGTGGGCGTGGCAGGGGAAGGATATACTGCAAAATCCCCCTTCCTCCCCACCCCAACGACCTGCTTTCCAGCTCCGTTCTCCTGGGCAGGGCAATGAAAGGAGACCCAGCCAATCAGCTGGGACTCAATGGGAGGCAGAGAAGAGACGGGGTTGGGGGGGCCAGTCACAGGTGGGATTCCAAACTACGCCAAATTTCCACTACCGCTTCTCCAGAAGTGGTCAGAACCGGCTGAATCAATGTAGAAGCACCTTTGAAGGAAGGGAGGGATTCCTAGTGTGGATTTGACAAGAAGGAATTTCGCCAGATTCTCCTTCCTCTCTTGTTTGTCTGCATTCTCTGGCAATAACCAGGACTACAATCCAAGAAATACAGGAATCGAATTCATTAGAAGGATTTATGGGGAAAATATTAAGGTGGCAATGCTGGCATTCTTAGAAACATTTTTCTTTTCAAACCTCTACAGAGGGGGAAATTAAAGCATTTGGAGATTGGTTCTTTTTCTTGTACCATTTGATGCCTGGATCTCTGGAAGATGAACCAGCCTGGACTTGTAGATAATTTGGAAATGATTACTAACCAATTTATTAATCAGCTCTCAAAGTATTTTTGATCAGCCAGTTTCCTCAGTAGGCAGTGGAGGTGCTGCCAATGTAATATGTCTTCATTTCTGCAAAGATTAGTTTCAAATTACAATTGGCAATCTCATAGAATAATAGAATAACAGAGTTGGAAGGGACCTTGGAGGTCTTCTAGTCAAACCTCCTTCCAAGGTTGCTTTGGATGGTTGAGATTCAAGAGATTTGTCCTGGGTCTGCCTTGCAAAGACCTTCAGAATTGCTCATTCATGATTCCTGCTCAAAACAGAGGGAGCTGTCTCAAGGTTCAGCCACGCTGGCATTCTCCTGCTTCAACATCATTAATAATCACCTGGATTAAAAAAACGAGGGAATACTTTTCAGATTTTCAAATAACGTGGCATTGTCTGGGATAAATCATATGTTAGAAGGAAGGATTAGGATTACAAACCATCTTGATCCATTAAGCCTGAAATTTAATGCATGATTCTCTATTTAGAAAATATAAATCAAATGAAGCTACCCAGATTGCTAATAAATAGTAACAACGCAGGGTCCAGTGTGGGTCAGTCCCTGGGACCGGAAGTTTTGCCTCCCGAGCTTTCTGAGTGGTGCTAGAGCCCCTCCTCCTGAGTGGGTTTCTGCGACAGACTCCCTCAAGACGGGGGGCTCCAGCATTGAGCCAGAAAGCTTGGGAGGGGACCAACCCACATTGGATCCTGCAACATTATCTTGGGAGACGTAGATTCACCTTCATTCGTGAGTAGTAAAAGCCATTATAAATGAAAATAGATTGGGGCTTTAGCTAACTACCAATGAATTGTAAGCCAGTAGGCCAATATGGCTATAAAAAGGCTAAATTTAAGCTTAGCCTCCACCTGCAGAAGTACAATTTCCAAACCACAGGTGAGGTGTTCCCCTTTCTTTTGCTTTAGGCCCACCAAGCCCTGGATCTCCTGTTGGCCCCAGAGAATTTGGAACAGCTTCAGAGGAGAGGAATGAGATAATTAGAGGACAGCTGGGAATGTTTAGACTCTTAAGGCAAGTCAGCCGGGGATCGAGGCCCTCCACCCTGCAAGGGGAAGATGCAGGGAATCACGGCTCTGAGTTATGGGACAGCCGATCTTTAGAGGGGAAACAGTTCCGAGAACCGAGCCAAGCCCCCCCCTCCCCGAGAGCGGCAGGAGGGCTTCCTTCGATAGAGGGGTTCACATGGAGATTGGAATCCCCTTTGCTGGGAGGCTTTTCATGTACTGAGAAGAGAGCTTGACTTGATGACCTCAAGGGAACCTCCCAACTCAAGGATTCCAGAGTAGAATTTCCTCCTAAAACAAGGAGAAGGAAGATTAATCTCAGGCCCCCAACAGCGAAACAATGAAGCCGGATTCCCAGGAATGTCACTGAATGGATTTAAAGCCAGGAGACGAGATGCAGAATCTCAGGACCAAATACAGGCAGTCCTTGATTTATATCAGTTCACTTAGTGACCATTTAAACTTACAACACACTGAAAAGAATGACTTAGGGTAATTTTTCACACTTATGGCCATTGCGGACTCCCTGTGGTTACCTGATCAAAATTCGGGCACTTGGCAAACGGCCTCTACTTATGACAGTCGCAATGTCCCAGGGCCATGTAATCCCCTTTTGCAACCTTCTGACAAGTAAACTCAGCGGGAAAGGCAGGTTCACTTAACAGCCATGTTATTAACTTAACCACTTATCCATTGCAGTGATTCACTTAACAACGGTGGTAAGAAAAGTCATCAATGGGGCAAAACTCACTTAACAAATGTCTTGCTTAGCCACAGAAATGTGTGGTGGTGTCCAAACTCTGCCTGTAAGCGAAACTCCTTTAAGATGCTCCTCATTAAACCCTCTGCACCTGCTCCCCACTTGCTGAACTGAAGGGCTCACAAACTAAGATTGAAATGTCCATCTGCCTTTGGCTTGCTCAGCTTTTAAATATTCCCTATTCTCTCTCGGCCTCTGAGAATTCCTTGTGATAGTTCCACAATGGGATGTTGTGCATCTTAGGGGGAAGAAAGTGCTTGTCATCCAGAATCCAAAAGGAAATGACAAGAAGAAGAAAAAAAAAAAAAGAGAGAGAGAGAGAGAGAGAAGCGCCAGGCTGTCTGGGAAGACCCTTCTCTTATTATCCAATTCTCTTTCGAAAGGACCCTCTGGATGTTCCTCTAAGGGACTGTGGGTCCTTCAGAAACTGAGTGGCGTGGTCTGGAACAGTATAACGTTTCTGGCTTCAGCAGGGGGCTGGACTAGAAGACCTCCAAGGTCCCTTCCAACTCTGTCATTCTGTTAAGATCTGCATTGCCACTGGCCAGGTGCCGGGTGGCTGGGAGGACAGCGGGCCGGGCACGCTGTTCGTGGTGCTGAAGTCCAGCCTTGAATGAAGCCCAACATCTGATCTCTTGCATTGCTGGACTTCCCTTAAAATAGGAGCGTCCAACCTTGGCTAACCTATGGATTTCAACTCCCAGCCTCCCCCAGTCTGAGGAATGAAAGTTACCAAGGTTGGATCCCCCTGCCTTGGAGCTCCCTTCCTCAATACACCCCTGTAGAACCAGGCGCCTCCTAGTGACCCAATAGAAACACTGAGAAGTCGGTTGCTTTCTGTTCCCAGAAGTCCACCAGGAGCCATGTTGAGAAATCGTGGTGGGTTGGGATGTTCTCGGCTCAGAGGAGTTCCCGAGTTTGCTTTCTTGGTGACAATGTGGTTGGGATTGATAGAAGCAGCCCAGTTATAAAATAAGGCAGACAGAAGGGAGCCGGGACAGGTGTCCCTGTCTAGGCTATTAGCACTCTTAGCCAAAGGGGGGGGGCATTTGCTGCATGGGGGGAAGGCCCAAGAGGAAAGGATCCCTATCAGGAAGGAGAAAATGGACTCGTTCACCAGAATACCTTCCAGTGATCTCTTCCTGGTTCCCACTTCAAGCCAAGGGCCCCTGGCTGACCCACAGAAGTGAGTCTCCTAAATGGGATGCCAGAGAAAGAGGGAGAAGGCCTTTATTCCTTATTAAATTTATATGCCACCCATCTCAACAAGAAGAGGACTCTGCCCCCATTTTCACCTTCCCCTGATTTTCTGGATCTGCCTGGATGAAATGACTCAGTGGCTCTGTCCAAAGGATGGGACGATTCCCATTGGGGAACTGACACAGTCTTTGGGGGGAGGGCTGGGAAGAGCCAGAGAAAAGATCCGGGGTCCTTCGATTCCCAGCAGGGCTGGTCTCCCTGGTCTTCGCTCATAGCAAGCAAGGGCTAAGTTTTCAGGATGCCGCTCACCACCATGCCAGCTCATCCTGCGTCTCCAGGGCAACCGTGGCTTTAGATTGTTACTGTGTGGATGTGGGCTGGTAACAGTCTACAGCCATGGTTGCCCGGACTGGACGCCACAGCATCGGCGAAGGTGGGGCTGCCTGGAAAGGGGCCGAGGCGACTCCCACCTCAGTCCCCAGAGCGTTCCCCAGTGCTGGGCCTGCGAAGCGCCTCAGGTGCTGGGCCTGTTAGAAGGGAGGTGGCCCTCGTCCCTCCCTCGCTTCCCTAGGGGGAGATGGAGCCAAAGGGGACTGGGGAGCCGTTCTGCTCGCATTGCTTCACCCTCCGAGAGGGAGGACCGCCTACCTCAAAAGGCAGCCAAAGAGCTTGAGAGGCAGACCGGCGGCTGCAACCTTCCTCTCTCAAGTCTTTCGATGCTTTGTGGTCTTTAGGGTTGGGCAGCATTCAGAAAACCTTATTGATTCATTGGGCGCCAAACAGGCCTGCGGATCCATTGAACTCCCCACCGAGGACTGTGAAAGGGGTGCGGGTGAATTGCTGGGTACCAGAAAGCAAGAGGACGGGCACCGCGCTTCCATTCCTGGCATGGGGTGGGGGGCAAGGAGTGACTCACCATTCAGGCAAATGGCAACCCAACCCTGTGCACGAATAAGGACCCGGGTGTCAGCCTCAAGATAGTCTGAAGATATATTCCACTGTTGCTTTTCTCCTATTTCTGCTAACTTTCTGATAACTTTGCTCTACACCATGGAGTCTTGAGTATTTCTTTCTTGGGATCTAAAGGGAGCACAGCCTGACACCGGGTTTGCCCCACAACTCTTCTGGTTAAAGAGGTCAGGCAGAGGAAGGCCTCTCCCCACTGAGCAGGAAAGGGCGCATCTGTCTGTGTGTGTGTGCCCCTCTCTCCCTCTCTCCCTCTCTCTCTCACACACACACCCTGCTCTGCCTTCTCAGCCATTCCCCTCCACTTACAGGGCTGGAGGGGCAGCAGAGCCACAGGGACCCTCTGCATGGGGCTGCAGCGCTGCTTCTGGAATAGAGGCTGCCTCCCATCAGTGATGATGAGCTCTCTCACAGGTTCTCGTTCCTGCCAGCAAGTCCCACGGCTCTGCAGTCACCTGGTGCAACCACAGAGAAGGCAGGGGAGGGAGCTTCCCCTCCCAGGATGGGATGAGCACAGTTTCAACTCCTCCGAAAAGAAACCTTCCGGGCAACCCCTCCCCCTTCCTCCGAGGCCTCGGATCTCCTGTATTGGGCTGGATCTCCGCCTGCAGCCCCCACACTTCTCGTCCTTAACCCACCGGAATGATTTCCAAGCAGATGGTTAGAAGGGATCCCAGCTGCTCCCTCAGAGCAAAAAAGGCCCTTGAAACTGAGCGCGAGAGAAAGAGGCTGAGCCCAGCACTGGCGGTGCCTTCTAACTTCTCCACGGTCCCCAAGCCTTCCTTTGGACTTTGAGTAATACCTCCCCCCCCCCCCCCGTCTCTGTTGGTTGGATACGATGCACCACGAAACCTGCCACTTTTGAAGGGCAGCAGGGGTAGGTCAAGTGCCCCCCCCAATGAAAACTGGCACTCAGACTGGCTGGGAGTTGCTAGAAGGATCCCGACCCCAATAAAGTGGGGAGGTCTGTTGAGAAGGCAGCCGCTAGGCCTTGGGGCAGGGGGTAGGCGAAGCTCTCAGCGAAGCAACAAATGTGATCTTGTAACCCCAAAACGCAAAGGCAGAAGAGACTGCCCTCGTCCCGGAGCCTTTCGCTGCTTGAGAAAGAACCATCTGCTGACACACTCAGGGGGCCTTCTCTCTCTGTTACACACACACACACACACACACACACACAGAGAGAGAGAGAGAGCAGTAGAGGGGGACCAGGACTGGGCCTACTGAGAAGGGAAGGAAATAACAGCAGTGCTGTCTCCATCCAGTTTTAAGGCCTCCCTTCCTTCCAGGTGCAACAGGTAGTAAAGGGGGGTGAGGTATCCAAGACCACCATGGCTCCGAAAGTGTCACGCACCACACTTCTGGCTCACCAAGCCTGGGGCAATAGGACCTGGCACTCTGGCACTGTGGAATGCCACCGGTGAGCTTCCTTCAGGGCAGGGAAGGGCTGGGATGCCAGCGGTGGGAAAAGTTTAGCTTATTTCATTCTCCTTGCACCTCGTACAACGAAATCACACACCATCTTCAGTGCACATCATGACCATGAAAATAAACACAAACACGCACCCTTCACCCTCCACACATTGAATTGAAAACTCCTGATACTGCATTATATAGTAGAATTCAAAAGAGCCCTCCGATAGAAGCTGTTTCTCAGCCTATTTGTGCTTGATTTCATTATTCTGTACCGTCTGCCAGATGGTAATAGTTCAAAAAAAAGGTGCCCAGGATGAGATGGATCTTTGAGGATGTTTTGAATTTTCTCAAGGCAGCGGGAGCTATAAGGCTCTTCCAAAGTGGGGAGAGGGCAACCCAGGATCCTCTGAGGGGCAATGACATTTACCCTCTGGAGTGACATCCTATCTGCTTCTGTGCAACTGGCAAACCCTACACAGCTGTGCAGGAAGTTAAGATACTCTCTCTGGTGCAGTATTGGAAGGTCCCCAGCAGTTTCTCATTCAGTTGTTTTCTGAGAAGCCTCGGGTAATATAATCTCTGCTGGGCCCTTTTGACCAGGGTTGCAATGTGAGCCTCCCAGGTCAGGTCCTCTTTTAGGGTAACACCCAGAAACTTAAAACTGGCCACTTGCTCCACTCGGTCTCCATGGATCAGCAAGGGCTGGAGGTCTGGTCTGTTCCTTGTATAGTCCACTATCAGCTCCTTGGTCTTGTTGGTGTTGAGGATCAAGTTATTGTCCACACACTTTATCCACAACGAAGAACATTTATTAGTTCATCAGGTATCCTCATATTTGTGATGAAGTTCTTTAATGACCAATCCCTTTGTATATCTGCCTTGTAGTAAAAGAAGGTTATCTCCTAATCCATCTCATAGCCATAGAAAGAAGCTGCCATGAGTAAGAGAGTTCAGACAAAGAATGAGGAAAACCTCCCACAACCCCTGGAGGGTCAATTTAGTGACCAATCAGGATTACAGACACAAACTACGTTTACCATGATGCCTTCCCTTAAGTGGACAGCTCATAATTCCTAAGTAACTATCCAATTCCCATAGACTGGCTGGGACAGCACAGCAATCATGCACTTAAAAGAATATAGAGTGAGGGACTCAACACACAACCTTGTGGTGTACCAGTGTTAAGAATAAGGGCTGAAGAGGTATGATTACCTAATCGGACCCTCTGCCAGTCAGGAAATCCATAATCCAAAGGCTGATTGAATTAAAAAGCCCAAGGTCCAGAAGTTTAGACACTGGTCTATGTGGAAGAATTGTGTTAAACGCACAACTAAAATCCACAAAAAGCACAAAAGGGGTCAGGCTGGGCGAGGGCGGGGTGCTTTGGGGACCCCCCCAATCACTGCCTCACAAACATGGTTGTGCACACAAGCCTCCAGGACGGATCTCGCGCTCTGAGCTCTGCAATGTGGCCCTCTGTGGGGCTGCCTGAAAGCAGGACGTCCCGTTTCCCGGGCAGGAAGAGCCTCAGCAGTCAGAAGCCGCCCAGGTGAGCCTGCAGCCTCGGGCACCCGCCCCTCCCCTCCCCTCCCGGCCGCTCGCCGTGAACAACCCAGCCAAGGATGACGGGGCTGACCCCGCCTACGCGCTCCAAGGCTCCAGGTGTGGCCGCAGCTCCGCCGCTTGTACCTCGCATCCCCACCGCTCTGCGGGGATCCGCCCCCGCCCCGGTGTCTCCCCAGCCTTTCGGCCGCTTGAGTAGAGCAGCCCAGCCCGGGGATCCAGTCGCGACCGCCGCGTTGGCTGGAAAGGAGCTCCGAAGCAGAGCGAGTACTGCGCTCAGAGGAGCCGAGCGCCCCGCCGGGAAGCTGCTGCTGCTCCTCCTCACCGGGCCCCCGAACCCCAGGGAGGCCCCTTTTCCACTCGCAGGCCCCGCTTCGGCCCGCTGCTCCCTCTGCTCAGAAGCGCCGAGGACTCGCCCCCCCCCCCCCCGTTCCGCTTGGACTGACAAGGGGGCCTGGGCTCCTTGGGGGCAACTGACCAGGGAAGGGGCCTCCAGTCTACGGCAGCTGCTCCAACACGGCAGGGCCAGGGGCTGCTCCGTCTGTGGGGCAGGGAGTTCATTGGGTGCCCAGGGTCAGGCAAGAGCTGCAGGAGAGGCTGGAGCCCTGCCTGAGGACGATCCCGGCATTGCCTGGCAGGCTCCCAAGGCCCAGACTGGTGGGCCCCTTTGGGGTGCTTGATTGGAGCCCCTCTGGATCTGGCCGGCCAAAGGTCTCACCAACCCACGCGGGGGGGAGGGGGGGACGGGAGCAAAGAGCAGCGGTCTCCAACCTCCCGGCACTTTAAGATGTGGGCTCCAACTCCCAGCATTCCTCGGGCACCCTGGGAGGCAAACTGCTGCTGCTATTACTGAGCAGGTCCAGGAAGGAGGTGCCATCCAGCCTACCCCCCTTGTTCCTCAGGGGACATCCGAAGCCAAGGCCTTGGCTGTGCACAGCCCCCTTCCTCCCCTGAAGCTCCCCTACCTTAGAGAGGACCAAAACCCATCCACCACTGCTTCTCTAAGCCTGGATGTCTGTCCTACAGGTGGAAAAATACAGAAACGGGGAGCAGGACTGCCCTCTTGTGGTGAAAGAAAGTTTACACATGCTCACTTCCAGAAGGAAAGATTCCATAGCCTTTTGCTTCAAGGTCTACAGTTTGTTTTCACAACTGCACAAGCCCAGCCAGGGGTTGAACCTGCAGAATGACTGATCAGGAGCCATCATCCCACCCCAGGAATTCTCTCGATTTGCACCCTCAGGCCGGCCAACCTTTCTGCCTCCGCACAAGAGCTTTGGAATATTTTTGCTGCTAATCCCCTCGCCTTAAATCCAGGGGACAGGAGCCCCCCAGCCTGGCCTACTAGACCTCCAAAAAGCAAGAGTTCTAAAAATGCAGCAACTCTCCAATGTTGCTGTTAGGAATAACAAGGTTACCTAACATAGTTTGGGTAAAATAATATATATAAACTATGATAGTAAGTTTAAGTGTGTGCCACTTTAAACTGCAAAGCATGTAATTTTGGGTGCGGTTGTGAAACCGCCATAAGAGGGAGCAAGAGAAATTGCTGGATTGCTGGTTTGCTAACTGCGTGTTCCCTGCTACTGAATTTTTGAACTTCGAAGGAAGAAAGAAGGTTTGACTTCTTCATATATCTACTGCGAGGAGATATATTACTGGACTGATATTTGTAAGTTTACTGGCCTCTTTTTCGACACTGGACTTTGCAACTAAATAATCCCCGGACGGACTGAACTAGTGAATGATATATGGACTGTTTGACTATGCTAAAACTCTTACTGGAATAAACTATTTAACTAGCACAGTGTATCTGTTTTTACTGAGTGTAAGCTACAAAAACGTTTATCTCACATATTTGCCTGCCTGACTGACTGCCATGCAGATTCTGCTAGGGTGTATCCCTAACAGTTGCCTTCGGGTGTGAGCTTGCAATGTGTGGGATGGAAAAATTTGCCTCCTTCCCTCAGGAGTGGCATATAGCAGGCACAAATGACAAATTACACTTTATTTAAAAGCTTTAAGGAAAAGACCAGCCCAGAATCACAGGCAGAATCTTTCAAAAGAATCTCCCCTAAATTTTACAAAAAAATGAGACTGAGGCAGGCTGTGCAAAGAGATACACCTTGTTTTGGTTGGAGGTACCAAGAGGGAAGGGGTTCTCGACTCTTGACGAATGTCTCTTTTCTTTTACGTACACTGAGAGCATTTTCACCAAGACAAATTCCTTGTGTGTCCAATCACACTTGGCCAATAAAGAATTCTATTCTATTCCATTCAGAGGCAGAAAAAGAGGGCCTCGCCAAATGGATCATGTGCCAGGAACATGAAATGAGTCAACAATCACAGGTACAAAATCTTCATTTAATTATCCCTATTCAACTTTACTAAAATAAAGCTCAAAATCCTAATTAATTAGAATACAGCTAGAAGGCACCTTGGAGGTCTTCTAGTCCAGCCCTCAGCTCAAGCAGGAGACCTCATACCATTCCAGCCAAATGCTGTCCAGTCTCTTCTTAAAACCCTCCGGTGATGGAATCCCCACAATGTCTGACCGAAAAAGCTGCAACAGCAATTCCTGGAATCAAAGGCCCTTTCCTCACTCACTGTCACTTTGACTTGATCTAAACTTTGAGGGGACAGAAAACCCCACCTGGTCTCCAGACCCCCCTGTCTCCCTCCTTCCTCTTCTCAGGATCGGACCAGAGCAAGGAGGATCAAAGGAAGGTCCTTCAGGGCCCTCTTGCAGCCTTTGGAGTGGGCAGTGGGGCTCCCTCTTCTTCCTCCTGAAGGTTCCACATCCCAGGACAGCCGTCTCCGTTTTAAGTCCCCTTTCAGTCCGAGCCTGGACTCTCTCTCTGAGCTGAGATGGAAAGCGGATCTGCAACCTGGGTGCCTGGCAAGTCCCCACAATGTGACCAGCCACGCCTGGCAGGACCAGCCTGAAACACGGAGAGGCTTCCGGGCCTCCAAACTTCAGTGGCTCCCACGGTCTTCTACCCCCGAAAGCCCCTTAATCGTAGCACCGCAACCTCCAGGCAGGGACCGTCATAGAGCGCTTGGGGGAGAGCCCCGGTCGGTGTCTCGCGGGTCTCCGGGACGAGCCTTTCCTCCTCCTCCTGCAGCCGCCTCCTGACAAGCCGCCGAGCGCG
Source organism: Hydrophis major (assembly GCA_033807585.1). Taxonomy (NCBI): domain Eukaryota; kingdom Metazoa; phylum Chordata; class Lepidosauria; order Squamata; family Elapidae; genus Hydrophis; species Hydrophis major. The sequence goes on from CM066328.1 coordinate 434,159,652, forward strand.
AGTCCGGGGCGCGGGGGGCAGCCGGCGGCGATCGGGGCGGCCCGAGCTCATCCTCCGCGGAGCCCTCGAAGCGGAGCAGGAAGCCCAGGTAGGCGGCCCTCTGCGCGGCGGCGGCGGGGACGAAGTGGCCGCCGGCGTGGGCCAGCAGGGCGGGATGTGCGAAGCGCTCGGCCAGCGCCCGGCTCTCCGCCGCCGGGATGACGCGGTCGGCCTCGCCATAGACATGCAGGCTGGGCACCCGCAGCGCCCCCGCCCCCGCCGCCTCGGCCACGGGGAAGCCGGCCACCAGCAGGGCGAAGCGGAAGGGGAAGCGCCCGTCCCCGCGCTCCCGCAGGGCGCACAGCAGCCCGGCCAGCGCCGCGCCCTGGCTGAAGCCCAGCAGGCCGTCCACGGGGCCCAGCGCCGCCAGCGCCGCCGCCACCGCCCGCAGCGCCTCCTCCGGCTCCGGCCCGGCCTCCGACTCCGGCCACCACCCCCGCGGCCCGGCGCCGCCCTCGCGTTCCGGCTCCCCCTCGTCCGGCGGCAGGCGGTGCGGCGCGTCTAGATAGAGGAGCTGGGCGCGGCCTCGCAGGGCCTTCCGCAGGGCGCCGGTCCGGGCACGGAACCGCTCGGCGTTCTGCCCGTAGCCGTGGAGACAGAGAAGCCGCAGCTCCCGGCCACGCGGCGGAGGCGCCGCCGCCGCCATCTCCTTCCGGGTCGCGCGACGGAAACCCGCAGCCACCTTCCGCCCGGCGGCTCAGCCAATCGGAGGGCGTGAGCGTCTCCCCGGCAACCGCGCAAGGAGACGCGCGCCCAATCCGAGTCTCTTTGGAGGGACGTCGGCTGCGGAGGAGGGCGCGCATGTGCGACTCGCCCCACCCGCTCAGCTGCATGTCCCTTCTGCAACCTGGCGCCCCCGGATTGCAGCCCGACTCTGGTTCCCGATAGGCTGGGGTTGATGGGCATGGAGGGCGTCGTTGGGGGAAGTCCTGCGGTGGCGCGCGAGACCCTGCGGGGCGATGCTTAGCGGGAGGCGGGCAGCTGCGGCTCCAGGGCGTCCTCCTTCCCAGTTCTGCAAAGGTACCCGCCCCGTGGAGCCCAGCAGACCGAAGAACTGGGGCGCGATCCCAAGGGCAAAACAAGAGACCCCGCCGCCCGCCCCCTTATCCGTTGCGAGAGGCAGGAGACTGCAGCGAACAGCAACCCCCCCCCCCCCCTTTGCAAGCTGCCTTCATGCAGCCGCAAGCCGAGGACCCCTCCCCCCCCCATTGCAGCCAGCCAGCGTTTGGAGGCAAGCAACTAGGGCCCGAGGAAGGCGTCCCGGGCCTCTCCTATCCCCCCCAGCCGGAGCAGGTGAGGGAAAGGGGGAAGAGGCTGCAGCCTGCTGTCCCTGCATTGCAACTGGGCTTGGTGGAGCTGGCTTCGTTGTGGTGGCTCCACTTTGGTGCCTCTGTTGGCTCCTGGTGGTGGCCTGGAGAGGTCCCTGCAGTTCTCTCGGCAAGGTTCCCAAAACTGGATGGCTATTGCCTCCTTCTTAGGGCTGTGAGAAAGTGACCGCCCCAAGGCCACCCAGAGGGCTCCAGGCTGAGAATCTTCAGCAGGCTGGAGAGGAACTCCTTAGCCCTCACCTCAACACCGAAACTGGATTAACCTGGGTGGGTGTTGGGATCAAAGTGGAGTGAGCCCTTTGGTGGCCTTCCCACAGCCCCAACCCCCGCCCCCAATCTAGTGAATGGGAAAAGATTGTCTAGGCACAACGAAAACAAAACAAAACTCCTCCAGTCTGCCATGTCTCAAACTCTCCCTGGATTGCAAAGGGAGCCTCTCCGCAGGCTGAGAAAAGAAAGGGCCTGGGACACTGGAGAAGGGAAACCTCCCTCAGCTCTTGTGCTTTCAGAACTTAGGCTTTTTGTTCCAAAAAGGAGTCTTGGCAAACAGCATCTGTTCCTGGCTCAGAGTTCGCTCCCTGCTGTGGCCAGAGAAATTCTGAGAAACTGAGAAATTCCCAGGTTATCATTCCCAAGTTATTTTAAGTCCCTAAGAATGCATCGCCTCAGTTTTAATTTGATAGCAATGACAAGTCTTATTCAGGCATGTCAAGAATAACGATAACATTTTGGCTTAGGTGCCACAGTGCTTTACAGCCCACTCTGAGCAGCTTACAATGTCAGTATTATCCGCCTGGTGCCCCCAACAAACTGGGTCCTCATTTTACTGAGCTTGGAAGGATGGAAGGCTGAATCCACCTTGAGCCTATCTGGATCGAAGTCCTGGCTGTGGGCAGAGTTGGCCTGCAATGCTGCCTTCTAACCACTTCGAGCCATAAAACCGCAGAGCAGAAGGCAGGAATGTTTTGACCAAGGATGTCTCCCAACTGGCATCACAGATATGAGGACTTCTTGCACTACCATCTGATTGTGGGGCCCTACTCTCTCCCGCACACATGTCTGCTTAATGCTGCCAGGCCTTCCTCGCCCCACAGCTTCAGGTGCCTGTGCTTAGTCAATAGTGCTATTAGCCGAAATATTCAGTGTCTCTGGCAAAGCCCCAGTTTTTTTTCAATAATTACTCCAGCAAAGGCACTTCTGATTCTCCGCTGCTGAACCCCAACAGTCAGCGGTTACAGGAAGGCCTGAAGGCAAAACCGGGCCTCCCAAAGAGCTGGCACTGGAACGCAGCATCCTCCTCTCTGGAGTTCGAGAACGGTGCTTCTTCCCACCGGAGGGTGGGGTGGGAGGGGGGAAATCACCCCAAAGTTGGCCCCTATTGCTGTTGCGGCTCCTCCACACATTGCCTGGGACCGGTTGGTGTTCCCGACGGGGCCGCCTCCTCCACCTCCTGCTGGCAGGAGCAGCTCTTCGGGGCTTCTTTCCCAGGTGGGAGCATGGACCTGGCCAGGTTCACCTGGAAAGCAGGAAACCACAAGACGAGAGGGGATTAACGCCGGCACTGGCACAACACCCCATCATCACCCAAGGGGGCCTTCCAAGAGCTTCTGCGACTGACCAATCTGGGCCAGAGGTTTGGCAGCCCCTCTGCGTGCCAGGCCAGAGGTGCTCAGGCAAACAAGCCAGGGGCCAGCCAGTAAGATCCACTACCTGTTCTCCAGGTCACCAGTGCCAAGGGGCCTGGGGGCACAACACTACGGAAAGCCTCCTGCCCCCCATCCCCACTGGCTAAACCAACAGCCCCAGAGGGTGGCTGCAATCTCTCTGTTCATTCTTGCCTTCTGTTCTCGACAGAAGAGCTGTGGCCACAACCCAGGGCCGGATCAAGGCAAAGCCTTCTCTGCTGGGCATGCCAGCCCAGGCTCCAGGCAAGGAGCCCCCTCCCGAAGGCCATCTTAAGTAAGATCCCTGGGCAGGGAGGAGGGGCACAGGTAAACTGCCCTGAGCAAAGGAAGAGGCCACCCCTGATTTGGGGCAGAATAACCCAGGCGGATTCTGAATCGGGAGAAAAATTTTGTGTGCTATAAACTCAAGGCTCACCTGCCCAGACAGCTGGCAAGTGAGGCAATTCAACAGGAGTGCCAGGCAGATGCCCCAGTTGCATTTCCCCTCCCACCCAGCCTCAATGGAGAAGACAGCTGCCAGTCAATGCCATGAGCAGACCGGCATATTGCTGAATCTCTTCCTAGACACCATCTGAACAGTCTCCTCTGAACAAACTGTCACAAAACGGTCTCCTAGAAGAGGCGCTAAAAGTACCCAGCATTACCCAGGGAGAAGCAGGCTAGGCAGGCCTGCCCAAGCAGCCCTTCAGGGAGGCTGCAGGGTCAGCAAGGGGGTTGCAAGAACCTGAGCAATCTCCCCCTCCCTTGCTGTAGCCCACTCCCACCCCATGGCTACAGTCCCCTGGCAGGCAAAGCTCAGGGCCCAACAACACCCCATTGAACGGTGCCCTGAGCTGAAATAGACTGGCAGCATCTGCCAATCTTGCCCCAGCTCCCTAATGGCAAAATGGGGGGCAGGTATGTCGACATGGGCAATTTTAAGACCTGTGGACTTCACCTCCCAGAATTCCCCAGCCAGCCCTGCTTTCTTCCTTTTCTTTCTTCGTTTTCTTTTCTTTTCTTTTCTTCCTTTCTTTACTTTCGCTCTCTGCTTCTATTATTTCTTTGAAAGATAACACAGTCACATAGATAAATGGAACACTTTCTTCACCATAAATCCTATGAAAGTTATTTTATTCAATTAAAAATATTTGCCTTATTTCTCCTTAGCCCCCACATTTCTTCTGGGCAAAGCTACATAATTTCCCACACACTGTCAAAACACAATCGTCATCAGCAACATCATCCCAAACGGAGTGTGATACGCTGTTTAAGGGGCAACACCTCACATGCTTTTGCGTGTAACACCTATTTCAGTGGACCATTCAGAAACCAATCAATAATTTCCCCCCAAAACTCCCCTGCTGGCTGGGGAATTGTAGGAGTTGGAGTCCGCAAGTCTTAAAGTTGCTGGGCAGGGTGTCCCTGGGCTAAATTCTGGAACAGCTTCAGCAAATGCCATGGCCTGTAACAACCAGAAGTAGCCAGTGGAATACAGGAAGTGCTACCATGGTCGATGGAATGGGAAAGGTTACAACCCATAGAAAATACGGCCCGGTGAGCCTCCATATTGTGATGCACACATCTGGGACAACCAAGTGGCAGAAGCGGCTTCTCTCCTCTTGAAGCTCCGGTCCTGGCGTTGTCCCAGAAGGGCACCAAGCAGGGCGCATAGAGAGGTCCAAGGTTCACCACTGCAGCTGCCCTCTGCAGAGGCTGGGTGCCTGGGCTCTCTGGAGCCAAAAGGGCCACGCGGACCCAGCCAATGATGGAGGGAGCAGGGCTGTGCCAAGAGGTTGATGCAAGCAGGATGTGGGCTGGCAGAGAACGCGGCTGTTGAACTGAGCAGCTCCACGGAGATTACAGTCTAGGTCACGAGGGCTGGGCCTCTACAACAGTGTTTCTCAATTCCAGCAACTTTTAAGATGTGTGAACTTCAACTCCCAGGATTCCTTGGGCCAGATGGCAGCTGAGGAATGCTAGGAATTGAAGTCCACACAACTTAGAGCTGCTACAGGAATTGGGGGGCGGGGGGGGGATGGTTGAGACAGATAGTCGAGACATATGGCTTTAGTGAGCCGGTGAGGCACCTCAGTAGTGAGGACTCAGCACTTCCACCTGCATTTAGGAGACTGAGGCTGCTCTTTTGAAGACAGCAAAGTCCACCTTCTGGACCGAGAGGACCGCTGGTTTGAAAGAGGGGCTCAAAGAGGCCACCTGGGTCCAAACTGAACACCTCAAGAGGGGGAGAGAGGGATACAACCTCATCCTTTCAACAGAACCTTCTTGGATGAGAAGCGAAACTTCTAAGAAAAACCAGGAAGTGCAGTTGCCTCCGTAAAAAGCACCTTTGGGACCACCAGGGCCTGGAGGACTGAGAATACTCTAGACCCTCCTTCCAGCAGCTCCAAGAAGGCTCCACGCCCATTTGCACCACTCAGGTGATCCTGAGGACACAGGTAAACCTCCAGGTGGCCTCTAAAAAGGATGCAAATGACCAGCTGTCTGCAAGGGGTATAAATCCTTCCCCACCACCCAATCAGAGCTGAAGAAGCTTCTTGGATGAGAAGCGAAACGTCTTCTAAGAAAACCGGAAAGTCCAGTTGTCTCTAGGGAAAAAAAAACACCTTTGGGACAATCTCAGTCGTGAGGTTAGCAGGACATGGGGGTTGGCCCTCAGTCTCCTGCTGAGGGAGCCAGGGCCCATTGGAGGAGCTGCCACCTAGTTGCCATTAGGTCGTTCAGGCATTTGGGGTATCTACAGCTTAGCCCACCTTGTGAGGGGACTGCCTGGACTGATCAATTATTTTCTGAAATATTTTCCCTCTGTGCAACATGAAATAAAGGTAGACATGTCCAAGATACAACATCTGGTTCAGACGATGATGTCTCATACATAATTTAAAAAATTACCTCTTGACTGTTATTTTAAAAGTTTAGAAGCCAGCAGCTCTGGCTTCAAAATAACTGCAATATTATTGTTTTTCATTTCTTTTTTCCGTGTACCCAAAAAGAATTGGGCAAAGGAAGGTTGGCATGTTATTAATTGTCATTCAATTATGGAATGAAAAGTGCAGTGGAAGTTAAATCCCCCCCCCCCTTAGCGTTTTGGATGGTGGAAGCCCCTTCCCTTTGGAGCGGGATGTGGGTGCCCTTACTGGCCCCAAGGTAATCTTCAGCCTGCTAACCAGGCCAATGCTATCCTTGGGGGGCATAAAGGGGACCATGTCCATAGGAGGCCAGTGTCCCCCTGAACCAGATCTTCTTTTGGGGGGCCAGCTCTGGGCTCCCCAATTCAGAACAGACAGCGATAAACTGGAGCAGACGGAGAGAAGGGCTAAGAGCGCAGAGGATCTGGGAACCAAGAGTTACAGGAAGATATGGGGGGTGGGGGCGGCGTTCCTGACCCAGAGGTCAAGAGGCACTTCCGGCTGACAAGATGTTAGCCCATGGAACAGCCTGCCACAAGACGCGGGCACTTCTCCTTTGCAGGGATGAGATGGTCCTTCCTCATGGACCCTTTGAACTCCAGGGCGTGTCTGTGTGCCCAGGAGGGCCACGCCCCATTCTCCAGACCGGGGGCTTACCTCTTTGGTCCTGCCTCCCTTCTGGGGCCGGTGGCTGAGGTGGTTCACGGTCCACGGACCCAGAGACAGACCGGCGTAGAAGTCCATGGGGTAGATCTCCTGCCATTGGATCTGCTGCAGAGCCACCGCCGCCTGGGGTGGGTGGAGTGGGAATAAGAGGGCAGGTTGGAGCAGCCAGGGCCCTGTCCTCAGCCTCCCCCCCGGGGGCCATAAGAGGCTGGTTGTCTGTGCCCACTCCCCCACATACAGATCCCCTGGCCACCAGCGCCCAGCCCTTGGGGGGAGGGGTCCCTTTCCGGCTCCCCCCTCCAGCGCCCCCTTTACCTCATAGGGCGTCAGCAGCGGCTTCTCAAAGGCCGCCCCCCAGTCGATGGAGAGGCGGGGACACGCCACCTGCACCCAGCTGGGTGGAGGAAGAGAAGGGGGAGGGATGCACAGCTGCTTCTTTCACCTGGTCCAGTCCCCCCTCCCCCCCAGGGCAGGGGGGGGTGGCATGAGGGAAGGACCCAGGGAACCAAGGCCATCTCACTCCAGCCCCTCCCTAACACCCCCCACGCCCCCCCCCGGGCGGCCAGAAGGCAACGGGGTCCACGGACCAGCATGCTGGGGAAGGGCCTTCCAGGACTCACGCCTCGACATCTGGAAACAGCTGGAGTTTGCTGGGGAAGATCTCGGAGAGGAGGAGCCGGGTGTAGGGACGCCCTGCTGCCTGCAGGCTCGACTCCAGGTGCTGCTGCCAAAAAGGGGAGAGGGCTTACGCTGGCTCCCCTTGCCGGATCCTTGGTCAGCATTCCCCGAGCAGGAGGGGGCTCATCCGCAGCAGTGCTTCCTGCACGGAGCTCCCAGGGTCTCCCCAAAGCCCAAACTGCGCTGGTAGCCTCTCAGGGCTCTTCCAGGGCAGGAGCCCGATTCGGGGTGCCCCCCCCCCGCGCAGAGCACAGGCAGCAGCCAAGGCGAGGGCCTCCTGGGCCGCCAGATGTGGCCAGAGGAAGAACCCACCTGCAGGATGGCCGGAGAGCCCTGCCGCCCCAGGGTGCCCAGGATGAGGCCCCACTTGCGGGCACCGGCCGCTTGGCGGATGGCTGCCTTGCGCGACTCCTGCATGCGCTGGTGGGCGTAGAACTCCTGGGAAAAGGCCTTGCTGTACGGGTCGTACCTAAGGGGGGAGGAGCACCAGGAGGGGGCCCTGAGTGGCCCTGCGGACCCCCTTCGGCAGGCAGGGTGACCTGATCCCCTTGGGCCAGGGGAAACCAGATTCGCTTAACGACGTCTTAATAACTGCAGTGATTCACTTAAGAGCTGCAGCAAGGAAGGTTATAAACTGGGGCAAAATTAACTGAACAGACATTTTGGGCTCAATTGTGGCCATAAACGGAGGGATCCCCGCAGCTCCCTGGGCCGAGGGTCACCCTTAAGGTCATCACAGCCAACCCTTCCCTCAGGCCAGGAATCCACCTGTGGGCCTCGGCCACTGCTGGGCAGCCGACCCTGGCTGGAAGCCACCTGAAGCAGAGGGACCCCTCCAGGCACTGGCCCTGGGGCCAAAGGGGCTTCGGCGGAGGAACCCGCCTTCTGGTACGTTCCACTTCCTGCATCCACATTCACAATTCTATGAAAAGGAGGACGAGGGGCCACATGATAGCAGCATTCCGATATCTCAGGGTCTGCCCAAAAGAAGAGGGGAGTCAACCCGTTCTCCAAAGCATCATTATGAGTCATGGAGGCACAATGGGTAGAGTGCAGTACTGCAGGCTGCTTCTGCTGCCTGCCGGCTGCCTGCAATTTGGCAGTCCGAATCCCACCAGGCTCCAGGTTGACTCAGCCTTCCGTCCTTCCCAGGTGGGTCAAATAAGGACCCAGATGGTTGGGGGCCAGAGGCTGACTCTGTAAACTGCTTAGGGGGGGCTGTGAAGCACTGTGAAGGCTAAGGGCTATGGCTATCTGTGGGAAGGACAAGAAGCAACGGATGGAAACTCATGAAGGAGAGAACCAACGTGGAACTAAGGAGTCCTCCTGATGGCGAGAACAATTCATAGTGGAAGAACTTCCCTCCAGAAGTTGTGAATGCTCCAACACTAGAGGTTTTTAAAGGCCACTTGTCTGAAAGGGTCCAGGGTGTCCTGCCTGAGCAGAGGGTTGGCTAGAGGACCTCCAAGCTCCCCTCCCACTCTGTGATTCAATTCTATTCAGCCAGATCCAGGGGTCTGAAGGAGGCCCTCCAAGCCACCTCAGTGGTTCATCCCCACCACCCTTCACTGAACTGGCTCCTAACTGAACCCGTCTTTGATGGTGGAGCCCAAGCTGGACACAGGGCACCCTGACCCACAACTCCATGCCCAGGGCAATCCACAACTCCATGCCCAGATTGCTCAAAATTCTCTGTGGCACCTTCCTTGAAGCCACGTCCTGGACGTTTTCTGAGTTCCCAGGCCTCCCCCATCCTAGAAGTAACACAGCCAGGCCCTGCTTAGCTTTAGAGCGGGGGTGTCCAACGTTGGCCACCCAAAGACCTGTGGACTTCAACACCCAGACATGGCTGGGGAATTCTGGGAGTTGGTCCACAGGTCTTCAGATGGCCCACGTTGGACATCCCTGCCATGGCTGCAAAAGCTGGGAATGCGCAATAGAGTGCCTATAATCATAAGAGCTGGGCTTCCGGTTTCAGCTTCTTCGGCGACAAACCAAAATCTGCGATCGTGCGCAGTTTCGATCTGTGCTCGCCGCTGGAGTGCTCCGAGCCGGCTGGTTTCAGGGCTAAGCCACCCCGTAGAGGTGGTGAAGAGGGGGGAGACTGCCAGCAAGGTCGAGGAGAGTCGCATCTCCTCCCCAGCTGGCCATTACTCCCTTTCCCGAAGGCGGTTGCAGCGGTGGTCAGAAATGGCCACCTCAAAGAAGAACTTGACCAGAAAAGAATGTGCAGGAGGAAGATAAGAAGAGAAAGTTATGGCTGACAGGGTCGAACTGAAACAGCAACAATATAAGGTACCCTGGAATTTGAATCATAATTAACAACATTGTTCCCAAAGAAGACCTTGAAGCGGCGAATGAGAGAGGGAAGGGAAAGGATTTGGTTTTTTTTCTTTTCTTCCCTATATTGACTATGAGATTTAAGCAAGAAACTGGCAAAAATCCACTTTGACATTAACAGGTATTTAAACTGAAAATAAAATGTCAAAGGGATAATAAAGATTTCTGGATTCTCAAAAACTTTTAAAATAAGGAAAAAAACAAAAGGGTGGGATCTGGAAAAATGAAGGAGACCACCTGGAAGTGAAAGGAATTAACAGTGAAACTTTAACAAGATTTCTAAAAGATACATTTTAACTGAAACTTTGTAACAAGATAAGAGAACCCCAGGAAGAGAAAGTGGAAAAAAGAAGCAAGAAGAAATAGCTTTGGATTATTTGGATTACTTGGTGATTTTTTTGATTTTGGGCTATTGGATCAAAAGAACTAAAATTAATCGGGTGGTTGTTTAAAAGTTTTTAAAATGGTATCACTCTTGGAAGAATTGAGAATGGAACTTAAAAAACAGAAAGATGCACAAGAAGGAAGAGGTTCTTTTGGCTTCGTATTTCAATTTATAGAAATGGAGATCCTGAACTATGAGAAACAAGAAGAAATGCCTGTAAAACAAGAAGGGCAGGACAAAGAAGAAGCCATCTTCAATGACCAAGTATTTCTATGTGGGGAAAAGAAAGGAAAGGGGGGAAAGAGAGTGAAAAATTTAAGATTTGAAAAAAACAACCCCCAAAAAGAATAGTTTGAAAAGTAATTACAACATTAGGAAGAAACAGAAGAGAGGATTACAGAAGAGAGAATCAGAATTAGAGAGAGAAGGGGTCAAAAAGGGAAGGGAGAAGAAGAGGGGGAAGAGGGAAAGGAAAAGAAATTAAGGCCAGAAATAGGACATAGAGGAACAGGGAAAATGTACAAGGATTAAGGGTATAAGCATATTTAGAAGACACAGAAATAATGGGTGAAAACTTAATTAAAAGGGGGATTCTGCAAGGGTACATAAGATAGTATTGTTATATTAGAAATAGAAATGAACTTTGAAGATATGAAACAAGTGTGATTAAAATGATAGATAAAATACTCACTGTAATGGAATGGAATGTTTAATAAATAAATGAAATAAAGAGAATGAGAGAATAAAATTAGAAAAGGAGGGGAACATTTTAATTATTATAAATGTGTTATAAAAATTTAAGTGAAGAGGAATATGAAAGAAACATAAAAAATTATGGAAATAAGTGTTCCTAGAAGTATGATACCCTACTGAAAAGAAATGTTAAAGATGTCAAAGATTATAACATTAATGATAGAGCTGAATTGCAATAGAATAAGTATTTTGTTTATTATTGTTATATATATATATTCTCTTTAAGAATTTAGTGCATATTTTAAGAATGTACCAAGCAGAATTCGACTGGAAATTATGTGTCATATTGAAATGTTAAAATTGTAAAGGCATAAATTGAAGTTTAAGTAAGAGTTGAATGGATAAAAATTAAAAGATACAAAGGTGTCATACTCCAATTAGTAACTACAGGGAAAATTTTTGTTTAATGAGAAAAGAAAATATGAAATTGAAACAGGACAGACAAAAGTATAAATATAATGACTAGAAAGATATTGAAACTTAGAAAAAGATATATATAATTGAATTTAGAAAGGAATGAGATAATTAAAAGTAAGATTGAGAAAACTAAGGGAAGGGAAAAATTATTGAGAAAATGTTAAAATAGTAATAAGATATGAAATAGAACACAAAGATGAATATGAAATTGAATTTGTGTCTGTATGGAGAAGTGAAAACCCGGGACCATGCTATTCTCAAAAAAAGAAATTTTACTTGTATTATGTTTCGTGAAAACCCGAATAAAATTTTTATTAAAAAAAAATCGTAACACCTGGACGGTGGCATTTGGACCACCGGGACAGACAAAAGCCCAAACTAGAGTCTGTGCCAACTTCTGCTGGACAGAAACTATTTTTGCGCTCATGCAAAACTGCCTATATATTCTTTGCAGTTACATTAGACTGATAACCCATATTCAGCGTGTAATTAACGATTTCAAAAATAATACAATAGCGCTCTCTCTCTCGCTCTGTTTTGCATCAGCCCCAAGCCTGATAGGCAGTTCTTCCATTTTTTTTTCCGCCCAAGTCACAAAAAAAGATGCTGAGAAAGCCGGAGCCATCGAGCGCCTCTGGCTAGGAATGTCCCTCTGTACAAAGGCATTGTCACCTGCTCCCATCCAGCCCTAACTGGGTCACTCCCCTCCCTGGCTTTTAAAGTGGGGTGGGCAGGCTTTGGTCTTAGGAAGTGAGAACAATAAAACCGGAGGGGCTCAGGGCGTGGTCCCCTCCACTCTCGGCCCCGGCCACTTCCAGGCGCTTGGGCCAGGGGTGTCAAAGGCCCAGGGCCGGCAGGGTCACCCTGGAATCAGCAAAGGAGCAGCCTGCAGTGCCCCCGCCAGCCCCATTTCAGGCATGGGAAGGGGGGACTTTAATGGGCCCCCTGCAAAAACAGCCTCCTGGGTCTGGGCCAAAATAATGCTGAGATGCAGGGCAGGAGTGGGAAGCTCGTCTCCCAGCCCTACAGATCTTGGCAGGGGCGCTTCCAGAGTCTGCCCACTAGCCCCGAGCGAAGGCCACGAAGAGCCCCGCCTAGTCCTCTCTCCAACTGGCACGGGACCCATAGGTAGAGCCAGCAGGACCTTTCCCAAGAGGAGGCGGGCTCTCCTGCTGCTCTGCGCGGGGCATCAGATTTGGGAAAGGGTGGGCCCAATGGAGAGGGGAGGCCTCTTGGTCTGCTTCTGCCTCCGGGCTAAGCGGACAAAGAAGAGGCCCCCAACCATTCCAGACCAATGGCTGTCCAGTCTCTTCTCGAAAGCCTCCTGGGATGAAGCAGCCACAACCTCTGGAGGGAAGTCGTTCCTCTGCCAGAAAGTTTCTCCCTGAGTTCCAGGTTGCTTCTTTCCTTCTTTCCATCCGCTGCTTCTTCTCTTGCCTGATCCCCTCAAGTACTCCAAGACTGCCACCCTGCCAGCCCCGGTCCTCCTTTGCACGAGACTAGCTACACCCAGGGTGCTGGAAGGCCCTCCCGGCCTGAAAAGGCCACCATTCCTGGCACAGATCCAGAGTTGCTTTGGGGCAGCTGCACCGATTGGACAAATAAGTTAATAAACATGGCTCAAGTGGGCTTTGGGGGGGGTTTCAACAGGGGAAGCCCTTGGGCACTGGGGGGGGAGACATTTGCCAGGGAGGGAGGGGAAGGCCTCAGGAAGGATGACAATTCACTCCCTGAATTCTCTGCCCAGAAGAGCAACAACTGCGGGCTAAATGGACCCTCCAGAGCGCAAGGCAGCGGCCACCAGTGTCACGGCCATCAGTCCTCAAGGAACAAGCAGGGGCAGGGAGGGCTCTGGGCTCCTGGGGGAAGCAGCCGCCTGCTTTGGGGAGAGACCCGGCTGGGTCAGACTTGGCTCTCCACTGAAGTCCCTGGCCTTCCCCCACCCCACCCCGGCTGGCCTCTGACTCCCTTAGCCACAGCCCCCACCCACACCTTCCCCTCTGCCTGGGGGGTGGGGCTGGAGGTGCCAGGGGGCAGCCCAGGCCCCTTCCTCTCCCGGCCACGAGGTACCTGTAGGCAGGGACATCAGGGTTGGCGATCATGATGGACTCCAGGTGGAAACGCCCGTCCCCCAGGTAGCTGCAATGGAAAGGAGGGAGGGTCAGCAAAATATGGGGAGGGGGGAGGCGAAGGAATCCCTGGGAAGCCTGGCAAAGGGGGGGGAGGGGGGGATGTCATGAACCGTTTGCCAACCCAGCACATGCAAGTAGCAGGAGCCACAGCAATAACCCCTTTAGCGGCCACCCAAAGGGACTTGGGTTTTTCAGACTGACGGCCGTGGCCGCATCCCCTGGTCACAGGATCAAAATCCAGGCGCTTGGCAACTGACTCGTATTTACGATGGCTGCGATGACCCAGGGAGATGCGATCCCCTTTGGCAACCCTCTGACCAGCCAAGCCAACAGGGAAGCCGTTGAAGTGCTGTAATCCCCTTCGCCACTGCAGCAAGGAAGGTCGTAAAAAATGGGGCAAAACCCATATAAGAACTGCCTTGCTTAGCAACAGAAGTTTTGGGCTCAATTGGGGTCGTAAGTTGAGGACCACCTGTAGATAAATAGGCACCTCTTTGGTGGGAAGGCAACGGCCTTAATAACAGATCGAGTGGGAAGGGACCTTGTAGGACATCTAGTCCAACCTTCCCCCCACCCAAGCGAGAGACCCTACACCGTTTCTGACCGAGAGCATCCCAGTCCCTTCTTGGAAGCCTCCAGGGATGAAGCTCCCACAACTTCTCACCATCAGGAAGTTTCTCCTTATTAACAGGCTAAGCCTTCTATGCACCTTGGCTCCCATCTCGCCGGCCACCTGACCAGGGAGCCCCCTTCGAACCACCCTGGCTCACTCTGCTAAGAAAGGGGGATCTGCGGCACCCCCTAGAGTCGGGCATGGCCAGTTCAGGGGGGGGAAGCTTTTTTTTAAATGGCCTGTTTGCACCCCCAATACTGAAGCCTCCTGGGGCATCCAGATTTTCTCCCAAATCAAGGCTCTGTGGTGCTCACATCCAGCCAGTGAAGCCCCCTCCTCAAATCTGCCCTCTGGCTGCATGCCAGGTGCCTCCTCCCAAGGAAACGCTCTGCACTGATCCTGCTTGGCCTTGCCGAGACCACCCAGGCCCAGACAGCCATCTACACCAGGCCCTGCTCAACTCCCGCTTAAGATGCACAATCCCTTTTCGAAATGGGGATCTGGCAAAGCTTTTGTTTGCTTTCAGAGATCTCTAATTCACTCAGAAACACCACCACCCCACTTTGCGAGGGGTGGGCGGAAGTACGTAAACTCAGGAAGGTGAATGAAGATACGGGGGCTCCCTTTGCCTTGTTAATGGGGAACAGCATGTGCAAACACACTGCTTTAATAATAAAAAAGCGATCACAAACTGAAAAATAATGTTAGGGATAACACTGTTTACCCTAACTGCTTTAGGTAAAATAATAAATATGTTATCATGGTTTGTTAGTTAAAGTGTCTGCAGCTTTAAATATAGGAAAGTAATTAAGGGAGTGGTTGTGAAAGCACTTTAAAAGAAGCAAGACTGCAGCTTGCTCTCTCTCTGGCTTTGATGATCCCTGATTACTGCAAGGACTCAAGACTGCATTGCTAAAACGGGAGAGAAACAAAGGACTGATTTGTAAGTGAACTGACATAGGATATTCTGCACGGACTTTGCTAACTGAATATCTTTGAATGGACTGACTAAAACGATACATGACTAATGGACTGTTATTTTGACTATGCTATAAAACTCTAAGTGGAATAAACTATATTTTTGATAACACAAGCGTATCTGTTATTTTTACTGTATATTAACTAACATACAAACTTACCTCACACATTTATCTGTATGCCTATCTGACTAATGCTGCACATTCTGTTTAGCTTGTCTCTTTAACCCTGGTTATGGGGAACACAGGCTTAACACTGGTTATGGGCCCAGAGGCTGCAAAGTCAGTTTAACTAGGATAAAACAGATTTATGTAAAAAGTGAGAGTTTGTGTTGTTACACATTACAGTAAACAGACAGCTGTGTTTTATTAATTATAGTTTTATATCCATATAAGAAAACATGGCACAAGTCAATCTACAAAGTTTGTCCCTTATATCCAAGCTGGATGGAACAAACTATGTATCATGGTCTATGAAATGTAGTCTACTTCTACGAAGAGAAGGTCTGTGGAACATAATTGAAAATCCACCAAACGTAGAGGAATGGGATCCAGAGATTGAGGAAGATAGACAAAAGATAGAAGACTTTAAACAGAAGAATGAACAAGCTCTTTGCATAATAGGACTAACACTATCTGACCAGCAACTTGTTCATATCCGTGGAGAACAAACAGCTGTTGGGTGTTGGCAGAAGCTGAAGAGGATTTATGTCCGAGATAACGTTGGTGCTCACATAAATCTAACACGGAAGCTTTTCAGGATGCATCTCCAAATGAATGGTGATATGCTTAGTCATTTGAAAACTATAAAAAGCATTTTTCAAGAACTGCACGAGAAAGAGCTTATTTTCTCTGAACTACACCAAGTCTACATAATTCTATCTTCACTAGACGAAAGTTATGATAATTATGTCACTTCCCTTGAAATTTTGCCTCAGGAAAGTTTAACTTTAACTGATATAACTGGCAGATTGATTGAAGAGGCCAGAAGAAGACTTGAAAGAGATCAGTTAAGGAGGGAGCAACCTCAAAAAGAAGATATTGAATCTCCTACTGCATACGCAATTAAAAAGTATTTTAATTGTGGAGGAAGAGGACGTTTGGCAAGATTTTGTAAAAAAGCAAAGCGCCAGAACACTGGCCAGAATACAAAAAGTCATCAAAAGATAAATAAAAATTTAAAGTTAGCCATGTATAGTAACGGAGCTGTAAAAAATAATTTATGGGTGGTTGACAGTGGAGCATCCCGCTGTATAACAAATGATAACAAAAAATTTATTAAAATGTCCAAGAGTACACAACAGATATCATTAGCCAATGGCTGGAAACTGAAAGCTAAAAGTCAAGGTATAGCATATTGTTCTTTCATAAAAGAGAATGTAAAAATGTTATATGTACCACAATTTAAGTTTAATTTAATTTCAGTTAGAATTTTGGTTAAACTAGGATATGTAGTTACCTTTAGGGGAGATAACTGCATAATTGAAAAAGAAGATAAGAAAAGTACTGCATCTTTAAGAGGTGAATTATATGTTTTAAATGATAATGGTTTAGAGGTGGCTAACATGGTTTATGATAATAAGAAACCTCATGATGAATGTATTCATTTGTTACACCGACAGCTAGGGCATTTAAATTTTAAAATGCTTAAGAGAACTGTTCAACTATCTAAAGGAATAAGTTTGAAACCTTGTAATAAGTAGTTGCAATGTTTTGCTTGTAATCAAAACAAAAGCAAGGTCATACCGGCAAATAGAGTTGATGGATTTACTACCAAAGAGCCTTTAGAGGTAGTATTTGCCGATTTAATAGGTCCGAAAAAACCAAGTGTAGGGGGAGCTCGTTACATATTAAGTATAATGGACCACTATTCTAGATATGGGTTTTGCTGTTTAATGAAGAGCAAAACTGAAACGTATCTAAATCTATTTAATTGGATTAAATTTGCAGAAAGAAAAACTAAAAAGAAATTAGTAACTCTTATAACAGATAATGGTACGGAATTTATAAATAATAAATTCCAGAATAGACTTAGAATGTTAGGTATTCAACATAAAAAGTCTGCACCATACAGGCCACAACATAATGCCTTTATGGAGAGACGAGGCCAAACACTGCAGTCAATGGCACGTACTATGTTGTCTGATTCAGGATTACCTGACAATTTATGGGGAGAAGCAATAATGTGTGGTAATCATATATTAAATAATGTTATTAATTCAACAACAGGTGAATTACCATTCACACTGTGGCATGGTACAAAACCTGATTTAAGTTACATGCACACATTTGGAGCACCAGCATGGGTGCATATCCCTACACAACTCAGACACAAAGGACAGGATAGAGCTAAAAGATTATTTTTTGTAGGATATGAATCTAATCACAGATCTTATAGATTCTGGGAACCAGGTACATCTAGAGTTTACACCAGTGCTAGTGCTAAATTCCTAGAACATGTGGGATGAAATAGATTAGAGCAAGATTTAAATAATGAAGTAATTATTGAACCCTACAAAAGGCAAGAAGATCAGACTAGTTATAAGAAGAGTCCAATCAAAGAAGAAGTCCACGAAGAGCAAATAGGACCAGAACAAGAGGAAACAGTTGATCAGGAAGAGTTAGATAATCAAGAACAGTTAATAAATGAAAGTCCACCTGTAAGTCCTATAATACCTAGACCTACTACACGTGTAACTAGGCCACCTGATAGGTATCAAGCAAGTATAGTTTGCCAAGTAACTAAAGTTCCAACTAGTGTAGATGAATTTAGGATGGATCCTGCTAAGGATCAGGAGAATTGGCAAAAGGCAATGGAAAAAGAACTAAATTCATTAAAGGTAATGAAAGTTTATGAAGATGCTAAATTACCTCCAGGAGAAAAATCCATTGGGTACAAATGGATATTTAAAGTAAAAACTGGAAATGATGGGACTGTTACCCATAAGGCTAGGTTAGTAGCTCAAGGATTTAATCAAACTGCATCTGATTACGATGAAGTTTTTGCACCAAGTCTTAAAGCAACATCTTTAAGAGCAGCATTAGTGTGGGCAGCTAAGAAAAACTATGTCATTAACCATTTAGATGTAGAAACTGCTTATCTACATGCACCATTGCAGCACACTATATATTTAAGAAAACCAGTAGGTATAAAAGACTATAAAGTAAATAGTAATGATTGTTGGAAACTCAAAAAGAGTCTTTACGGGTTGAAACAATCTGGGTTTGAGTGGAACCTATATATTGTGAAAGTGTTAAACAATATAGGTTTTAAATCTGGTTTAGCAGATCCATGTGTGTTTAAAAGAGAAAATAATGGAACGGTGTCATTATTGTTATTATTTACAGATGATATTGCTTTGATAACTAAGACTAATAATGAAGCTAATGAGATTATATCATTATTAGCTAAAAAGATAAAATTAAAGCATTTAGGTGAAATTAAAAAGTATCTAGGATTGACAATTAACAAAGCAAAAAATGGATTTAAGATATCTCAAGAAGATAAAATTTGCCAATTAATTAAAACATATAAAATGGAACTTTGTAAACTGGCAAAGACTCCAATGAGTCAGGAGGTTTGCCAAACTGATGATCAAAGTCCCAAATTTGATAAGTCCATATATCAATCTTTGATTGGTAGCTTATCATATATAAGCAATTGGTCAAGACCAGATCAGCTGGCACGTTTTAATTCAGATCCACATCAATGTCATTGGCAATCATTTAAAAGAATTTTAAGATATTTTAAAGGAACAATGAACCATGCATTGTATATAGAACCAAAGGGTGATTTGAGTCTTAGTGCCTATGCAGATGCAAGTTTTGCAACTGATATAAACACTAGAAAATCAACATCTGGGATGGCTATATTATTTGGTAAGACACTAATAGGGTGGAGGTCAATCAGACAACAGCATATCAGCTTGTCCACGATGGAAGCGGAATTTTCATGTCTGTCATTACTATGCACTGACTTAATTTTGTACAAATAGTTATTATTAGACATGGGTATAACTGTTAAAGATTCCATTATTGTGTACGAGGACAATCAAGCAGCCATAAAGTTAGCTACTAATATTGCTGTAAAAACTAGATCAAAGCATACTGATTTAAGATACTTAAATGTTAGAGAATCTGTAAAAAATGGGCTAATTAAATTGGAATACTGCATGACAGAAGAAAACATTGCAGACCAATTTACAAAAGCTCAAGGAGTAATTAAGTTTAAAGAAAGTTGTAACAAATATGATTTAAAGATGTAAATAGTTATAGTATTATTATTACCTAAAAGGGGAGAATGTTAGGGATAACATTGTTTACCCTAACTGGTTTAGGTAAAATAATAAATATGTTATCATGGTTTGTTAGTTAAAGTGTCTGTAACTTTAACTGTAAGAATGTAATTAAGGGAGTGGTTGTAAAAGCACCATAAAAGAAGCAAGGCACGGCAGCTTGCTCTCTCTGGCTTGATGATCCCTAATTACTGGATAGACCAGGGGTCTCCAACCTTGGCTCCTGGAAGCCTGGCGGACTTCAACTCCCAGAGTTCCACAGCCAGCAAAGCTTTGCTGGCTGTGGAACTCTGGGAGTTGAAGTCCGCCAGGCTTCCAGGAGCCAAGGTTGGAGACCCCTGGGATAGACTGAAGACTGTATTTTTCCCCTACTGGAACGGGAGAGAGAAAGGACTGTTGATTTATCAACTGTGAGAGGAATGATTTATTGTAAGTGAACTGACATTGGATATTCTACACGGACTTTGCTAATTGAATATCCTTGAATGGACTGACTAAAACGATACATGACTAATGGACTGTTATTTTGACTATGCTATAAAACTCTAAGTGGAATAAACTATATTTTTGATAACACAAGCATATCTGTTATTTTTACTGTATGTTAACTAACATACAAACTTATCTCACTCATTTATCTGTATGCCTATCTGACTAATGCTGCACATTCTGTTTAGCTTGTCTCCCTAACCCTGGTTGGGGAACCCAGGCTTAACAAATAAGATATAGCAGTTATTTATCCAGTTACTTCTAGGGCAGTTGACAGACAGCCGGATGCTGAAGAGGCTAATTTCCACAGACACAGAAAGAAAGAAAAATGTATTTTTTCTTTCTACATCACGGGTGTCCAATGTTGGTCCTTTTAAGACCTGCGGACTTCCACTCCCAGAATTCCCCAGCCAGCATATCTTCTGGGGTTCAAAATTCTGGGAGTCCACAGGTCCTAAAGTGGCCATCATTGGACCCTCCTGCTCTACATCAAACGCCCAACGTCTGAAGCAAACATGAGAATGTGTGGGAATAGTATTTTATTCTTATTATATGTATATATATATATGTACAGGTGAAACTCCAATAATTAGAATATCGTGCAAAAGTTCATTTATTTCAGTAATGCAACTTAAAAGGTGATCCTAATGTATGAGATAACTCATTACATGCAAAGCAAGATAGTTCAAGCCGTGATGTGTCATAATTGAGATGATTATGGCTTACAGCTCATGAAAACCCCAAATCCACAATCTCAGAAAATTAGAATATTGTGAGAAGGTTCCATATTCTAGGCTCAAAGTGCCCCACTCTAATCAGCTAATGAAGCCATAACACCTGCAAAGGGTTCCTGAGCCTTTAAATGGTCTCTCAATCTGGTTCTGTAGGAATCACAATCATGGGAAAGACTGCTGACCTGACAGTTGTGCAGAAAACCATCCTTGACACTCTCCATAAGGAGGGAAAGCTTCAAAAGGTAATTGCAAAAGAAGTTGGATGTTCCCAAAGTGCTGTTATCAAAGCACATTAATAGAAAGTTATGTGGAAGGGGAAAGTGTGGAAGGGAAGTGTGGAAGAAAAAGGTGCACAAGCAGCAGGGATGACCGCAGCCTGGAGAGGATTGTCAGGAAAAGGCCATTCAAAAGTGTTGGGGACTTTCACAAGGAGTGGACTGAGGCTGGAGTCAGTGCATCAAGAGCCACCACACACAGACGGATCCTGGACAATCTCGTACTCCTCTTGTCAAGCCATTCCTGAACAACAAACAACGTCAGAAGCGTCTTACCTGAGCTAAAGAAAAAAAGAACCGGTCTGTTGCTCAGTGGTCCAAAGTCCTCTTTTCTGATGAGAGTCACTTTTGCATCTCATTTGGAAACCAAGGAACCAGAGTCTGGAGGAAGAATGGAGAGGCACACACTGCAAGAGGCTTGAAGTCCAGTGTGAAGTTTCCACAGTCTGTGTTGATTTGGGGAGCCATGCCATCTGCTGGTGTTGGTCCACTGTGCTTCATTAAGTCCAGGGTCAACGCAGCCATCCACCAGGAGATTTTGGAGCACTTCATGCTTCCTTCTGCAGATGAGCTTTATGGGGATGCTGACTTCATTTTCCAGCAGGACTTGGCACCTGCCCACACTGCCAAAAGCATCAAAACCTGGTTCAATGACCGTGGGATTACTTTGCTTGATTGGCCAGAAAACGCGCCTGACCTGAACCCCATAGAGAATCTATGGGGCATTGCCAAGAGAAAGATGAGAGACATGAAACCGAGCAATGCAGAAGAGCTGAAGGCCACTATCGAAGCATCCTGGTCTTCCAAAACACCTCAGCAGTGCCACAGGCTGATAGCTTCCATGCCTTGCTGCATTCAGGCAGGAATTGCTGCAAAAGGGGCCCAAACCAAGTACTGAGTACATATGCATGCTTATACTTTTCAGAGGTCCGATACTGTTCTGTATACAATCCTTGTTTTATTGATTGCATGTAATATTCTTATTTTCTGAGATTGTGGATTTTGGGTTTTCATGAGCTGTAAGCCATAATCTTCACAATGATGACAAATCACGACTTGAACTATCTTGCTTTGCATGTAATGAGTCTATCTCATATATTAGTTTTATCTTTTAAGTTGCATTACTGAAATAAATGAACTTTTGCACGATATTCTAATTTTTCAAGTTTCACTTGTATATGTATACGTATATATGTGTGTTTTGTATAGTTTTATCATTTGTAAACTGCCTAGGGTTACCCCGCAGTAAGATGGATGGGCAATAAATTAAAAAAAAAAACATCTAAAAAAATAAACCGCAGGAAACCTGTGCAAAGGGAGATTGCCTGGTGGAACCGATGGCTGCCGACCTGCCAGGTGGAGAGGACAGCTGCCCCACCCACCCACCCAAGAAACCCCCTCCAGGCCATCTAAGGAAGGGAAAGGGCAGCCGGGCAGCCACCTGGGGTGCTGGGGAGCCAGGAAGGGTTCGGCTGGCTGCTCTGCATGAGAAAGTGAGCAGTGGGAATTAAGGGGGCTTCTGAAAGAGCCCCTGGAGACAGAACGGGGGGGGGGGGGGGTCAGCAGAAGACTAGGCTGCCTGTGGCTCAGTTGCTTTTGCTTTGGCTGGGGGGGGGGGGGGGGCTGAGTATCTGCTCTGACCTGGACTGAGTGCCCAACAGCTCTGCTGCAGCCATCCCGCCTCTCTCCAAAAGGGCATTCAATGCAGCTGGTTCCAGTTTATTTTATTTACAACTGTATTCAATTATTTTATCTCATGTTTCTTATTTTTATAAATAACTCAAGATGGTGAACATATATAAAGCTCCTTCCTCCACCTCCTATTATCCAGAGAATAATAACCCTGTGAGGTGGGCTGGGCCAAGAGAGACTGAAGGAGGGAGGAAGGAGAACAACGGAAAGGAAGGAACGAAGGAGGGAGAAAAGGAGGAGGGAAGGGGGAGAAAGGAGGAGATGAAGGAGGGAAGAAGGAAGAAAAGAAGGATGTCAGGGAGAAAGGAAGCCCACCAATGCCAACCAACTGCATGAAGAGGAAGGCAAATGTTTGTCTTATCAAAAATCTTGCTATAGTTGCCCTTCTTTCCACCGTCAGGGCTGGGCTCTTGACCCTGGGATTCTGGCACGGGGAAAGGAAGGTAATGGCTGGACAGGCCCACGGCCCCTCAGTCCCTCTAGCCCCAGATGGAAGCTGAGAAGGACTTCACCGAACACTCCCAGCTATTGTTCATGAGGACCAGAAATCCCAGCCCTACAAATTAATAATTTACAGCTGAGCCTTCGGAGGATTTTCTAGCCAAATTTTACACCCAAGCCAGGGGAGGCTTCTAATCCAGGGGTCTCCCACCAGCTGGCTGAGGAATTCTGGGAGTTGAAGTCCACAGGTCATAAAGTTGCCAAGGTGGGGGACCCCCTGCGATCTACACTCTAAGTTGGAAGGTAGGTAAAATTTATGAGATATACATTCAGTGCCTTTAATTCGTGCTAATAAGCAATCTGGAGTACAATTAGCCTTCGCATTGGTGCAGTCTTCCCAATTTTTCGGCACAATCCTTTATTCAAACACAGAGGATCAAAAGAGACAAATTGGAAGAAAGTGCCCTGGGAGAAGTGCTTTAATGTCATTACCCACTAAATTTAATGAGAACGTTTAAAGATCCTTTGCTTGTTGATGCAAATGTGGGGAAAGCTGGAGAAAGGGAATGTTTTCGAAATGGAGGCACCTTATGTCTGGGCCTTCTTATATTAAGGAAAGATCTGCTAGTTCTCCAGTCCCAAGCTCCCCCCCCCCCCCCCCGGGTATGCGTGTGTGTGTGTGTGTCCCTCCCTTGGATGCCAGCCTGACAGCAAAACCACCAGCGGCTACTCACACGATGGCGTCCGTCTCCTGGGCCAGCTGGGGGGACGTGCAGCCCAGCAACTCCCCTGGGGAGAGGGGCTTGCACTGGGGGGTCCAG
Organism: Hydrophis major; assembly: GCA_033807585.1. Taxonomy (NCBI): domain Eukaryota; kingdom Metazoa; phylum Chordata; class Lepidosauria; order Squamata; family Elapidae; genus Hydrophis; species Hydrophis major. Next base: position 434,183,321 of record CM066328.1, read on the forward strand.
ATGTGGTAGTCGGGCTGGAGTTCCCGGGCGGCAGCCTGCGGAAGGAGGAGGAGGAGGATGTGAAGTGGATCCAGGCCTCCTGTTTCTCACCCAGGACCCTGCCAAGAGGAGGGCTTCTCTGGCAGACCCCCTGGATCTGGCCCCGGAGGGCCCCCCTTGCTCATTCCTGAACCCTAGGCAGCTACAGGCCTTCAGGGGTGGGGGGGCTCTTGCCAGCCTCTGAAAGGCTCCCCGTTGGCCCCCGAGCACCCAGAAGGCCTGAGGTGGGGCTGGCAACTTCTCACCCTCTGTTGGAGGGAGGGGGAGCCTCCCCTGGCCTCCACAGGGGCCCATGAGCCCAGTTAGGGGACAGTGGATGTTGCCAGAAAAGCACCAGGTAACACAAGGCAGCGCTGCCTCCTCCCTGCTCACTCACGTTAGGCAGGCGCGCGCGCGCACACACACACACACACCAAGGGGGTCACTCATGAATGGAAACGCTCCCCCCCCCCCCGGTGGGAGGCTTCCCCTGTCCAGGGAGCAAAAATGGGGCTAGAGGCCCTCCTGACCTTCCTGGGCTCCCAGTGGGAGGCAAAAGCAGACCCACAGCATACAAACGGCCCCCCACCCCCCTTAGACTGGTGGGCTCAGTTCCACCCACCTGCAGCGCAGACACAAACTGGACAGTGCTAACCAGCGCCAGCTTAGCCCCGGCCGGGAAGTTGAAGCGGACGGTCTGGATGAGGTGGGCCGTGTCGATCTTGATGTCCACAAACACGTAGAGCATCTTCAGGCCCTGCGTGGGGTCGATGGGAACTGCAGGGACAGGGGAGGCCTTGAAGGGGCGCTGGAGACGGAGCCCCCGCCAAGCGCGGCAGGCAGCGGCGTTTCCGCTTCATGCCAGCCGATCAGTGTGTGTCCAAAGGGGCGGCAAACACTTCATCCGATCCTCTATTCCTTCTTCTATTCTATTCTAGCGGCGTATTAGATTCTCCTCAACCTATGACCACCATGGAGCCTTAGCAAATTTCTGTTGCTAAGTGAGACACTTGTTCACTGAGCATTCCCGCCTTTTACAAACTTTCTTGCAATAACTGTTGCTAAGTGAATCACGGCAGTTGCTTAGTAACACGGTCGTTAAGTGGATCTGGCTTCCCCGTTGCCTTTGCTTGTCAGACAGTTACAAAAGGAGATCACGTGACCCCCCGGGATGCTGCGACCGTCTTAAGTGTGAAAAACGTAAGTCACTTTTTTCAGTGCCATTGGAACTTTGAAGGATCACTAAACAAACAATTTTACGTCAAAGTCTATTTGCATACAAGGGTTGGAAAGGGCCTTGGGAGATATTCTAGTCCACCCCCTGGTCAAGCAGGGGACCTCAGCCTGCAGGGCTGGAGTCCTTACTGTCAGGAAGTTTCTCCTGGGCTCCAGGTTGCGCCTCTCCTGGGCCAACAGTTTCCTTTGCTGTTTCCTGCCCTGCCCTCCGGGGCTTTGGGGAATAGGGGGGACCCCCTCCTGCTGTGGGGCAGCCTCTGGAGTAGGGAGCCCTCCCATCAATAACCCTTCTTTTCACCCAGCCCTCCTTCCTACGGCTGAGCCTCCAAGTCCCCTGATCCTCCTGGCGGTTCTTCCCTGCACCGAAGGGAGCGAAGGCTGTGCCCCCCCCACCCCAGGGTTCAAGCCCCGGGGGACTCCAGAGGAGGCAGGCGGGAACCCCTCCCTACTGACCCCCCCCTTGCCCTCACTCTCTGGGGCCTTCAGAGTCCAAAGACGGAGGAGGAAATGGAAGTCGGGGGGCAGTTTAATTCTTAGGCTGAAGGAGGCAGCTCGAAAAGTAGAAGGAAGAAACCAGCCGCCCCCAGTCCAGGTAATCCCCTCCCCTCCTTCCCCCAAACCGAAATGGCTGCTGTTCCCCCAGAGCGAGTCACCGGTCAGATTGGAAGGAGGCTGCGCCATTTTCTCTCTCTTTCTCTCTGCCCCCGAGACAGGAGGGGGGCTTGTGCCCCCCTGAATGAGCCAGGCAGCTTGACTCTGGGTTGGGTGAAAGTGGGGCAGGAGAGCTGGGGGTCCCCAGTCAACGGAAGCCCCGTCATGGGCTCAGCATCCAGGGCAAAGTCCCCCCGGGCTCCTTCCACCAATGCATCCCTAGGAAGTCCTCGGCTTATGGCCACCATTGAGCCCAAAATGCCTGTTGCTGAATTTCAGTGAATTTTGCCCCAATTCACATCCTTTCTTGCCACGGTCATTAAGTGGTCACAAGTATGAAACACGGTCATATGCCTTTTCCAGTGCCATCGTGACTTCAAACGGTCACTAAATGAACTGTTGTAAGTTAAGAATGTCTGAACTTGGGCTTGGACCCCAGCCAAGTAGGAAACTGTCAGCTCCAGGGTGTCCTTGACTTGTGACCCTCAGCTTAATAACCATGCCAAGTTACAGCGGCCCTGAGAAAAAGGACTTCTGGCAGCTAGGACTACAGCAGCGTTTACCTGGCTCCCTGATCAAAATTGCCCCAGCTAGCTTCCAACGAGCAAAGCCTGTTGAGGAAGCCGGGTTTGCTTAATGACTATGGGACTCATTAACGACCAGAAGGAGAAGGTGCTTTGTGAGGGGCACTGCCCGGAGTCCCAGGCAAGGTGGGACTCTAAAACTCAAATGAATTTAAAGAAGGATGGGACTCACTTAACTACCGCCTACCTTAATGACAGTTCTGGTCCCAGCTGTGATCCTAACTTTGTATGTCCTAAAAGGGCTTCTGCCCTCCAGGTTGGGGGGGGGAAGCCAGAGGCGGGGGAACCATGCGCCCTCCCCCAGACAGACAGGAGGGGTCTGGAGGGGCCACCCTGCAAGACCCCTCCTCTGCAAAAAAGCCCCTCCCTCCTGCTTATCATGGGCTGGGACCCTGGGGGTGGGGCTTACCCAGAGACAGATGGGGGGGCGCAACAGAGGGTCTCTGGGACATCCAGCTGGGTTGCTGGCCTAACTCAGGGAGACCCTGGGGGGGGGGGTTTCAGCTTTCTGCATCCCTGAATATGAAGGTCAGCCCCCCCCCCCGACTCCTGGCTCCCGATGCCAGCCTGAGCCCAAGGGGGAGCGCCACCAGAAGTGGAGCATGGGCTCCGTTCATCCCCTCCCCAACCATCCTGGGGGGGGAGGTTCGCAAATGGGCTCGATGGAAGCGGGAGGGACCCCTCCCTGCAACGTCCCTGCAGTGCTGGTGCACCAGAGCCTCTGCCCGGAGGTGGACGTCACGTGTGGCGTGGTGAGTGGCCTATCCCCGGTGGAGGACAGGCTCTTTGGCGGAATGCGGGGCTTAAAGAGGGTGCTCTACCTGACACACACACACACACACAAACACACCCATAGGGCACGATGGTGCAAAGGGGTGTCAGGAAAGAGGCCGCCAGAGCACACCTGGTGGGGCTGACCCTTGACCCCTCCCCAATTCCACATGTCTTCCCCCACCCCCCCATTCAGCGAAGGGGGATAGTAACCCAGGAGGAACTGCTCATACAGCCCCCCCCTCCCCCAATTCTCTGTGATTTTGAGCCAATTCCATCCTGGGTGGACTTCAAAGTTAGCAGCATCTGGGACAGCAGCAGTTTCCATGGCAACCAAATCTGGAGTACTGCTCCACCTAGGGAGCCTGCAGGCGGCTGCTCCTGCCCCCCCCCGGCCCCCTCCCCTCCGCAGCCAGCCAGCCAGCCAAGCGCCAGACATGCGAAGGCTCTGGGAGGATCCAGTCCTCGGTCCCCTTCCCATCGCTAGGGCCAGGCAGGCAGAAGACCTCCCAGGGGCAGGGGCCGATTCTGGGGCCCGGGAGGGGCCCGGAGCCTTCCTGGCTCCCTCAGCTGGGATCCGGCCCCTCCCTGCCCCCCAAAGGCCCATTCTGCCCCCCGGGTACTGGAAACCTTCCCCTCTCCCCTCAACGGGCCAGCCAGAGAGCCCAGAAGGGGAGGGAGCCCACCGCCCTTTGCCCACGGCCAGGCAGGGATGGCTTGGCACCTTGTCAGGTAGGCTGTGGGCAAGGGTGGCTGCTTCTCCCCTCCCCTCTCTTGGAGAAGCCACCATGCTCCACCTACGTACTCAGGCAGCTGTGGCCGTAGTGGACGAGGAAGTCCGCCCCCAAGGCGCGTGCGGTGAAGTCATCCACGCAGCAGGCCCCGTAGGTCACGTCGCCCATCACCACGGCTTCTGCCCCAGTGAACCTGCAGGGGGAAGAGGCAGGATGCACCCCCCCGTCCCCCTGCTCAGCCTCCCCCCCCCCCCGTCCCCATGACCCCCTTGGCAGCCCTGGTGGTGGACGGGAAGGAGGTGGATGGGAAGGAGGGCGGTGGGGTCCTCAGTGGCAGTTCTGGGAGTGGAAGTCCGCAGGTGTCCAAGGGAAGGGAAGGGAAGGGCAACGTCCCAGCCGGAGGAAGGGACAACGGTTTGCTCCCCAGCAACCCAGCCAATTCCAGGTTGGGAAAAAGAAACCTCCTCCCCAGGCCTTCTGGCCCCCCAAGAGAGAAAGGCCGGTGCCCCATGAGCCCCTGAGAAAGCAAAGGCCAGGAAGCAACAAGTGGGGGGGAGGACAGAAGGACCGAGGCTCCGCTGGGGGGGGGGGCTGAGGAGCCCTGGGCTGCTGCCGCTGCTGCTTCGCTTCCGATAAAAGGATCTGGATAATCTTTGAAGTCAGAGCATGAAAGAGGCCCCTTGCTGGGCAGCTGTTTCCAGAGGCAGCCCCCCTTTCAGCCCCCCCCCACCTGGTCAGCCCGTGAGCAGGCAGAGCTGAAGGGCTGCATTGCAACCCATAAGCCAGGAGGCTGGGGAGGGAGGAGTCCCCCCCAAAAGCCCTCCCATGATCCCCCCCCCCATCTCACCTCTCAACAATGTCAGCAAGGGTGCAAGCAAACATCAGGAGCCCCTCCGGCATCTGCAGGGCAACTGCAAGGAAGCGGGGGGGCAGAGGAGGCTCATCGGGGTCTTGGAGCAGCTGCTCCCCCAGGAGTTGGGGCTCCCTTTCCCCCAGCAGGGCTCCACCCCCCACCCACCCCACTTTGGCCAAGAGGGGCCTCTGGAAGTTGGCAGAAGCTGCACTCCTCCGACATGGCGAATGAAGGGGGACCCTCCCTGGCCGGGGATTCTGGGTGCCACAGTCCCACTGAGAGCATCAGCTGTGGGGCAGGAGAGGCTGCAGCCAAAGGGGGGGCTAGTTCTGGAGAGATCTCCGGGGTGAGCTGGCCCCAGGGGAGTGAAGCTGGGCGACGTCCAGCTCTGCCCCAGGCAAGATTCAGCAGGCAGGCCAGAGCAGCTCTGCCAGGCGTGCCCAGATCCCCAGCACAGCCCCGAATCCAGCTGACCACTCCGGCCTCTGGTCCTTTCTGGACAGCGGAGAGGTCAGGAAGAGGGCAAAGCTGCTGCCCTGGCAGTCACCCCCCCCCCCCCGATGGGCGCTCGCCTGGGGTTGCCATCTCCTGCAGGGCTCTCCTGCTGCCCACCTCATGAAGCCCCACGGCATCATACGTGGCGGAGACTGCCTGGGCAAGGGCTCTCCTTGGCACGTGGGGCAGCAGTCGGAGCTTATCCCCACCTGGGGGGGGGCGGCCACTTTCCCCCCCACCCACAAAAGCAGCCATCCACAGAGCAGAGGCAGGCCACGGAGGGATACGGTGGCCCTCAGCGCCCACCCCGTGGGCAAAGGAAAGCAGGCCTGGGGGGGTCTCCCAGATGCCCTCCCCCACCCCGAGGCACTCACCCCTCCTGGCCTGGGCCTGACGGACCCTCCACACCGTTTTGTAGACCTCAAAGTTGTAGTTGCGAGGGAGGCGTCCCACAGCGTCCTGCAGCTCCGGATCAGAGAGGATCTCCTGGGGGATGTGGTGGGCCACTCGGCGGGGGGCTCGCCTGGCTGCAGGGGGGCGGAAGTGAGGCCAGGGGCCACGCGAGGGGGAACCCGAGCCCACCCACCGCCTCCCTCCCTCCCCACTTCATTCCTTGACACAGAGAGAAGGCGGGGCAGATGGCCGGAGGCCCCTCCTGGCCATTATGTTTCGACACTCAGCCCCAGAGCAGCCATGCTGCTCAGGCCAATGAACCCGATGCCTCTGGAAGCCCCGCAGGCCATGCGGGGGCCAGGCCCGCCTTTCCCCAGCTGCCGATAACTTATAAAGCCATCCGGCTGGAGGCCACCAAGGCTCCCTGAGGCAGCAGCCTCTGCCAAGGCCTCTGGGCTCCCCACAAACACAAGGCCGGATTACAGGAGGGGGAGGGGGGCTTCCTATCTCAGCCCAACTCTGCCCATGGCCTGGAGTTCGATCCTGACTAGCTCCAGGTTGGCTCAGCTCTTCTGTCCTTCTGAGGTGGGTAAGATGAGGACCCCGATGGTTGGGGGCAAGAGGCTGCCTGTGTGAAGTGCTCAGAGAGGTCGCGAAGCACCGTCAAGCGGTCTATAAGTCCCAAGCCCTACGGCCACTGCAGGCCTCCTAGCCCAGTGATGGGGAGCCTATGACGTGCGTGTGACGGGTGGGACGCCAAGCCAGAGCAGAATCAGAGAGCCTCAGCGTGGCTCGGGGCCGAAACGAGGGGTCCTTGGAGGGCCTCAGAGAGCACGAAGGCCGCTCCCATCCAGGTGGCTCCCAACTGAGGGATGCCAATCGCTCTGGCAACACGGGGAATGGCGCGGCCTGGAAGGGGCCTTTGGGCTGGGCTCCTCCCTGCGGCAGAGGAAGCAGATGGTGCCCAGGGCTGAAGCGGAAGGCAGCAGAGAGTCTCCCCCCACAAAGGACAATGCCCTCATCCTCCCAGGGCTGGCTTTCCCCTCCCTCCAGAGGGCAGCAGGGAGGATCGGGGGGGGGGGGGGTGTCTGAGGGGAGAGAAAGGCAGATGGCCACAGCCAGCAGGAGCTGAAACCCATTTCAAGAGGGATGTTGGCACCGCCACCTACGGTGCCTGGAGGGCCAGTGGGCCTGGGTCTTCCAAGCGGCGCCCCCAGCCCCTTCCTCCTTGGAACGGGTGCGTCAGCATTCTGAGAGTCAGCAATGCAGTGGCCCGAGGGAGGATGCCAGCTGGGACAGGAGGGTCTCCGGGGGAAGGGAGAGAAGAAGGGGCGGGGTGTGCTGTGTGGGAAAACGCTCCAGAGGAACAGGGCAAGCAGAGAATGGCAAACCCAAACTCCGAGCAAGCTGCCCGGGCAAAGCTGCAGGGGGCAGGGCGGGGCCCATTCACCCACCTGGCCCAGCCGTGGGAGCTGCCATTCCCTTTGGGAACAAGAAGGGGCGAGGGGGCAAAGGGCGGGAATTAGCCAAGGCAAAGGGGGAATTGGTCACCAGGGAGCGGCCGGGGCCTCTGCCCGAAAGCCTCTGACTTTGCTTGTCAGAAGGTCACAAAAGGGGATCTCATGGCCCTGGGACACTGCGGCCATCAGGAGTAGGAGTCAAGCACCTGAATCAATTGCCAAGTGCCTGAATTTGGGTCACGTGACCGTGGAGGATGCTACAAAGGCTGTAAGTATGAAGGTAGGGTCACAAGCCACTTTTTTCAGTGCCGGTGTCACTTTGAACAGCCATTAAATGAACTGTTGTAAGTCGAGGATTACCTGCAATTTGAGTCAGGAATTATGTGCTGGTCATTAAACATCGAGCAGCCAATCAAATGTTACAACATTTTTGCAGGCATTATTAGCAAAGCCTTTGGTTGTTAACCAACCTTCCCTGCCATTAAGTGAAACCACTGAAACCAGCAAAAGGGGGTGGATTGTGGTCTGTCACCACAGGGTCTGCAACGGGCCACAGCTGCAAAGGGCCCAGAATGTGGTCACCTGACCTGAAGTCTCCAAACTCTGAAGTCCACTGTAATTTTAGTCGCTAAGCGATCAGTCGTAAGTCAAGGGCTGCTTGTACAGGTCTCACAACAGTTCAAAGTTACAACAGCACTGAAAAAAGTGACCCCTTATGGCCATTATTCACCCTTACCACCCCCTGGTCACACCATCAAACTTCAGAGGCTTGGCAATTGACTCACATTTATGACAGCTGCAGTGTCCCGGGGTAAATGCAATCCCCTTTTGCGACCTTCTGACAAGCCAAGTCAACAGGAAAGCCAGGTTCACTTAATAACCATGTTACTAATTGAACAACTGCAGGGATTCACATAGCAACTGTGGCAAGAATGGTTGTAACACGAGGCAAAAGTCCCTTCACCGATGTCTGGCTTTGCAATGGAAATGTTGAACTCAGTTGTGGTCGTAAGTCGAGGACTCCCTATGTAGAGAAACTGGAAGGTGGGTGGGGAATTGTCCATTCTAATTATTTAGAATTTAATAATAAGAATAAGGGGTGCCGCCTTCATGGGGTGGGGGGCTTAAGTGCTCCAATGAAGCTGAGTGCAACCTTGTCAGAGAGATCTCGGCCAAGGAGCAGGAGGACTGAGGGCACCCAACAAACAACCCAGGCCATGAATCACGGTGAAACACAACCGAAAGAAGCCTATACCGGCTCGGTCGTCGCCCGGGTTAACAAGGGCCATGTCGGGTGTTGGGGAACCCAGGCATCCGTCAAGAAGTGGGCCACGGGTCCCATTGCTGAGCAACCAGGGCGTGGGACTGCAGGGCCACCTCAGAAGTGGCAGAAATACACCGTGTCAGAGACCCTTCCTGGGATCTGCTCACCTAATCCGCCGATACATCACACAGTCCTAAGCACTTGGGAAGGGTTCAAGCAGAGCAACAGGGAGCTCAAACTTTCCGAGGGGATTATTACTTTGCCACCCATGAGTGGGAAGCCATTTGCAGAATCCCAACTGGAAGAGGAGTTTAGGCCAGTTTAGATAAAACGCAAAATAAAACAAACAAGCTTGAACGGTGGGACGTCCCATGGGAGCGGGGAAGGAGACATTGACCTTGGAAAGAGAAGCCACCCATAGGGTTCTGATGCTCTTGCAGGAATTAATTAGGATTTATGCGCTCCCCCCTCCTCTCAGTGACACAGGGTACTTCACAAACAATGCTGGTTTGGGGCCTGGATGCCTGAATAAAAAGAGGCGGCCACCCTAAGAAGACAGGCTAGGAATCTGGGTGACCAATGGAACAGAAGTTGCCTTCAGAAATCCTGGGAGCTTCATCCCTAGAGGCTTTCAAGAAGAGATTGGACGGCCATCGGTCAGAAATGGTGTAGGGTCTCCCGCTTGGGCGGGGGGTTGGACTAGATGACCTACAAGGTCCCTTCCAACCCTAATTATCTGTTATCTGTTAACGTGGCCGGCTGGGGAATCCTGCGAGTTGAAGTCCAGGGGCCTCAAAGTTCCCGGATTGGACGCCCTGGAATAGGGTCTTCCTACTCGAGCAGGAGGCTGGATTAGACGACCTCCAAGGTCCCTTCCAACCCTGTTATTCTTGGGCTTCCTTTTGGCGGGCCGGGGGGGGGGGAGATAAAGCCCGTGGCGTCTCTCTCTGCCTCGCCCGCGACCACCGCCCCAAAACCTCCGACCACCCGGGGGAAGAGAGGCGGAGGCCGCCCCAGGCCATCCCGGCCCAGCCACCCTGGGCGCCCCTGCTCGTCCCTTCCGGCCGCGAAGCCCCCCGCCCGCTCACCTGCCGCCAGGGCCGGGGGGCCGCCGCCCCCGCCGCCCGCCTCCTGCTCCGCCGCCGCCATGGCCGCTGCCGCGCCCACGTGGAGCCGCCTGAGGCAGCGCCAGCCGAGCGCCCATCGAGCGAGCGGGAGCCAGGCCGGACGGAGGAGCGACGAGCCGCCGATGGGCGGAGGCCGAGGGCTCCTGAGCTCGCGCAGAGCGCCCTCGCGGCCGCCGGTGGGGGAAGGGCCGAGGGTCGCCGCCCCCCCGAGCGCTCCCGCCGGGGGACTACAGCTCCCATCATCCCCACCCCCGGGCCGTCCACGGAGGGTGAAGTTGGGCGGGTGGTCCCCCTTCCCCGGGGCTTTGGCTACGCTTCCTCCCTCGGCCCTGCGGCCGGCTTTGGGGAGGGGAGCCTGGCGACCCCGCGGCCAGCCGGCCTCGCCCCGGGGGCTGCCCACGAGGGGCGGGGGGTCCCCTTGAGGGGCGAGGCTGGGCCAATCCTGGCGGCGGGCAGAGGGGTCTTCTGGGCCGGCTCATTCCGCGGAGAAGCGCCCCTTCGCTGGGGATCCGGCTGGAGGGGATCTGCGCGCCAGCCCCCTTCACCCCCCCCCGTGGATCCCCCCCGGGGTGCGAGACCCTCTTTCCCGAGAAACAGACCCCCCCCACTCTGCAGTTCTTCCTCTGGACATCGGAACTTCTGGAATCCTAGGTTGGAAGGGACCTTCGAGGTCCTCTAGTCCCCTCCCCCCCCCCGGAGGGTCCCTGAGGTCTGGCTAGGAAACGGCTTGGCTCCTTCGCTCCTCTCCACCACCTGAGCAGCTGTGAACCTAGCTGGGTCTTGGCTGGGGAGCGGAGAAACCTCTCCTGGGGGTCTCGGCAGAGCTCTGCCCAAAGGCAGCGGGGCTGAGCCTCCCTCTGGAGACGATGCCTGGGGGGGCGGGGGGGGGGGTATTTTGGTCTTGGTTACGTTTTATGTAACTGATTTGATTTGGGTGCTTCCCAATTCCAGGCCAACTCTGGGCAGCTCATTACGGGCTAAAATACAATATGTGTTCGGGAAGAAATGAAAAACAAGCTCAAGAAGGGAACAAATTTGAAAAAAATAGAGAACAAAATGGTAAATCCAGCCAAAACAGCCCACCCCCCTCCACCGCCACCCCAGATTCAGGCAGCGTCCAATTGCTTGGGATTTTGGGAAGCCTTGAAGACCTGGCTGTGTTCCTGGGCTGGGGGTTAAAATGTGTGTGTGGAGGAGTCATTGGTTGAGCCCCTGTTGTACTGGTTTTCCCACTAAATATACAGTCTGTGCCTTACTCCAGTCTGGCTATCCTGGTGGATTTAATTGTTTACTTTTTTATGGGTTTTCTAACCGCCCCAGAGTCTCCTGGAAAAGACAGTTGTATTCAATGACATGCACCAACGCACCCTTTACAAAGGTGTCAGCCCCCCTCCCCCAAAACCTGGGAGAAGAGCCAGGCCCTCCAGAGGGCCACTGGATGGGAGCGGTCTGGAGTCCGAGGGGAGCCTCGTTCCAGAGGGCAGTGACAGGACAGGGGCGCTTCCAACTGTTTAAGGGGATCGGCCCTCTCAGCTTCAATCCGCAGGCAGACTCCATGGGACACAGGGGTCCCTCCTTTAATCGGGCCCTGCGCCATGCAGTTGGCAGCTGGGCACCTGGATGGCATATAAAGTTAGCAATACTTTGGGGGGGGGGTCTGACTTTTTGTGCTGGGGAGGTAAGGCACATTCGCTGGCACTGCATTTCACATCCTGAGGGCTCAGAAATCTCACCTGCGGTGAAGCTGGGAAATCGGGCAGGCTCAGCAAAACCCCAGAACTCCCAAGTGTTTCCTTGAGTGTCAGGCCAAAGGCCCTTTAGATGCCGCTGGAGGGCTTGAGGACACCCCTGACCTTGGCTCCTGCTTGGCTACACTGGAGCCACCTGCTCCCACCCTGCCAATAGGAGACTGGGACCCAGGGGGCTGCCAGGGGGAATCGAATTGCCAACACAGCGTAGCAAGCCTGGCACGTCCGCAGGAGGAAGAGGAAGAGGAGGAGAGGGGTCCTCCCAGCCAGAGAAAGCATTTGCTCCTGACCCTCTGGAGGCAGAGAGGCGAACAGAATTGGGGCCGGGAAGAGCAAAGGGCACCCAGGATGTCTGTAGGAGCCCCAGGAATAAGCAGAGCCCCCACAGCTGATGGCTGCTTCTCCCCTTCATGCAGGAGTGGGGGGTGGGAGAGGAGATACAAGGCCCCTCCCTCCACCCCAGGTTCCCCCCCCCCCGCAGTCTCCTCAGAGTCAGCCTGTAGTTCAGGAGATTTACCTGCTGCTGCCTCACCTGTTTGTCCAGGTAGAACTTGGACTGCAGAAGGGTGATCTTTCTGTCCCTTCCTCTCTCTCTCTTTCTTTTCCTTGTTATAAGCTGTTCTCTCCTTTGGGCAATTCACCTGCCTACCCCACCCACACCCAAAGGGGGCAGCCTCTATACATCTCCCCTCTTGGCCTCCCTGAAATAGGGCTGCCCAATGGTGTCCCCCCCCCCCCCCGGGCCTGCCTGCCAGAAAGCAGCCTCTTTGTGCCACCTGCCCCCTTGGGGGGAGCTTCAGGCCGTGCTCCCTGCACCTCCTAAGACCCCCTCCCTGTGAGCCTGCCTCCAGTCACAGGCTAACCAGACCCCTCTCCCCCTCCCCGGCTGAGTGACAGCTGCTCGGCCCCCTCCCTGCTCCTCTTACTCAGCGCTTGAGTAATTCACAACACCTCTCTGGGGGCTGGCCAGTCCGTGGGTTTGGCTCTGCTTGCTGCTCCCACTCACCACGGCTGTCCTCCCCCTCCTGGAGGAGTCTGGGGGACGGTGAGAGAGGGAAGCCATGTGGGGTACCTTATTTGACCCTGGCCAAGGACCCCCCCAGGCTGCCTAATCCTCCCCCCCAGCCAAGACCACTGACATGGCAGGGGTTGAACCCGGGGCTTCCTGCAGGCCCCTGAAGCCCATGGCTTAGTCTGGGGCCAAAGGACCTCTTCCCCAGCAGACCCGGTGGCACGGAGGTCTCCACCGCAAGAAAGGAGGGTCTGCTGGGTGAAGAATCCAGCATTGGCTGGGCCTACTGAGTGCGCCCCCCCATGCCTGCCTCTCCCCCCCCCCCGCAGAAAGAGCAGCTCTGGCCTGGCCTCCCTGGGTGGCCTCGGTCAGTGGGGGGAGGACCAGAACAGCCTCCTTCCTCCAAGGAGAACAACACAAAAGCAACACACCCTGTGCTCTGCAAGTTGCAATCTGTTGGCCCCAACCTCAACGCCCAATAGAAGGGCTCGTTCATCATGTACCCACAGAAGCTGCGGGGGGAGGAAGGGGGCAGCCAGCCAGCCGCGTCCCTCTCCAAAGACCGTCCTTCTGCCTTGGCCAGGGGAAACGGGGGCAGCAGGCCGGCCCCCAGATACGGGTGGCCCTCTGATTTCCCTGGCTAAAGTTTTGGAGCTGGTCCCCCAGGGAAGACGGGGTAGAAAAGGCAAGGGGAGAGACGAGGCACCCCCAAACCCCTTGAGGAAAGACGGGGGCCTGAACGGCTCTCGGGGAAGCCGGCCTCCCCCTTACCCAGAGGGAGATTAAACAGCCGCCAGCAAAGTGCAGCAAGGAAGTCCCAAGGGTCAAGGTCACAGCCCCCCCAGGACGGTCCGGCCATTCCAGTCTTTGGTCAGTTGCGGCCTGTCCTGTCCAGACCCTCTGCCAGGCCCCAGGGGGTCACAGCAAGAAAGTGGAGGTACACAGTCTGTGCGAAAAAATCTCCGAAATGGTCAGGTGGCCTCAGCCTGTGGATGCACAGCCAGGAAGCTTCAAACCCACCAAAGCAGGAGGGGGGGGGGGCTTTGGAGAGGAAATGCCCTTCGAAAGGGTTCCCTGAGGCTGCTAAGTGCTGGTGTGGTGGCCCACCCCACGCAGGCCACAGCATCCAGCTGGCCAAGGGGCTGCCTGGCCCTGTTGGGAGGGGATTCTGGGCTTCTAAGGCCTGCTCAGCGCTGCCCTCCCTGCTCCCCAAAGCAGCTGGAGGGTGAAACCCCTGCTCCTTCCCCACTGCCACCCCAAGGGGCCAGGAGCTCTTGGGACGAATCCTGGCTGCATTCTCACCTTTCTCAGTTCCTGAAGGGATCCGAGTTGGGTGCCCATGGAACCTAAACACCTTGTAGGGGCTCTCTGGACCTCTCAATCTGGAGGGGAGAAAGTGAGTCAGCCAAGCCCCCCAAAGCAGCCTCCGGGGGGGGGGGGAGCTGGGCGTGGTCCTGTGAATGCCGCCACGAAGGTCCCCTTCCTGCTTTTTCCCATTCAGATGGAGGGGGGGAGTGTCCCTGGTTGACTCCCTCCCTTCCAGGGCCCAGGTGTGGTGTCCCTTGACAGGGGGAGGGGGGGTGACCGGCGGCAGGGGTGGGGGGAAACTCCCCAAGCAGGAAGGGTTTGGGAGGGAGGCCTTGGTTATAACGCCTTGCGTTTGTTCCCTTCCCCCCTTGAATTCTCGTCCCAAGCCAGGGCCCCCCACTTCCCAGCCTGAACAGTGCAAGGCTGGAGATGAGGGGTGCAAAGGCTGGAAGAACTGGGGAGGGGCTGCAGATGAGAACTGGAGGAGACTGGTGCTTACAATCCCCCTGCCCCACTGCCCTCTGCTGCAGAGAGCTGCCCAGGTTGGCTGTGCACCCCGAATGGAGGCTAGAGGAGAAGCAGGTGTTGCCTAGAACCTCCTGAGATGGTCCTGCTGCACCAGGTGGCCTGTGGAACTGCAGACAATGGAGATGGAGCCCCAGGGCCAGAAGTTGCAGGGAGTGGGGGGAGAAAGGCAAGGCCCCAGGCCAGAACGAAACCACTTTGATCAACTGGAGCAAGGATCCCACATCCCATTGGGACCCCGTCCTTGGCAGGTGTGTGCTGGGCTTAAAGCTCAGGGACTGTTAGGGCACCAAGAGGCACCGGGTCACTTCCAACAGCCCGGGCAGGAAGCTGGACCTGGGGTCTCCATAGCGGAGGTCAGAATGAGAGAGGGGACAGCCAGCGCTCGGGGGTCTCTGGGCGCCCCTCCTACCCCTGACCTCCCCCCACCCAATGGCAGCCCGCGAGGCAGCCGCGTGACGGCAGCGGCGAAAGGTGTGGCGGAGGGAGCGGTCCGACGGCTCAGGTTGGTTTCCATAGCAATAAGAAGGGAGAGGGTCTCGCCGCCGCGTTGCCATGCCGACCGGGGCTGTCAATCAAAGCTTTCGCCTCGCCGTTCTCGTCCCGCACCCACCCCAATATTCTCCAAGGGGAAGGCGGGGACCCCCTCGCCCCCTCCCGCCTTCCCACGGACGGCGCTCCCTGCCAGGCAGCCGGGTCAACCTCCGCCGCCGCCGACCCCTGGCCGCCAGGCCGCTCTTGCGCCGGGCTCGGCCCGCGGGAGCTCCGGGGAGGGAGGGGCGCCGAGCGCCTCGCTCCGAAAGACTTTCATAAATTTTCGATGGGCAGCAGGGGAGGCGGGCGATGAGGCGGAGGCGAAGCGGCGGAGGCGGCGCGCTGCTGTTGCGAGGGAGGGGAGGCCGAGCTCAGCCCAGCCCAGCCCTGCCCAGCCCTGCCCAGCCGCTGCTGCTGCGGGGAGAGGCGAGCCGAGGGCCGGGGCGCGGGAAGACGCCCTTCGCCGAGGGGGCAGCCGGGAGGCAGCGACAGCCGCCCGAGGGGGCGGATTCCTCCCTAAAAGCGCCGCCGAGCGAAGCCGGCAGCGAGCAGCCAGGCGCTGAGCTAAGTGGAGCCGGGAAGCCGCCGCGAAATGCCGCTGCCCGGAGCGCCGCCGACCCGCGGCCGGATTAGCAGCAGCCTCCGCCGCCGCCGCCGCCCCCTGCTCTGAGCACTGCGCCGGGACCGGCCGCGACGCCACGGCGCCTCCAGGATGCTGCGCGAAGGTGAGCCCGCCGAGCCGCGCCGGGGAAGGGGGGGCGCCGGGCTGGCAAACTTCGCGAGGGGCTGCCGGCGCGGGGGGCGGCGGGCGAGGCCGGCCCGGGAAACTTTCCGGGCCTGGCGAAGGGGGGGCTGGCGGGCGCCGCGGCCTGTTTTCCTGGCGGTTCCGGAGCGCCCGCGTCTTCCAGGGCCCTGAGCCTTGGCTCCGGCGGCCTCGGGAGGAAGGCCCCGGCCTCCGTCCTGCTGCCCCACGGAAAGCGGCGGGGCACGTGAGGCAATTCCCGGGGGGTCGGGCGGAGCGGCGCCTCCTCCACCGGGGGGGGGGGGAGGGGGCGGCCGGTCCAGCCTGGAGAGTCCGGAGCGCGGAATTAGAACTGCCGGCCGGCGCTGCCCTGCAGCGGCGCGACTTGCGCTGGTGCTGCGGGGCGGGGGGGGGCGGCGGCGGCGGCGGCGGCGGCGGCGGAGGAGGAGGACAGTCCTCCTCCCGCGCGCTTCCTCCTGCTCGGCCCGTTGCCTGCTCCCGGGGCCCTGAGCTGGGGAGTTGCCCGGGGGGATCCGGGCTGCGCATCGCCCCAAAGGGCTTCGGACCCAGCTTCTCCGGCGGGAGTGGACCGAGGGGCGACGCCCGTCCGCGATCTCGGCAGCCGCTCGAGACGCTGTTCATCGGGAGGGCAGCCCCAGACCGGGTCCCGGGGGGGGGAGTCGTTCTCGGCGGCCAGGCGCGGGCCTGGAGGGCTAGCGGAGGGGCGGGCGGGGCGGGCGAGGGGTTTCCTGGGCTCTTGGACTCTCCTGGGCTTTGAAGCGGGGCCGGCGTGGATGTGCGCGAGCGCCGCGACTCTTTGTGCGTCTGAAGAAAAGGCGGACGGAGAATCGCGCGGGGGATTCGGGCTGCGGCCGTGGGGGCACCGAAAGGCATCCCCGGGGGCCGTGGAGGGCGGGGGTTCGGCTCAGATCGCCTCGGCTTTTCTCGTCGCCACAACCGGCCGGAGGTCTCGGGAGCAGCCGCCCGGCAGGTCTCCTCTCTTCAGGCGCTCAGAGCTCCGGCCGGCCGAAGCAGCAGCAGCAGCCGGAAGGGCTGAAGACAAGCGAGGGCGAGGAGGGAAGGCAGGTCGGGCGAAGTTTCCGGGCACCCCCTCTCCCCTCAGGGAATGGCCCCCTGGGCGTGGGCAGAAGGGCGGCGAGCAAGGCTCTTCGGAAAGTCTTGGGGCTGCCCTGCCGCTTCCAGCAGCCTTGGAGAACTTGGGCGATGAGAACAGGACTAATAATAGTCATAGAAACAAAGCTGCTCACGGCTTCCATCGCTCCCCAGTGACTGACCCAGGCTGGCCCGGTCCCTGGACGGATGACCCAGAACCGGGGGTGGGAAAAGGGTGCGGCTGATGGGAGGCCGAAAGCCAGCCCCCCCCCCCCCGAAGCCTGGGATGGTTTGGCCCAAAAGATCCAGAGGGGCCTTGGCTGCCGAATGGGGGGCGGCCGAGTTTGAGGCCCCTGACAAGGAGAGGGTGCCCTGCAGGGCAGCTTGGTGTCCTGGGGGCCCCTATGTGGACTTGCCCAGCGATTTCGTGGTTTTAAAAAACCCTGGACAAAAGCCCCGAGGTGGATCCAGGGGCTGCTAGGCTGGAGGCCTCCCTCCTGGGTGCCAGCCCCCAGCCCCACATCCCAGCTACTCAGGGAAAGGGCTGGGTTGGGGCTTTCTGGGGGCTGCCTTCCCCTGCCCCCACCCGAATTCCTGCCCCCCTGTGCCTGCCACTATGGGTGAGGCGTGAGAGGTGGGGCAGAGGGGTCCCTGGCAACATTGGGGGGAACTGCAGGAGAAGAAAACCCTGGAGCTGAAACACAATAAATCACTGCCCGCCTGGAGCTTTGTGGGAAAGGATTAGGGAATAAATATTCAGATTAGGAGGCAAAAGCAGAATATAAGAGGGAAGGGCTGAGAAAAACAATCCGGAGAGGAGGCTGGGCTGGATCCCCTCTGCTCTACGCCCCCACCCCAAAGAAGCCCCAGCGCCGGGTGGGCCGGCATGAGAGCCAAAGGAAAGGGCCTTAAAGGCTGGGGGTTCTCCTGTGGAACAGCGGGAGGGGCGCTTGTCCTAGCGGTATAGTGGGAGCCACAGGAGGAAGCAGAAGGCTGTGCAGGCAGGCAGGCGGTGGACGCAGCCCAGCTGGAGAGTGGAGGCTCTTGTGCTGGACACAGCAGGGCAAGAGCGACCCTCCCCCCACAGATTCTTGTTTAGGGCTGGACCTTCAGTTCAGTCTCATTCTGCTCTGGGTTCAAAGGGCCGGGAGGGCAAAGAGAATCGGCAAAGGGGGGGGGATTGCCAAAGGGCATAGAGGCTCTGGGGGTTCAGGGGACTTTGAAACCAGCTGAAGATCGTCCTCCAAAGGAGGAGGGGCTGGGGGT
Source organism: Hydrophis major (assembly GCA_033807585.1). Lineage (NCBI taxonomy): Eukaryota > Metazoa > Chordata > Lepidosauria > Squamata > Elapidae > Hydrophis > Hydrophis major. The sequence continues at coordinate 434,201,155 of CM066328.1, forward strand.
ATCACACCGATGGGAGGACCAGTTATGTGTGAAGGCCACGGTGGGGGTGGGGAGAGAAGGAAGGGACCCCTCCTGGCCTAGGCTGGCCTCCCCCTGAGCAGCGCCCAGAGGACGGGGCCTCTGAGGAGGATTCCACGGCCCCTTTGGCCCAACGGGGGGCGGCAGAGGGGGGTCCTGTTCGAGGAAACTTTCCCCTCCCCCCTCAAACGCACAGCCGATTCAGCTCCGTCAAAAGGGGCTCCGCTGGGGGGGGGGAGCGTTTTGTAAACAGGGAGCGATGGGCGCCGCGACAGCCCCCCTCCCGGCCTGCTTTTGGACATGTGGCTTTTATCTCGGGTTTGGCCCCCTTTGAACTGGGTTGCAATTGCGCCCCCGTGCAAGCACCGCTATTTGTTGGGTGCCCACTTGCACCCGGATCCAAGCAAGGTTCGGAGGCCCGAGTCGCTTGTCCCCTTAGCCCAGACTGACTGCCCGGGGCAGCCGCCAGGCGCCCCTTCTGTCCGCGGCGTCAGCGAGGGGCGACTGGGCGGAGGCGCCGCTTGGGGGCCGCTGCTTCCGAGCGATCTCGCCGCGGTGAGAGGCGGGCGGGGAAGCGGCGGCGGCGGCGGCGCTCCCGGAGAGGGAAGGTGGTTCAAGGTCAAAGTTGCTCTGCTCCCGCCGGACCCGAGCAGAGCCTCTTCGCCACTTGCCCGGCCTTCTCCGCGGGGCTGCTTTCCTGGGCGGCCTGGCCGAGGCGGGCGCAGGGACGCTTCTTCGCGTCGGAAGCCGCCAGGGCTGTCCAGTTCGGCCCCGGACTCGGGCCTCCCTCCGCGGGAACGCGGCCGAAAGCAGGGCTGGCGGCTGCGGAAGCCGCTGCTCTATTGCCTGGTGGCAAGCGGACAACGGACGGGAGGCGCCCTCCGTGGGTCCCGGGGGCCCTTTAGTCCGCCGGGCTGGTCATGAGCTCCTGTCCCGGGCTGGGGTCGGAGGTAGCGCGGCTCCTGTGCTCAGAGGCGGAGCTGGGCTGGAGCGCCCGCCTCTCCCTGGGGCTGGGGTGGGGGAAGGGGCGCTGGAGAACCCCGGGCACCATCGCTCGGCACCCCTCCTCGGAGCAGCCCCGGGGGCCTTGGGAGACGGGGAACGGCCCCTGAGAGAAGCCGAAAGAGCCGATCCCAGGCTGGATGGGTGGAGTGGGGTGGCTGGACGGCCGGGCGCAAAGAGGGTTGTGGGGGGAGGGCGGGAAAGGCGCCGGACCGACCGCTGGAGCTGCTACAAATGACGCTCCGAACCGGGCGGACAGCCAAGGAGAAGGGCCTGGAAGCGGAGGCGGCCCAGTGAGAACCAGATTGGCTGGAGGGGAAGAGGAAAGAGGCCTGGTGGGGCCAAGAGATGCAGCCAGCCCCCCACCCCACCGGGGGTGCAGGGAAGAGGCTCCCCCTGGAGGGAGAGAAGAGTCACACAGGTACCTGAGGGGCAAAGTTCAGAGATTTCGAGCCCAGGCTAAATAAACCTCCCCTTGGAAGGAGAGAAAGTGGGCCTCGAGGCTGGTTCCCGACCCAAGCCCTGTGCAAAAGGGGGCAGAGAGCAGGGCCCTCACAATCTCTCGCTGCCCCTCTGCCAGGAGAGGCTCTCCTTCCCCACCAGGCCCCAGGGCCGGCCACCCACAGAGCCTCTGCCCTTGTTTTCGGTGCAGCACTGCTGGCTTCCCGAGAGACCAGGCTCCCTGGGCCCAGAGGGGCGGGGGCTGGAGGCTGTGTGCCGAAGGGCCTGTCTCGCGCAGGGATGCCTCCTCCTCTCCCCCTGCTTGCTGCCACTCAAACAGGGCTAATCGTACCACCTGGGCCTCAGGCCTTTTGGTTTGCACGGATGGACATCCCTGGGGCTGGGGGGGGGGGAGGGCTTCTTCTTTGCAGCCACAGCTGTGCCTGCCAGTCTCTGGGTCACTTCTGCAGTTCTTCCTGTGGGCCTCTGTTGATTGCAAAAAAGATGTCAGAAAAAAGTGCAAGGAAGAGAAACTAAGATGATTGAAGGCATGGAAATTAAAACATATGAAGAAGGATTGCAGGAATTGGGTAGGTCTATTTTGATGAAAAGAAGGACAAGGAGTGACATGATAGCAATCTTCCAATATCTGAGGGGCTGCCCCAAAGAAGAGGAAGGCTGCATCTATTCTCCAAAGCCCCTGAGGGCAGGACAAGGGGCAATGGATGGAAACACATCAAGAAGAGAAGCAGAGGTGGGGTTCAATTTTTTTAACAACCAGTTCTGTGGGCGTGGCTAAGGTGGTGGGCATGGCTGTCATGTGGTTGGCTAGGCGTGGCCAACTCAATATCACTCACATCGAGGCACGCATCTCCTCACCTGGCCTCTCATGACTGGGGATTCTGCAACAGTTGTAAGTATGAAAAACGGTCATAAGTCACTTTTTTCAGTGCCATTGTAACTTTGAATGGTCCCTCCACACAAGCAAAGTACCAGCAAAGGAGGGGAAAAAAACTCCAGAGAAGTTCCAGAGACAGGAAGTCTAGTCCTGCCAAGAATGTAATAAGGGTTAATGGAGAGGCAGTTTCTGTAAGCAACCCCAGAATGTTTCCTTCCTGCCTTCCTTACAGGATTAGCCGTGTAACTTCTTCTAACAACCGGTTCTCCCAACTGCTTAGAAGGTTAACAACCGGTTCTAGCGAACAGGTGCGCACTGGGAGAGTCCCAGCCCTGGAGAGAAGCAACCTGGAATTAAGCAGAATCTTCCTGACAGGGAGGACAATGAAGCAGCTTGCCCTCAGACCTCGTAGGTGTGCTCCATCCCTGGAAGTCTTTAATGGCAGAGGGTCTCCTGCCTGGGCATCAATAGTTCTCACTGTTAGGAATTCCTCCTCAATTCCAGGTTGCTTCTCTCCTTGCTTACTTTCCATCCATGGCTTCTTGTCCTGCCCTCAGGGGCTTTGGAAAATAAGTCGACTCCGTCTCCTTTCTTGTGGAGGCCCCTCAACCATTGGAAGGCTGCTCTCCTGTCCCCTCCCCCCCTTTCCTTCTTTTCTCTAGATTGGCCAAACCCAAATCCTGCAGCCGTTTTTCATAGGTTTTAGTCTCCAGGCCTTTGATCCTCTTAGCTGCTCTTCTCTGCACTTTTTCCAAAGCCTCAACGTTTCTTTCTGTGAAGTGGTGATCAAAACTGGATGCAGGTGTGCAGGATGGGCGTTGGGACAGCAATGATAGCACATTGACTTCCATGGTGGAAGTGATGTCATTTCTGGCTGGGGTTGTTCTTAAGTGTTGGGAAGGGGGGTGATGACTGACCGCTCCGTGAGCTGTCCCCTCCCAACCTTTCCCCAATGACGGGCCATCGCCACAGCGATTCCATTGCAGAGCGCCCCCCCCTGCAGGGAGGGCCTCCCCTTTGTCTTCCCAAACCCCAAAGTCCACTGGCCCCGCTGTGTATAGTGACTGCAATAAACGGAGGTGGTGTGGCTGGTACAATTTGGGGACGGCTTCCCCAGGGTGACGTCTTAGCTAGTTTTTCTGTCTCTATCATTGTTCTCAACCATATTCAACAGGTGACTATTGATCATCTGGCCATGGAGACCTTATAAATGGATCAAACCACCAGCCCTCCCCTGTCTGGCGCAGGGACGGGCTCAGGCAGGCCAGGGGCCCCTGTCCTCCTTTGGGCTTCCTGCAACTCAGCCCGGCTTCCTGCGCATTCCTGACAAAACCTGAGAGGGGGTCTTGGCCCACTTCGGTCTGCCTTGACCAGCTGGCCTCAGGCTTCCATTGGGGAGGGGCTTTCGCTTCCCACACAGGTCCTGGCTGCCATGGGACATTCCTGCATGGGGCCTTCTCCCTCCTGCCCTCCCAGGTCCCAGCTCAGAGGTTGGAGGGCTGAGCCTCTGCCCTTCCCGTCCTCTGGGCTGAGCCTGGCCTGCAAGAAGGTGGTATCCAAAGGCAGCCGTGAGGGGCAGTCTGTGGACACGACCCACCTCTTCCCACCACTCACGCAGCCGAGAGACAGCGAGGGCAGGGAACAAAGGCAGGTTAGCCCATGGGCAGCCTCCAGGCAGACCAAGACAACCCAGAGGGACGGCGCAGCCACGGGAGGAAAGAGGAAGGGTCTTTCCGGCCTGAGAGGCTGAAGCGGCCACAGAGGGGAGCTCCATGGGGCCCCAGGGGAGGCTTCGGGGGGGTGGCATGAGATTTACCTGTTGTGAGTTCAGGCCCACCTTCAACTGGGCTCCTGGGCGTCTTGGAGTGCCAAGAACTGTCAACCCTCCAACTGCCCACAAACAGCCAGGGGGAATTGGGGGGGGGGCAGGTATTCCCTGGCTGCCCAGCCGGGCTCTTGGTCCTGGGGGCTGATCCGGCCCAAAGTTCCTGGGGGCGGAGGGGAGTTTGTCTCCTTAGTTCTTTGCACAGAAAGGCTGCCCTGCCAAGCACTTCAAGCAACTGCTTTCTCAACAGTGATTTGAAGTTTTCCCCAGCAAGAGCCGATGCCATTAGATGCCACAAGCAAGCAAACTGGGATTTATGTGTTAATTTGGGGAGTGTTTAATGTCATCAGGACATAGCAATGGTTGTGTTATTATTTTTGAGATTTAGCTTGGTTTAGCGTAATTTCAGTGTAGGATCTATCTTTGAATAAAGAGGAGGGGAGGAAGCCCATGTATGCAAAGAGCCAACATAATATTTTGCTGTGCGAGGCTCATTATAGAAAACAGAAGCCTTATTTTAGGAAAAATTGCTGTCCCGAGGAGAAGCCCCTCCTTGGCTCCAGGTAAAGCTCCGGGTCTGTGCTCCTCAGAAGGAAGTGGCCGCCTCCCCTGGCCCTGCCTGCCTGTGGTGTCCTTGAGGGACTAGCCGGCCCTTTGGATCAGATGGGGAGCTTCAGAGGGCTGGCAGAGGGTGGCCGGTGGCCGCTCCCTCCTCCTGCTAAGCAGCTCGGCCCATCCTAGGCTCCACACATGACCCCCAGACCAGCCCAAGCCAGCCAAGCCAGACCCGGGGCCTTAGGAGCATGTCCAGGCTGAGTCTCCCCCAAGAAGGGGCTTGCCTGCTCCCCCTTTCTGAACCCTCCTAGGAGGGTGAGGAATCTGCCCACCTCTCCTCTGCTTCCCCCCTCAGCTGCCTGTCATCCTGCTGCAGTTCTCCTCTGATCACCCAGGGCCTCTTCCCCCCCCCCCCGCCCCCCAGCAAAGAGAATCCTTTAAGCCCCAGGATTAAACCTGAAAGTGACTCTCTGGCAGAGATGGCAGCCCCTCCCTCCCTCCCTCCCTTCTATCCTCCTTCCCTTCCTCCCTCCCTTCCTTCCTTCCTCCCTCCCTTCCATCCTCCCTTTCTTCCTCCCTCCCTTCCTTCCTTCCTCCCTCCCTCCCTCCCTTCCATCCTTCTGGAAGCTGCCTTCCATGGATGGAGGGGGCCGGCCCAGCCAGGAACACAGCCAACCCACCCCTTGTGACAGAGAGACCCCCCCCTCTTGGGCCTGCTGGGTCCGGGGGGGGGGCAGAGACTGCTGCCCCACCCTCAGCACAGTCCCTGCACAGGCTGGTGAAGAAAGTGTGTGTGTGTGTTTGTGTTTGTGTTTGTGTGTAAACACCCTCATTGAGAAGGAAAATGGCTGCGGAGAATGGAGGAGGGGGCCTTGGCGTGCCAGCGGTTGCTGAAGAGCCTCGCCAGGGTCTCAGGGGTCAGAGCACATCCTGCAAAGCTGCTCTTAAAACAGGATTGGTTGAGCCCAGGCTTTCTTGGGTTGGGGGGCTTCTGTGGAAGATCCCACCCTCCTCCCTCTCGGCTAGTGGCTGCCCTGGACAGGTGGCCCCTCTGGAGAAGCTGGACTCCCTGGCAGGCTGGGGGGGGCTCAGGCCCTGGGGGGGGGCTGATGTGCAAGAGATTCAGGCCATCCCCCCCCACCCCCCCCAGTGGCTGTTTGGATCCATTTACCTGGCTTGGTTTCCAGGGCTGTTTTTATGCTTCAATGTTTGATGAAGGCGCCTCCTCCTCCAAAGCAGCCCTGAGCTCGTGGGGCCATTTGGCCCAGGACCAGCCGATGAATAACACGGCTGAGTGCGGGGGGGGGGGGGCACAGGGGGGCTCCTGCCTTTGGCAAGGGGCAGATGGGCCAAGCGCCTGGGGGCCGGGCCAAGGCTGAGGTCCAAGCTCTGGCCCAGGGCTGCTGCTGCCCAGATCCTTGGCCTTGGCTCACCCATGTCCAGCCTGCAGCCCGGCCTGCTCGCCTGTGTCCTGGCCAGACCTTTAGGGGTCACCAGATGACCCAGATTGTCTGATGTCCAGCCTGCAGCCAAAGGACCCCTGCGGCCATCTGATGCTTGTGGTCCCCGGTGTGTTGGCCCATTGGAGGCTGGAGGAGCACCTGCAGATGTCCGGGACGGGGTGGCGGGTGGGAGAGTTTTCTGCCCAGGCTGCCACCCTGCGGAGCAGATGCTCCCCACAGGGGTCTCAGGACCCCGGCAGCTGCTGGCCTTCCTGCCCGGAGGGGCCTTCAGGAGTTGGCCACAGAGGCCTCCCGCAGAGCTCACCCCCGTCTGCCGTCTCCTCCCGGTGGCCTCCGCAGACGGATGGTGAGGCTTCCATCTTGCCCTTGGCAGAAAGGCCGTGCCAACTGCAGAACGGGCCCCTGACTGCCCTCCTCAGGGGTTGGGTCTCCCAGGAAAGCCAGAGGTAGCTGAGGGGGTTGCGGAGGGGGGAGGGCGAGGGGAGCAGGTGGGGTTCCAGAGCCTGCCCTGTCAGGGTGGCCGCACCTGAGGGACCCTCCGTGACGCTCCTGCAAAGGCAGGCAGAGCTCCTCCTGCTGCCATGCCTGTGAGCACCTTGAACCTTGCAAGAACCAGGGCCTTCGGGGCTGATGCCTCTCCAGTTGGGCGTCTAGGACCCCCCTGGCTGGGCCTTACTGGCTGCCCCATTTGGCAAAGTGCGGCTGCCTGCACCCACCAGGCCACGTTCTCCCCCCAAAACTCACTGTTTGGCATGAAAGGTTTGCCCATCGCAGGCTGCCAGGTCTGAGGGGCTGGGGATGCAGTAGACCTGACCAAGGTGGGGCTTGTGCTGCCTTGCTGGGAGGCCATTATTCAGCCCCTGGAGGCTGCAGAGACTAGCTTGATTTTCCTGGGCGCCCTTGGACTCCGCTGGTGCCCCAGTCAGCAAAAGTAGGAAGTATTGAAGTCCTGCTGCTCGCTTCAGAGTCTCTGAGCTGGGTGGTTTTCTTGCAGACATCACATGGCCCAGCTAGGGAACGTCATCAGTGTGAGGGAGGCTGGGGTTTGCTTGCCCTGCCCTGCCAAAGGAGAGCTAGAGCTTCTGCAGAGGCTTTCAGACGGCAGAGAGCAGTCCAAGGTGGCTGAGCCTCTTCCTTGAAGGATCACCTGGGCTGGGTGCTGATGCAATGGAGCGCCTTACCTCCCCTCCCACTGGCAATCTTATAGAATAGGATCCATGCTGGGCCTGGAGGATGCAGGGACACCCCCCCCAACAGCTCCCCAATTGGGCACCCAGCAGCAGAGACTGACAGGAGCCTGCTCCACTGCACACCCGTGCTGCAGGCTGAGAGACAGGTGTGGAGATGCCCTTCCCCGCCCCCAGGGCAGGCCAGGCAGAGGGAAGCAAAGCGTAGCCAGGCAGTGCAGAACCCCCCCCACCTCCCTGCAGGGGCAGATGCAACACACACACACACAGACACAAACACAGACACGCCACTTGGCCTCTCTTCTTGCTGGCAGCTCCTCTCACCTCTGATCGATAGAGCAGGGAAGCAGCACATCAAAACAAGGTGAATATTTCATGGGATCCAGGGAGAGCTTCTCCCCCTCCCACCTGCAGCCACAGCAGCAGCAGCAGCTGCACAAGGAGGTTGATCGGTCAGGGCCCAGCTTTGCTCCTCTGCTGCCTGCTTGCCTGCAGCCCCCTCCCCAACTCTCCCTCGGATCCAGCCAGCCCCCCCCCCCCCCGCCTCTGGTCCCACCGTCAGCTCTAGGCAGGCTCCGACCCCTGACCCTTGGCCCCTCCTGGCAGCCCCCCCATCCCAGAGCAGCTTGGCCACTAGAGCCGCTGTCCCAGTGTCCAGATGTGGGGAGGGGGCGCTGTGCAGCCCCCCCCAGACCAAGGGGCCTTCTTCCTGGACAGAGTCGTCCCCCCCCCGGCACCTTCCTCAGCCTGGGTCTCCAGAAGGGTGGGACTGCGACTCCAGGCTGGCTGAGGATAATGGGACCTGTTCTTTCAGCAAAGGTGGGGGACCGGGTGGCCCTGAGGATGCCTGGCAGCTGTGAGGACAGAAGGGGCTGCTTCACCGCTCCTCCTGCAGGGCTGGCTCCTCCTTCCAGGGCTGGCCATCTTAACCATCTCCCTAAGTGTGTGTGTGAGGGGTGGGGGGTCCTTTGCCCCATGGCTTGGAGGGATGGGAGCAAACAGCAGAGCCCAGGTGGGGGTGGGCAGGGCAAAGTCAGGATGGCCCCTGTGCCAAGGGAAGCTGCCACAGCTGGGGGGGGCAGCTCCTCCAAGGCACCCCATCCCTCAGCCAAGCGGCCCAGGGAGTCCTTGGTTCTCTGCAGCCCAAGAGGCCTCCCGGGTTCAGCCCCCTGACCCTTATTCCCGGGCTCAGCCCTGGGGTCTGCCTGCCAAGGGAGTGCTCGCCTCCAGGGGAGGGGGCGAGGCGTGGGGGGGCACCAGGGCGGCCAGCTGGCTTTGTAGGAGGAGGAGGATTGAGGGCGGCTGTTGACATGTTTTTGAAGCAATTTCTGATCTGATATCTTCACTAGATTGAGGTTGTAACCAGGTTTATTGTTTAAGCCTGCTGGGATTTCACTGGGAGCGTCTGCTGTTTACCCAAAGCCATTTCATTGGAGAAAACAGCAAACAGACCTGCATTTCAATCTGGTTTTACCTCCTGCCTCCCTTTGGCAGCCCTTGTGAAATATGGGCTGGATAAGGCCGCAGGCTGATTAACGGGCCAAAGCTCTGCAGGGCAGAGGGGCCAGGAGGCACAACCCACGGCCCACTGGGCGAGATACGGGGGTCTACCAGGGGGAGCCGCAGGAGAGGAGGGGAGGCTGGCAGAGATAGTTGGGGTGGGGGTGGGGAAACAGGGCTGGGCAGCAGACAGAATGAAAGGGATCTCAGAGGTCATTCAGTCTGTCCCTGGTCTAGTGTAGGCATGCAGAATCCCAGAGAGCATCCACCCTGGGGAAACGCCTGGTCCAGCTGCACAGAAATTAGCAAACTCTCCAGAAAGACGAACTCTTGTCTCCTAGGACAGCCGTTCCACTTTCCTTCTATTTATTCGGGGGGGGGGTAGTATTCAGAGTCCATGTGTCCTTTGCTTCCCGAGTCGACCCCTTGTCCTCCATTGTTCCCCTCTCCTAACAGCTCTGCGCATATGTGCATCTGGAACAGGCCCCAGCTGTTCCTCCTCTCCACTCATCTCAGCCTCCAAAGGCAGCTGCCTCTGGGAAATGTCAGATGGCCCTGGCTCTATCTCTGCCTCCAACTCAGAGGACCATCAGAGCCTTCCCGACTCCAGGTCTGGCCCAAGGGTTCCTCCCCAACCTCCTCATCCTCAGATTTTGCCCTGTGGCCGGTCAGTGTGGACAAAAGGCTGTGGGACAGTGCCCAGCAGATGACGGACAAACTCCAGGTTTAAAAGGTTTCATCACTGTCATCATCCTCACAGCAAGAATAATACAGAATTATGTACAAAAATAATTTATGTATTAAATTTATCTGGCCCTGCAAGCGCAACTCAGGGTGATAAAAATATAATAAAATGGTGTAGCGTCTCCCGCTTGGGTGGGGGATTGGACTAGATGACCTACAAGGTCCCTTCCAATTCTGATTATCTATTATCTGTTAATAAATAAATACAAGAATCTCAGCAAAGCAAGGTAGATATTTTCAACTCATGAAACTTGTTTATCATGTAGAACTCTCGGCTACAAGATATTAACCAATTATATTAGGCTTGTCAACAATGGTTAATGCAGCCAACAATTCTTTGTGCAACTGCAGCACAGGGGTGGGATCTGACCGGTGTAACTACTGCTTTGGTGATTTTACATTTTGTGCAGGAAATAAAGGTCAAGTAAAAGCCTGGGTGGGCGGGCTGGCCAAAACAGCAGCAGACATAGAACCGGTTCTGTGTATGCTCTCTGTTTGCTGCTTTTCAGAGCAACCAGTTTTACAGAGGACAGAACCAGTAGGATCCCACCTCTGGAAAGCCCCCCTCTGACATGCCTCTGCATGGGTGTGTGTGGTTTGTGTGTGTGTGTACACCCAAACTTTTCCCCACTGAATAAGAGGAAAGTTTCAGACTGTCAGCAGTTTAATAAAAGGACCCCCCCCCCCCCCAAAGCAGTTGCTCTGCTTGGGAACTCCTGCACTGGATGCAGTCCCCAGCCTGGTCCTGTGGCCCCCTCCTTCTTGACCCCCCTACGCCCCCCCCCCCGCGGGTGAGCCAGAGTGGAGGAGGCCAGAGAGGAGTCTGTAGGGGCTGCCCTGCCCCCTGCCATCTGGCCAGGGCTCCCGTACAGATAATCTCTGCCAGACAAATGATGCCATGGTGTGTCTGGTACATCTATCACACCTGCGCTGTGACAAGGTAATTTTTATCTGGGCTGTTTATTCCTCTGATGGAGTTACTTGTAAATTCTGGGAAGAATCCCTCCCTCTGCATGTGACAGAACCAGCACAGGGCCATTAATCCGGCTTCTGAGAAGGGGCGGAGGCAGACCCAGCACAGCAGGGGAGAAGACTGGACAGCACTCACCCCACCGAGACCCCTTCCCTCCTGGCCAAAGCTGGGCCAGATTATGACACACACACACACACACACCCAGGTCAGCCAAGCCAAGGCGTCTGCAAGGGGGGTGGGGGCTCCACTGTGTTTGTGGGTTGGGGCCCACATTCCCCCAGGAAGCACCAGGGAGGAGGAGCTCCTGCTGGCAGCCATGGGGCACTCGCAGCCTGGGAAGACCGAGGGCAGCCATAAGCTAGGAGTTGCCCAGGGGCTGGAGCTATTGTGGGCACAGGAGGAGCCCCCCCACCACAGCCTTCAGAGCAGATCTTCCCCAGAACTGCAGCTCCACCTCCCCCAAGCCCTGTCCCAGCACTGGTGCCCCATCCCCAGGCGGCCAGGGGTGCCAAGGGGCCACAACCCCACCTGTAGGACGGAAGCGAGGGCCTCTGCGCTCGGTGCCTCCCAAGCCCAGCAGCTCAGGGGAGTTTGCCGCCACCCGCACGAGGGTCGCCGTCTCTTCCGCAAAGGCTGTGTGTGTAGCTTCACTGGGAAGGCCCCGGCTAGGGCGCACCGCACCAACGACCCATTGTAACCCCCCCGTGTTCCGCCCCCCCCCCCCCCGCCTCTCTTTCAGTGCCGGGCGAACCGGCAGCTGGGCAGAAGCGGAGGGGTCCCGGGCTCAGCTTGCAGCCGCCGCCACACCCGGGCCTGGCTTGGGCAGCAGAAGTTGTTTTCCAGAGCTGCAAACGGGTTTTTTGTGCAAAACATCAACAAGAGGCGAACGGCGTCCCGTTGCTTTCGGTCTGCCGCTAATTCAGCGAGTTGGAAGGCGGGAAGAGAAGCCGGGGGCTGCCCTGCCGGCCGGCGCCTTCCTTTGGCAAAGCAGCAGCAGCAGCAGCAGCAGGCGACCCAGGCCGGACCCCGGGCACGACCGGCAGCGGCTGCTCTGCCCGCGGCCCCCGCCGGCCAAGGGAGCGGCGTCTGTTGGCCTTTCTCGGGCTCGGGCGCTGCGGAAAACCTCCGTCCTTTTTCAAAAGGCCCCGGAGCGAGCGAGGCCCGGCGGGTTTGGAAACGGCTGGCGGGCCGCTCTCTGCAGGGACCCTCACGCAGGAGCGGAGAGGATGCGGAGCCGGAATGGCGCTTTGGGGCCGGGCGCTGTTTTGCTTTCCCCGCGGTCTCCTTGGTGGGCGCAAAGGTGGAGCTGCCGGCACGAAGGGGGGGGGGGGAGAAGGGGGCATCCAAATGCCTGCTGGTTTCAGAGGACCAAGAGGGGGGCGGTCCTGGCGGGACGGCGGGTGCGCTTCGAGGAAAGAGGAGGGGGGTGGCTGAAAGGGCCCAGCTGGATCTTCCACCCCCGCGGGTCACCCAGGCCTTCACTGCGTCCCTCCCCCCACCGGACTTGAGGTGCTAAGGAGCCCGAACTGCATTGCTGGACTTTGGATGAATGGCTGGATGGCTTTGCGTCCCCCCCCCCGCCCCCTCCTCCTGGGGCAGTTTCTGAAAGGAAGGGGGCGGCTGCCCACCATCCCCACTTCTGGCAAGTGACTCCTGTGCCCGCCTTGGTGAGGCCCTGCAGAAAATGCTTCCCCAGGAATGGATCCCGCCTGTGCTGGGAAGCTGCAGGGGACCCGAGTGTGGCCCCAAGAGAAAAGAGGGGGCAAGGGGGGGCCTGGATTGGCAGCTGCTGTTTCCCATTCAGTGACCCCCTCCAGACTTCTTTGTGGGGCACCAGGGTGGCTGTGCCCAGGGTTCAAAGGCACACAGGACACCCCCTGAGCCCTCCCATGTTCTTGGTTGGTCCACAGCCGCTTTCCTGACTCTGCCAAGGCTTTCTGGGGGCCCCTTGCCCAGGGGCTCCATGGGGCCCTCCAGCCGACAGCCTGGGGCTACGTGGCATAAAAATAAGATCCTGGATTAATGTTGAATGGGTGGGGGGCATTTATGTCGTGTCCCCCCCCCCTTTTAACCATTTCAGGCATGCCAGAGTGTTTGTGGTGTTCCTTCTTTGCTTAAAAAGAGAGGCGATTCCCTTTCCACAGGATTCCGTCCTGGAGGAGTATATGATACTTGAGTCTTAGGATCTCAAGCAGAAGAATATTTTACCTGAGGGTTTATTGTTTGGCTACTAGTCTTTCCTGGTTTAATCCTGAATGCTCGCCCGAGAGAAAGTCTGTCTATGTGATCGACACCAACTGGAGATCACCCAGTCAGTCGATCAATCCTGGTGCCCCGCTGGCCAGTTTGACTGGGCCAGGATAGTGTCCAGGCCCACCAGCCTCAGGGCAAAGAGGCTTGGCCATCCACTGCCTGGGCAGCTCAAGGGGTGCAGGACAGGCTGAATCCCGCAGAGCTGGGCAAATGGCTGCAGTGGGCAAGAGCTGGATTTCATCTGCTGCTGCTTACTCTCCCTCCCCATGCACCCCCCAAAGACAGAGAGCAACTGCTGCTCTGACAGTTCAAGATCTTGATGCCCAAAGATGCCAGCCGGAAGGTGGTGTCTGCTCCTCTGCCCCCTCCCTTACCCGCCCCCTGCAGAGGGCTGGGCCTTTGCAGCAGGGCAGCCCCTCTCAATGGTTTCCGAAGGGAAGGAGACCTTCCCTCCCTCCCTTCCTCCTTGTAGCTGTTGCCGTAGGTGAGCCTGGGCCTTCCCCGGTAGGACCTGGGTGAGCCGGTTACACCAAGCACCAACCCCGGGTGCCAGGAGAAGGAGGCAGGCCACCTCACACACATACACAGCTGAGTTTCTAGGCCAGTGCAGGTAGCCGCAGTGGGGCCTGGGCCAGGCTGCCTTTCCAGGAAGATGGGGAGTCCTCCACGTGGGCCTGAAGGAGACCCCAGGAGGAAGGCTGGCAGAGCAGGGAAGGGCAGCCTGGCTACTCAAAGCAGAGCTGGACCCAGCAGGCTGAGCCCTGTGGGGATCCCAGGGAAGGAGGCCTGGATAACGGAGCCCTGGAGCCTCTCCCTCCAGTGCAGCCCTGCCCAGACACTTCAGGCAGCCCTTCAGGGGCAGCCTGTGGCCGGAACCCCCGGGGCCTGGGGGCCAGCAGCAAGTGGCGGTGGCTTTGCAGCGCCATAGGGGACCTTGTCCTGGGAGTTGAGAAGGGGCTTCTCTTTGCTGTGGGCCTCAACCAGCTTGAGGGGCAGGTTGGAAGGTAGCCTTGGGGAGACCCTCAGACCCACTGGCAGGTGGGGGGGGATCCTACTCAGGTTCCCCTGTTTGTACAGGTTTCCCAGGCTGGGATTGTTCAGCCTTCCGTTCCCCCTCCTCCACTTCCCTCTTTATTTCCTTCCTTCCTTCCCTCTATAATGAACAGAATTTGTGGAGTTTTTCTTAAGTTTGAAGCACCGCCATAAGAATTCTAAAGGCTGTGGGTGGCACCGCTCTGCATTGCTACTCCAGGCTGTTCCCAGGGGCCGTTCTGGGAGCCCCAGTTATTCCCAGGGCCCCTATGGGAGTTGTGTCTGCCCACCACAGGAGATGCAGCCCATGTGGCCTGCTTTGGGTCCTTCCATCTTAGGGGCCCCAGGAGACTGGCCTTTGAAACACCCATTTCCCCCCTGGGGATGTCAGGCTAGAAGTGAGCCCTTGGGGGGGTGTCTTTTGGAGCTTTTGATGGGGCCCCAGACCAGTCGGGTGGGACTGGGTTTTGGCTATACAACGATTGAGGGAGGGGGCAGCCATACAAATGAAATCAGATCAGATCACTCAATCAATGATAGAAACAGATCATTTTTAATCAGAGCTGCACTGGTTTTCAAACTTTTAATTGCTTCCTTTGCTTTCTGTTATTTTATTATTTGCTTTCTTATAATTTTTACAGTGTTTTAATGGATGTTGTAAATGAATGAAAACTCTTGAATTTTTTATAGCATTTTTATTTATTTTCTTAAATAATACTCATTAGAAACGAGCACAACTAGCAACTCAAACTGATTGCGTTTGTAATAAAATAAGTAATACAAATTAACAAATTAGATATGAAAAAAGACAGATAGTAAAAGTGCGGGAAAGAAGGAAATTGTACTTTAATCTACTTCCTTACAATACCAAAAGTCTTGTGTTGGCATTACTATGGCTTTTCATTTCATTTTTGACCTTGGCCCCGTGGCATCATCCTCGGGTGTCCAATCTTGGCAACTTTAGCACCTGTGGACTGCAACTCCCGGAATTCCCCAGGCAGCACAGCTGGCCGAGCAAAGAGGGGAGAGGCCTCCTGGTGTGCTGCTCTACAAGTAGCCAAAGTGGGGCTGCAGTGAGGCTGGGCCTGAAGAAGCAAGTGAGCATGCTGCAGTTGTGCCAGCTTCCCTGCCCACTTGTTTGAGGTCTTCTTAGTTGGCAGTGGAGCCCCATAGGCGGACAGTCTGGGCACTTCAATCTGCCATCCTGGGGGCAGCTGCAGGGGTTGTGTTGGGAGTTTGTGGCCATCGGACAGCCGTGGGCCTGAGCCGGGGTATGGGGGCTTTGACTTGGAGTGCCAGGGCCACACGTGGGGCTTGGCTTTGGTCTCGGATGATGAGGGGGGAGATGTTGGCATCTGTGAGCAAAGCACTGGTGACCCTGGAGCTGCTTCTCTGCAGCTTCCCCGACCCCCCCCCCCCCATCCAGCAGAGAGCAAGGCTATTGACTGACCTCCTCCCAGGCCCTTAATGGACCATTGAGATCTGGCTCTTACCCAAGGCTCTTCCTGGGCCCAATTCCGCCCCTCCCCCGCAGCCTCTTTCTCTCCCAGGTTGCCCCCTGGCCTCCGCTGCCCCTTGGCAGCAGCTGCTCCCGGGCAGTTTTGCTGTGGGGCTCAAAGCTAAACTCTCCCCAGTCCTACCTCCCCCCAGGCTGACCTGGCCCTGCTGCCACCCACCCATCCACAAGGGAAGAGGGCCCTGCCTCCCCCTTCCCTTCAACCTTCCAGGGGACTGCAGAGCCACCTGCTCCCAGGGCGGAGGCTAATGGAGCGTCTCTGGGGTGCTGACTCCATTATGTGTGAATCAGACTGTCTGAAGGGGGCCAATCGATCGGCTGCCTGGACTCTGGCTGGCCTGACTGGGTGATTGGATTAGAGGCGGCTAATGGCTGGGGGGGGGGGGGCTGCACTCATGTCGGCCACAGGCAGGCGGGCTGGGGGGCATTGGGGGAGCTGGCAGGATCTCTCTGATACCTGAGGTGGGGGCTGGGGGCTTCTTGGATGCAGAGCGGCCAATCCGGGCACCATCCAGACAGAAGGGGGAAAGTGGCAAAGGGGTCCCTGCAGCTTGGCCAGGGGACCAGGGGGTGCCCTGTGTGTGTACCAGGTTTCCAACAGATGGCATGGTTTGCCCCCTTGTTTCCCAGGAGGAGGGGGTTGCAAGAGGGAAGCTCAATCTGATAGAACATAGATATTTTTCTTTTATTTATTTACTAAATTCATTTGCCACCCAAGCAACTTTGGGCAGTTGGGCTGGGATCAGGTTGCTCAGAGCTTGCCAGGCAGTGGGTGGGTGGTCTGGTTCTGTTGTGAAGCCAAGATGCTTTCCCAGGAGGGGCCAAATCGCCATCCTGGATCTGGTGCTGTCCCCACAGCCCTTGTACCAGCGGCCCTGCTGGGGAGGCTTCATGGCCTCACTGCCCCCTTCTCCGTTGGGCAAGGGGGCCTGGAGGTCAGAAGAGAAAGGCCACTCTTCTCCCGCTCTTTTGTGAGGAGGACCAGGAAGGCCGAAGGAGGGCCTGATGGGGTTGGGGGGTTCTCGCTTCAGGACAAACTTTTCTCCTTGTGCAGGACGGCTCCTCCTACCCTTTCCCAGTCTGGCCAGGACGGAGGTTTCTCCCTGATCCAATCGGTGTCTTGTGCGCATGGGGTGTGGGGAAGGGAAGCAAAGGTGTCCGCCCAGATGGAGCCGCAGGAAGGCTGCCCTGGGCAGAGAGGGGTTTGGCTTGGCCCAGCTGGCTCCCCATGTCGCCTGCGTATTGGGGCCCAACCTGGGAATAGGGCCGAGGGCGCAGAAGACAAACTTGCCAGGATGGGGAGGAACACGGAGGGTGGAGTGTCAGCTGTTGCTGCCTCTCCTCTTCCTGGGCCACGCCATCTTTTCCTGCCCTACTCCCCCCAGCAGTCTCTTCAGGAGGGGGGGATGTCCCATGGCAGGTGCCCCTGGCACATGGACAGCTGGCCCGAGGGAAGAGCAGGGAGGGAAGAGCAGGGAGGCCACGTCACTAAGTGGCAGCCCAGAGAAAGTGCCCATGCAGGGATGGCACTGGCCAGAGGCCAGAGGGCTCTATCCCAAGCTTCTTTCCTGGAAGAGGAGAGCCTGGCACAGACAAGGGCATTCTGGTGCCCCTGGCAGTGCCAAGAAGGGCCTCCCGCACATGAGGCTGGTCTTGGAAGGTTCCTGAGGCTTCCTGCCCAGAAGCCCTGGGTCCCCTTTGGCCATTCAGACGCCTTTGGGTGCCCCTGCAGGGAACGAGGGCAGCAACCAGGTCCTCCCTGGCAGAGAGGTAGACTGCCGCTGGCCCCGGGGGCTCTCACACACCGGCTGCCCACCAAGACAAGGCCAGAAGGAAACGCTCCGACCGGAGCTTCCGGGATGCCGCCGCCGCCTCTGTCCAGCGCAGCCTTCGGGACTAGCAGCGGGGCCGGGAGAGCTTCGGCCGCCACAGCTGCCGAGCCCCTCGGGCCGTTGGACCCGCGGGCCTGTGGCTGCTGTCACGTGAGAAGCGGCCCAAAGCGAGCGTCGCCTGGCGCGGCCTCCCCCGCTCCGCAGCAGCTCCTCGGATGCCGGATGAAGGCCGGTTTTGCATAAATGAGCCGCCGCAAAGCGCCGAGCACAAAGGAGCCGCGCGCTTCAAGGGAAGAGCCGGGGAAGCTGCAGATGTTGCGCTGGGGATCAAGGCTATCAGCGGCCATCAGGCGGGGAGCGAGCAGCCGCCGCCGCCGCCGCCGCCGCCGCCCCCCCCCCAGCTCCAGGCGGCTCTGCTTGGCCTCCAGCCGCCGCCGCCGCCGCCGCCGCCGCCTGAGGTGGGCTGCAAAGGCCTCCGGCGAGGCGCTTCAAAGGCCGCGGCGCCTTTGGAGGCGGCCGGGGGGACCCGCCTTGGTTGCCCCGCCCGCCTTTCCTTCAGCTGGAGCTCAGCAGCGGCGGGAATCCAAACGGCGCGCAGCACAAGGATTGGGGCAGAAGGAGAGAGCGCCCCCACTCGCGCCCAGGGACGGCCACGGGCTCGGGGCACTTTGCTTGCTCCTGGGCCAAGCGGGCCCCGCACTCCTACCGAGGCCCCCTTGCGCAGCCCCCAATGCGGGGAGGGATTCAGGGGGGGGGAGAGAGAGGCCGCCACAGCAACCCTCCCACCCCCACCCGTGAAGTTGGGGCGTGGGAACTTCTTTGCCAGACGGGCTGCAGCTGTGAAGGAGCGGGGGGGGGGGCTGTGAGGGGCCCTTCTGAGCCGGGAGGGGCTTTGGGGGGGAGCAAGTCGCAGGGGTACATTCAAGATGGGGCAGGGGAGCCGAAAGGGGCAGAGCAGAAATCCCCTCACCAGAGGTTGTGGTCGCATATTGGGGGGAGGGGGCAGGAATGCTCCCAAGGAGGCGATGGGTCCCAGCCAACCCCACTGCTCCTTGGAGGGTGGGCAGGAGAGGGGAGATGCCAGGGGGCAACCCAGCTTTTGAGCCACAGCAGGCCCTTCCCTCCCAAAGGTGGGGGGGCAGAAGGAGGGTGCCTCTTCACTCTGATGACTGCTTGGTTTTGAGGTAGCAGCCTCCCCCCCACCCCCACCCCTAGGGCTGTGCAGGGAAAGGGTGTCCCCCACAGCTGAAATGCAACTCAGGCCAGGTGGCCGAGCCCAGGGCCTTATGCCCTGCGGGGGTGGAGGGGCTTTAAGGACATTTGCACTGTGCCCACGTTGCTTCTCACCCCCCCCCCCCCCGGGACAATCGCCTGGGAGGCTCTGGCCCAGGGCTCTTTCCTGAGGCACCTGCATAGGTGAACCTCGGCACAGAACCAGGTTGCCTGCCTTTGCCCGCCGAGGCCGGTCCCTCCTGGCCGCTGCTCTCTCAGGAGAGGCAGGTTGGCGTTCGCTTGCTCGTTTCTGCCAGGGCCTCTCCTGCAGTGAGAGGCCACCTGCCTTGGCAGGTAAACAAGGTGGCAAAGAGTCGGGAGCAGCAGCAGCAGCAGCAGCAACTCGCATTCGCAGAGCCACCATGGCAACCGTGGATCTGCTCCAAGTCATCCAGTGCCTGGCAGCTGTTTGTCTCGGGGCAGTTGTGATACCATCAGGGAGCAGAGGGCATTGCTGTCAGTGCCAGGGGCCGATTGTTCACCTTTTGGACTGCTGCTGCTTCTCCCTTCAGAGGGTCACCCCAGGTGGGCCCTGGAGGCTCTGGGAGAAGCCTTGTCAGTGCCTGGAATGAGCACTCCCTTGCAGCCTCTCCCTGGGCATCGGGCCAAAGGGTCCCCTGGTTTTCCAAGACCTCCATCAGGTGAAAGTCCAGGTGCCCAGTGGAGATCCTCGTGAGGGATGAGGTGCCCATTGGATTGTGCTGCCTTTCTGCTGCTGCTGTTGTGTTGGTTGGCCCCTTTCCTGGCTGAGGCCGGAGGAGTCCCAGGACCACAGGCAGGACCAGGGCCAAGCGTGTCCCTGGTATCTGGCAGGCAGAGGTGCTTGAATTTGTGCGCCTGGAGAGTGATGGAGCGGGGTGATCTGGGTGGGGTGGTTTTGAGGAAGTGGGCAGGATCCTCTGGACTATAACCTGCTGCCTTTAGAGACCCCCACTCACTCCTGACTTGTGGAGGTGGCTCAGGAGTGGGGCCTGGGGGGCTCCGTGCAGCAGTGGCCGCTTGGTTGAAGTGGTGGTGGGGGGGACATTTTTGCCCGACATGTAGCGATGCATGGCCTCCTCCAGAAGCCATTGCTCGACCCAAATAATCCTGAAGAATTGGATCCCTTCTCCACTTTCCTTTTCCAGGGAAGCCATCGAGAAGGAGAGGTATCCCTTTGGTCCAGAAAGGGAAGCCCAACCCCAAGTACTGACTGGGCCTTGATTGCAAGGTGGCATTAACAGAATTTTTGCAAGACGGGGGGTATTTCCCCCTCCCCTCCCCTCCCCTCGTTCTCTGGGAGGGTCCCTTCCGAAGGGCTTCCCTGAGAAATGCAGATGGTCTAGCCATGGGCTCTTCCTCCTGCCTCCCAAGGCCATTCCCACAAATCCGGACCAGAAGTCAGGCTGCCCTTCAAAAGAGCCCCGAAGAAATGGCCTCTTGGCCTTTCTCCTTTGGGCTGCAGGTCAGGGGGTAGTTTGGCACGTGGGTGGGTGACCTTTGGCAGAGCTGCGGTTGGGGGGTGCAACTTGTGGCCTTGAAGTGTAGTTTCTGAGCGACCAGTGGGGTCATGAGGGGGCCACAAGGGCTCCCCTCTTTTCGCTGTGGCCGGATCCAGCTGGCGTTGGCAGAGGGGGAGAGGGGGATTCCGAGGGCCCTGAAGTGGGAGGGTCATCACCCCCCAGAAATTCAGGTGACCTGGTTTAAAGGGGGCCGTAAATGGGGGGAGAGGCCCCTTGTACAATGGTGATCCTTTGGGGATGGTTGTTATTTTCAGTTTGTGGTGTGTTTAATGCCGCCCAGAGTCATCGTGCAATTGGGCAGCCTTACAAAAGAGACAAGCAGATAAAACGGGGCTGCCAAAGCCCAGCCTACTGTGCCACCCCACACCCCAGGGCAACCCCTTGTAGGCATCCATGGTCTCCTTGCTGGGCCTCCTTTTGCCTTGGTGGCTCAGGTGGGGGCCACAACCCTGGCCAGCCAAGCAATTCAGCAGGCTGGTCCCCCCACCGGCCAAATCCGAGAGGAGTCCCTGGGAGGGCCGGCCAGGGACTTCGTGGGCCCAGCACTGGGAGGCTGGTGCCCAGTCCTCCCTCTTGAGGCAGAGAATGCCAGCCTCCCTCCCCCCTCAAGGAAGGCTCAGAAGGTCAAGACCCTGAGCAGCTCCTTCCCTCTCCCCTCCATCGCCCTCCCTGCCTCCTATGTTGGCTCTGGTCTTGGGGGCCTGAGAGACCCCCACTCAGGGCACATCTGACCGGGAGATCCGGTTGTGTGAGCCCAAGCCGTTGGGCTGCAGTGACCAGGCCAGGTCCGAACACCCTAATGGTTCCCAGCCTCCCTGCTTAGTGTCCCCCAACCATAGAGTTCATTCCTTGGAGGGGGAGGATTCTGGAAGACCCCCACCCACCCTGGTTCCTCCGCAGCCACACAAAGCCACCCTGTTGCCCAGGCAAGGAGGGGCTGGGGAAAGGAGGAGGAATCAGGAATCAGAGGCTGGGATGAGGCAGCCTCTCCCCCTCCCCTCCCTGCCAGGTCCTCGGTGTGGCACCTGGAGCGGATCCCCTGGCACTCATTCGTCTGGCTTAGGGAAAGGGCCCTGGGGAGCTACTGGGCTGGGCGGCCTGCAAGATTCAGCCTGTCCAGTATTGATTTTACCTATTATTACACTTCAGATTTATGGCCGGCTTTAAAATTGCAATAAGTGGTGAGCTGAGGGGGGGGGGAGCAGGGGGGCTCCCTTGTGTCCTTGACAATGGCCTCCCATCCCTGCCCACTTGTTGAGGGGGGCTGGACCCTTCACTCCCCCCCCAGGCAAAAAGTGCTGTCTGCATTCTCTTTCCTGCAGCCCCTCCCTCACCGAATGCTGTCCCCGGGGGGGGGGGGGGCTGCTGAGATGGGCAGGCCGACCTCCCCCTTCACCTCCTCCTTAGAGGTATGAATTTGGTGCTCAGCACAGCCAAAACAGACGCCTGGCGGGTAACGGTCGTTCAACAAAAAGGAGGCACTGAAATTGAAACATCCACAGCAGCAGTGGAAATAAAGCCATGTGCCAAATCCGAACTCCAGTAAGTCAGGACCCATAAAACCAGGTCCTTGGGATGCCCGCCGTTCACCCTGATGGCTCCCCAAAGGCCAAACCTCCAGGGAGTCCGGAGGTCACTTTGGGCTGGAGCCAGGCCCTGCCTGCCCCTCCGTGCCAAGCTGCTGCAGCCTTTCTGGGCAACCACCAGGGTGGGTAGGAAACGGGTGCAGCCGGTCCCGAAGGGCATGGCCTTCTTCTGGAAAGGAGCCAAGCAGCCCATCGTCCCCTGATCTGGATCGGAGGGCTGAGCAGAGCCTCTCCAGGCCTCTCAAGGGGCTCCCAGTGGTGCCACGTGGCCGGCTGGCCTCCACTCACCCCCACCTGCCCGTGCCCAGAGCAAGCGGGCACCCTCCCCGGTCACGAGGAGGGGGTGGGCAGGAGCCCAATCTGGCAAAGGGGAGCCCCTCCCCTTCCAACCAAGGTCCCTGGGTTCCCAGTGGGCTTTGGGGGGGGCGGGGCAAAGGGGAGCGTCCTGCCCTCTGCAGTGAAGGCCAGGGCTGCTCGGGGCCACCCTGGGAGGTCAGAAGCCACATTGGCCAAATTACCTCATGATTTTTATGCTTCAGGCTGGCCGAGGGAGGATGGGGAGCAGCTGTCACTCCACCAGAAAGCCTAATTCCAAACAGCTGGCTTTCTGGTTCTGGGAGGGGCGCACTCTGCATGGCCAGCCCCTCCCTCTCCGCCAGCCCCTGGCCTCAAAGCAGGGCAGGAAAGCCACTCAGGCCGGGAGGATGGGGTGGTGAGGAGCTGCCTGGCTTGCCTTCCTGAGGAATTGGGGTGGAGTGGGGAGTCTGCCTTCCAGCCACCCCAGGAGACCTTTGAATTCCTTATTCCCAAACTTTTATCCCAACCACTTCCAGTCAACGCCTCCACGGGAGTTTAAGCAGGTTGAACCCACACAGAGAAAAACGCCGTGAAACAACGTGCGTGCTTGTGTGTGTGTGTTGGCTGGAAGGGTTGCCTTGGCACTGTTGATGCTCTTGTGAGCACAGCCCCCCCAGCCCCCCTCCTCCGCAAACAGGGGCCCTAGTTCACCGGTGGCCCCTTGACTTCATTTCCTCCCCCTCCGTCCTCTGTCTGGAACTGCTTGGGAAGGCTGTGAAAGGGGTACCTCGAGGGCATTCCAACCTCTCGCTCTCTGCGCCCTTTGACCTGAAGCCATCGAGGGAGAACTGGGGGTGGGGGGCACAGCCCCGTGGGTTCCTCCCGGGAAAGGCTGCCTTGCCGGGGCCGGGAGAGTGAAGCGGCGAGAAAGACGCGGCAGCCGCGCGGAGGGCAGTGAACGAGGCGCCGGGCCCGTGGAGATGCCTCTCGGGCGGAGGGCAGGACGCTTGTCCCCGGCCGGGTCGACGGGGCTTCTGGCAGGCTCAACCCGGGAAGCTCCGAGGCTGTCCGGGGAAGCGGTCCCCGCGGCGGAACAGCAAGCCCGGCCAGGCGGGAGCCGTTCGGCCGGGGCTACTCGGAGCCCACCTGGAGAGGCCGCCAGAGCGCCCGGGGGAGCCGCTTCTTTTCAGCCGGCGGCCGGGCGAGGCGACCCCCGAAGCGCCCCGGGGAGGCCGTGTCCGCCTTCGCTCGACCTGGGTCCCGCGGTGCTGCTGCGCTGCCCACCTGAGCCGGGGCTCGGCTCAAAGGAGCGGACCGTCCCTTGCGGACCTCAGGGGCTCGAGCGCAGCCTGTCAAGCGGGGAGGAGGGGGACCCGCCGGCGGTTTACAAGGACGGAGAGGCCAGCCTGGCGGTTAAGGGGAAAAAGGGGGGGGGAGATTCGCGTGAAACTTACGCAGCCCAAAGCAAACATACATCCCCCCAAATATTTCGACACCTATGTGGGGACCAAACAGCCACAGCGCCTGGCATTCTGGACATTGTAGTCCCAGCCTTGGGGTCAAGAGGGGAAACCTGGGGGCTTCCTTATAAGTCCGCTCCACACAGATAATCAAGCGGGGCCTGAATTTAGGGAGTAGCGGAAGAGGTCAGGGGCGTCCCCCCTCCCCCCCAGCTCACTTGTGCTCCCAGCATAAGTGAATATTTAATGGGGAGATTAAAACCCAAATGGCAATTAAAGGTCTTTTGCAGTCGGATGCTATAGCAACCTTGGTGCCACTTGGCAAAGGGCATTAATATTTCAGATAATAAATAATAGATGGGGAGGGGGGCTGGCTGGCCTTGATCCTGCTCTTCTGCAGAATTCAGGGCTAGAATGGCTGAGAGGCTGTCTGGGAGGGCGGCAGCTGGTGCAGGACCTAGGGAAGAGTGGGGGTCTCCCTGGGGGGGCACCAGGGCTGGCCAATGGGCAAGGGAGGACCTCACTCCTGCTCTGAGGGGGAGGAGCCTGCCCAGGAGACCAAGAGCAGGGGGCGGGGCTAGTAAAAGTGATGGCCTGGGCGAAACACACAGCAGAAGTGACCCCCTGAGAGGGCTACCTTGATCCAACCTGGGAGGTGGCCTGGCTGGCTTTAGGGCACAGGAGTGGCCCATGGCCCTGGGACAAGGGGCAGCCCAGGACAGTCAGAGGGCCAGCAGGGTCCAGGGGTGGCAGATGGGGGGGTGTCTTTCCACATGTCCCTCTGGGCTCCGCTCACTCTCTGGCCCTTCTCTCCTCCTTGCAGGGCGATGCCTGGAGCTCTGCCTCTTCCTTCTCGGCTTGGCGGTCCCAGCCTTTGAGGGCTGCCCCAGCGACTGCGTCTGCTACCCATCGCCCATGACAGTCAGCTGCCAGTCGCACAACTTCCTGGCCATCCCAGAAGGGATCCCGGCGGAGAGTGAGCGCATCTTCCTGCAGAACAACCAGATCTCGCTGCTGCTGCGCGGCCACTTCAGCGCTTCCATTGTCACCCTCTGGATCTACTCCAACAACCTGACCTTCATCGACCCCAAGGCCTTCCGTGGCTTCGGCCGCCTGGAGGAGCTGGACCTGGGCGACAACCGGCACCTGCGGGAGCTGGCGGCTGAGACCTTCCAGGGGCTGCTCCACCTCCACGCGCTGCACCTGTACAAGTGCGGCCTGAGCGCCCTGCCGAGCGGGCTCTTCCAGGGCCTGCACAACCTGCAGTACCTCTACCTGCAGGACAACCACCTGGGCTACCTGCAGGAGGACCTCTTTGTGGACCTGGTCAACCTGAGCCACCTGTTCCTGCACGGCAACAAGCTCCAGAGCCTCCAGCCCGACACCTTCCGGGGCCTGGTCAGCCTGGACCGGCTGCTGCTGCACCAGAACCAGCTGCAGAGCGTCCACCGGCTGGCCTTCCATGACCTGCACCAGCTCACGCTGCTCTTCCTCTTCAACAACAGCCTGGCCGAGCTGCAGGGGGAGGCCCTGGCACCCCTGGCCGCCCTGGAGTACCTGCGCCTGAATGGGAACCCCTGGAGCTGCGGCTGCCGGGCGCGCTCGCTCTGGGACTGGCTGCGGCGCTTCCGGGGCTCCAGCTCCTCGGTCCCCTGCCAGGACCCCCAGCCCTTCCACGGCCGGGACCTGAAGGAGCTGCTGGCCGACACCTTCCGGGGCTGCTCGGCCTCCGAGTCCCTGCACCAGACCCACGGGCCCCAGCTGCCCCCCAGGGACCACCCGCCCCTCCTCTCTCCCTCCACAGAACAGGAGGAAGGCACAGCGGGGGGCCACGGCACCCGGTCTGGGCAGCGCCCTGGATCCCGCAAGAGCCTGAAGAACTGCACCAAGAGCCGCAACCGGAGCAGCCGGCCAGCCTCCTGGGGGCCCTGGAAGAGTGACAAGGAGGTGCAGGACCTGAAGCACCAGCCCAACCTGGGCCGGCTGCCCAAGCCGAAGGGCAAGTGCCCCCGGGCACCCGTGCTGCCCCCCAGTGGGGTCCAGCAGGCAGCGGGAGGGGGCCGGAGATCAGGGGGCCAGGCCACGCTGACCCTCCATGCTGTCCTGGTCTGGACCCTGGCCTGGGGGGTGATCTTTCGCTGACCGGGACCGCCTACGCTGACCCTCCGCTCTTGAGCACCAGGGAATCCTCTTTTTCCCCCCCGGGGAGGGCTCGGCCGTGTGGGGCAGCTTCTGCCACCTGCCTGCCCCCCAGCCCAGTTGGTGGCTGTCCAGGGCAAACCAGGTGTGGGATTGCTCAATCGGGACTGCCCTGCGCCCTGGGTGTGAGTGGCGTGGCGTGGCGTGGGGGGTTAGGAGCCATGCCAGCAGCCCCCCCCAGCCCCCAGCTCAGCTCCCAAAGAAAGGAAGGCAAGACTGTCCCTGCCCCTCCCCAGCCGGCCTGAAGGGGCCCATCCTAAGCAGGGCTGCAGACTCTGCCCCTCCTCGGCCTGTGGAGACCAAGCAAGGCCCTGCAGACCCCAGAGGAGACCCCGGCCGCAGCTTCCCAGCCTCCCCCCCCCAACCAGCTGGAAGGAATGCCAGCTGCTCGTTCAGCTCCAGTAGACCCGCGTTGGACCCTGGATGCCTCAGGATGCCTCTGCTTCGCCCCTGGCAGGGAAGCCCAGCTGCCCCCGGCCGGCCCCTCCCGGCCCCCAGAAAGCCAGGCCGGCTGGCTGGGCAGAGGGGGGCCTGGGAAAACTCTGAGGCGTTTCCGTTCTTTTGTAACCTCCGTGTCCACGCATCAAGTAAAGCCACTGCACAGGTTCCCGGCCTCCTTGGCCATGTGTGTCTGGCGTGATGCATCCGGATGGCAGGGATGAAGCTGGGGCTCAGGACAGACGGAAATGGGAGCGGGGGGGGGGGGAGGGGGCGGAGGACAGCTTCAGTGCTGGCTCTTCCTTCGGCTAAGGTGCTTCTGGCACTTGACCCTCCCTTGGGGACAAAAGTCAGGGTGGGGGAGGAAGAGGAGGGTCCAGCTCCTGCAGGGGGGCGGTCGGGGGGGGGCTGCCTGAGAGTGGCTGGAAGCCATTAGGAATGCTGGTCTGGGGGCTATTCTTGATTGGTGAATAAGGGGGGAGGGGGCAGCAGGAAAAGGGACTCCCCTTCCTGCACTCCTGAGAAGGGGGGGGACTGTCCCCCTTGCAGCAGCTTCAGCCCATCTGTTTCTGCACAGGATGGGGACAAAGAGAGAGGGAGGGAGGGGCAGCATTGTACAGGTGGGTAGGCCAGCCACCTCACTGAAACACCGGAAACGCAGCAGGAAGAGAGCACAGAAAAAGAGCCTGGAGGTCCCAGACTGGAAGCCCCCCCCAGCCCCCCCCCAGGAGCAGAGTGAGCAAGGGGGAGGGGCCGACCCACTGGGCTTGGGGGGCCCTGCAGCTGCGGCAGGCTCTTTCCCTGACCCACCTGGAAGTGGGGCAGGCAGGGAGGGCGAGCTCTGGC
Organism: Hydrophis major; assembly: GCA_033807585.1. Lineage (NCBI taxonomy): Eukaryota > Metazoa > Chordata > Lepidosauria > Squamata > Elapidae > Hydrophis > Hydrophis major. Next base: position 434,227,994 of record CM066328.1, read on the forward strand.
TGGGGTCCGTTTGCGGGGCTTCGGCTTCAGGGGAGCATGTCATGGAGTGGGGGTCCCTGAGGTGGGTGGGTTCCGATGCCAGGGGGGCCTTGGAGGAGGAGGGGGAGCCGGGGGCATTGGAGGGGGCTCTCCCTCTTCAGTGGGTTTGCAGCAGGGCAGGCCTCCTCCCTTGGCTTGATGCCCCTCCAGTCTCTGGGCCCACCTTGGTAGGCAAGCTGGAGGGCTGCTCTCCCCAGCCCCAGACTTGTCCCCAGGACGGCCCAGCAGCCGAGCTCCTCAGAGGGAGCCGTGGTGAGCAGAGGGGCCTCTGCTGGGCTCTCCCCGTCTCGGGAACATGAGAACCAATTTATGCCCCGGCCGGAGAGCGAGAACTGCCCCATCAATGCAACCACAGAAGCTGAAAGGTGTTCCTCCCCATGAAGGAAAACAAGCCACTAGTCCTCATCTATCCAAATACAGATACAGTGTTTATGATGGAAAATGCTGACCCTTAAGCCAGAATATGATCTGTGATAGACTATCGGTGAGCCCCTCTGTCAATAAGCCATGGCTTAATGTAACCATGAGCAAGAACCAACCGCGCCTCGTCCCAGGTGGGCATTTTCCCTTGAAGCACAGCTTCAAGGGGGGCAAGGTGGCACCTTTGCATGGGAAGGTGAGAGGCAGGACCTGCAGGGGAGGGGGGAGCACAACAGCTGGAAGCAGGTGAGCCAGTCATCCTCACCAGCTCGGGGGGCGGGGATCAGAAGTCCACCTGGACCCCAGCAGGCCTTGTCCAGGGAGCAGCCTGAATGGGGGAGGCCCAGCAGGAAAGGCCCAGCTTGACTGGCAGCAGGAGCCAGGGGTGTGGATGAAAGGTAAAATCATGGCTTCAGGTGAAGGTGAAGGAAGGTCCTGAGGCGAAGGGGGCCAGAATAGCTCTGAAGAAAAGGGAGGGCAGGGGGCTCCTCCAGACTGGGACATTGGGGGGGCTGCTCTTCCCGGATGGCAGGAGGGCTGGCTGGGATCTGATGGGATTAGGCAAAAAGGGGAGCCCAGGGGCCTTGGCCATGTTCAGAAGACTCTGCGTGGGGGAGAGGAAGGGAGTGGTGGCTTTGCCAGTCTCCGCTTTGTTTATTTAGGTTTATTTTTTCTACCGCAAATACCTGGTCTGCTGTGAGGAATTAATCTTTGTCAATGAGTGAAAAAGGCCACGTTGAGGTGTGGGCTCATCAGGCCCCCTCTTTCCATGGGACGGGAGAGTGAGTGGAATTGGTCAAAACCACCACCACAACCACCACAGCAATCCCTCTGCTGAGCTGGGAGGCACCACTGCCCACCGTTGGCTTTGTGAGTCCCACCTGAACTCAGCATTGTGAGCCTTTGGTCTGCGGAGACATGGGGATGTTTGCAGGGGTGGGATTCTACCAGTTTGGCCCGGTTCTGTAGAACTGGTAGCGCCAAAGAGCAGCTGACTCCAAACTGGTTTGCTGCAGCAATCTTCTGGCCTCTGGCAAAGCACGCGCCTGCCAGTTGTTATGCCGGTGGGATCACGCCCCCCCCCCCATGCTCATCTGTGGAAAAGATGCCAGACCCAGGACCTGGGGAGGGAGGGGAGCCAGAGGGAGCTTGGAAGCCGGAGGGGAGGGAAGGAAGGGAGGCTCCTGCTTTGCTCCCTTCCTCCTGCAAAATCACTATGGGCTCCCATAACCAGGGTTTGGGTGCTGCTGAACTGTGGCTGGTTCAGAGCAGTTAGATGGACTTCCAGCTCATGGTGGCTTCTTTCAGGGTCATAGGTTTAGAGGAGGAGGCTTCGTTTAGACCAGGAATTCCCCAGGCAGCCATGAGAGTTAAAGTCCAAAAGTCTTAAAAATTGCCCAGGTCAAGAAACATGGGACAAGGTGGTCCTTCTGGGCCCTTCCAACTCTATCATTCATGACTGGCTAAGGAATTGTGGGAATTGAAGTCCGCCAGGCTTAAAGTTGCTAAGATTGGAGACCCCTGCCTTCGAGGATCCAGCCAGGACCTCCTTCCTGGTGGGCTTCACCCCCTGGCTCTGCTCCCACCCTCTGGGGCAACCCACTCCCTTCCAAGGAGGACAGCCCTTGAGATGGGCGTCTCCCCTGGGTCTCTGCAGGCTAAAGGTACCCAGCTCCTTTTTTGGGGGGGGGGCCTGTTCTCTGGATTCTCCTCTTAATGCAGCTCCAAAATACTTTTGGCCTTTTCAGCAGCTTCGTCCCATTGCTGGCTCTGATTAGGACTCCTGGATCTGTTTGGCCGCCCAGGTTGCCTTCATCCTATCTCAGGTCTTCCTGCCAGACGCGGGGAGTTTCCCCCTCCTGCTCTCGGCCTGGAAAAAGCATTGCCAAGGGGGGCTTTTTAAACAATGACAGAGAAGTGGGAAAGCCCCCCCCCCCCATGCATGCATTGTCGAAGAAAAGAAAGAGTGAATAAAAAGAAAAGCTGCTCAGTGAATGTAAGGTGAATAAAAGCGAGACTAAAAAAAAGCAAATCTTTTCCAGGGCTTTGGATCACCCCAAAAGGATTCAGCGCAAGGGGGACCCATGTATTCATACCGGCATTGTGCTCCTGGGCGGCTTGTGTTTCGGCCCCTCTACACCTCTGTCTCGCTGCCTTGGAGGACAGGCATTGCCCATAGAGGACGGTTTGTGTTACACAACTAGCCTGGCGCTGACAATTTGGCCCCCGGTTCTTCTGGTAAAGTACCTGCTCTCCTCCGGATGTTTCCGGCGGTCCCCAAGTAGTCGTTGGTTTATTCCAAACACTCATCTAGTGGCCCAACACTGGGCAGCTTCCAATCAAAAGGACAGAAGTCGTATTAAAACCATAAAAAATAAACACATTAAAAACAAAACCAAAAATGGCAGCAAGTCATACTTCGGATTTCCAGTCATCTCATCTTATCCCAGTGCTTGGAGGGGAAAGCCGGGTCTTGATGGGAGGACTGGGCCGGGGGGCGGGGGGAGAGGAAAGGGGGAGGTCTGCCCAGCTTCAGGGCTCAGAGTGTTCCAGGGGTGGCAGGTAAAGGGCAGGCTTGCTAGCTGCCACCAGAGGGCAATATTTAGGGGAAGGAACTAGGTGTGTGTGCCCCCCCCACCTGACGGTAGATGTCCTTGGGTTAGGGGTCCCATAGACAACCTGGCCCTAGGCCCTGCCAGGCCTTGACCTTGAATTGCACCTGGAAAGAAACCAGAAGGCTGTTACAGCAGCAAACCTCTCCCTCCCCCCCCCCCGCAGGGGGGGCTCAGCTGTCCCTCTCCTCAAAAACTCTGCCTTGCTTCAGGACCCTCCAGTCCTGCCCAGAGAGCAGGAAGGCTGTGGGCCCCAGGCCTTCTGGCTGGGTACCTCCCTGCGCCCAATGGGGAAGGGGACTGAGGCCATGAGTGGGCCTAGTCCCGGTTGGTCTTCTGGGACTCCCATTGCCACCTGGAGGCGGCTGGTCGCCTGGTCTGTAGCCCCTTCCGCTCTTGACCATGGGTGGGTGGGAGGGAAGTTAGGAACGCCCAGTCAAGGGAGGGAGGGGGGCGTTCTGCCCAAGCTCCTGTGGGGCTGCAGGTGCTCTGGATCCAATAAAGCTGTGGGGTCCTCGGTGCTACCTGAGTTTGGTGGTTTTCTTGCAAACATTTCTCTACCAAACTGGGCAACATCATCAGTGCTCTGGCTCCTTCACCGCAGGGCTGCCTCCTCCTCTTTGGGCCTGGTGAGGCCTGAGCCACAGGCCGGCAGGACCTGTTGGGGCCCTGCCGGCCGCCGCTTCCCTGGGCCAAGCATCAGCAGAGGGCACTATGAGGCCCCATGGGTGGGACTGTCTGGGGAAGGTGTGGGGTGGGGTATAATTTAGGGCAGCATCCCTCATTCTGGAGTTAAACAGGCTGGGGGCCCATTTCCAGACTGAGGGGGCTGGGGAAATGGCCAGCCCAGCTGGGCCTCGACTTGTGCCCGGCACAACCCACAGAGCGGGGCCACAGATAGTCAGGGTGCACCCAGAAGAACCGCTGGATCCGACCTCGGCCAGGCTCCCACTGGAAACTTCCATGGCTTAGTGCCAAGGCTGGTGGCCGCGAGTCCCTGGATCACCTGCCAGGTGCCTTTCCCGGCTCAGAGAGTGGGGAGCCTCGGGCGTGGTGGGCTGCAATGGGGCCCAGAGGCAGGGGGTGGGAGCCCATGGCGGCTCCCGACCGTCCCAGCCCCGCCTTCCCCTTCGGCGCCCCTGGTGGGCTTGCAGTCTCGGCCGCGTCCCCGTTCCCCTTTCATCTCCTGCCTTCCCGGGGCTGCTTATCATTTTAATAGGATGCCGTAAAATAGGCCAGGAAGCCACGCCCAGAAAATGGATCCGTTTTATTAGGGAAATATGGGCTGCATCTTTTGGGGGCAGGCCTCAGGGAGGCGGATGCGCCCATTAGCCGCCCCGGTGGGCGAGGACCGGGACTCCCACCCACCCCGCCCGCCAAACCACTCGGCCTAGCTCCGGACGCCTCCCGCGGGGGCGAGGGGAGGGCGGCGCGCCCGGGGAAGCTCCACCGCCCTCGGCCCCTCCCGCGGTCCCCGGCCCACTGGGGCGGGGGCGGGGGGAGTGAAGCCGCGGCTGAGGCGAAGGGGGCCGCCGGCCAGGGCGGAGGCTCGACGGCCTCGTGCGGTCCCCGCGGCGCCTCCCTGCGCTCCAGACCCGCTCCTGAAACGAGGCCGGCCGGGATCCGGGGCTGCTGCGGCGGAGATGCGCCCTTGCCGGGGGGGGGAGGGAGGAGGCCAAGGGCTTCGGGGGGGCCGAGTGGCCGTGGAAGCGGCGTCCGGCCTGCAAGTGGCAGCCCGCGTGAGCCCGCCGCTCCTTCTCCCCGGGCGGAGTCGGGCCCGAGCCTCGGTCGCTGCGGAAGTTTCCGCCGTCGCCATGGCAGCTCTGGCTCAGGGCAGCCCGGGCAAAGCGAGGCCTCTCCGGAGAGGAACGCCGCTCCCCTCGCGGGAGCCGCCCGAGCAGCGGTGGGGAAGCGGGCTCCCTCCGCCCGGCCTCCCCCTTCGGGGCAGCAGGAGGGCCCCTGTCGTTGCCCGCCCTCGGCCGGCCCCCTTCTCCGGCTGGCTGTCCCCGCCAAGAAAGGGGGCTGAGGCGGGGCCCCAAGGAGCCCCCCGGCGCTCCCCGAAAGGCCCTGGGAGCAGGGCAACTCCCCCCCCCCGCCCCGCCTGCAAAGGAGGTAGCCGGGTTGGGCAGCGAGCCAGGCGCCGGCCGGTCAATACGATTCCTCCTGCAAGCTGCTTTCCTGGAGTGTATTAATTACACTGTCGATATCTGCCTGTTTCATTAGTGTTTTAAATGCACGGATCGATAATGTATTATCCAGAGTCCGAAACGGGGGACCAGAGCTGCAGGGCGGCTTTAGCCCCCGGGGACCTGACCCCTCTGCCCCCCCCTGCTGGGCATGGAAGCGCCCCGTGGCAAACGGGGCCTCCCCAGGGGGAGGGGGGGCTCCCGGTGTCCGAAGAGGGCTGGGGATTCTGCGAGGCCCCCAATGCGGGTCCCAGCGGGAAGAAAATGGCTGCGGATACTTTCAGGCCAATTCACGTGGGTGAGAGAGAAAACCCACCACAGGGCCCCAGGCTGCCTCCCCTCCCTCCAACCTTGAGGCAGCTCTCCCCCCACTGGGGTCAGTCTTGGAAGCCCCCCCCCCGTTTCTGGCCAGCCCCTTTTTTACCAGGGTCAGAGGGATTTTTTGCCAGGCGAGCCGAGCCCAGGAGCCAGCGGGAACACTGGGCAGGGCAAGGGCCGTCCAGAGAAGCCCCCTCCCCCACCTATAGCACCAGGGAAACGCAGCCCCATCTAACCCCCCACCAGCCTGGGCTGAGCCGCCCCCCAAGTGAGAATCCATTATGGAAACTAATGAATTGCTTTCCAGTAATGAGAAACTACTGGCGTTGGCATAAAAGGAACTCGGAAAACGCCCAAAATTAAACACTCTTTATTAAGAAAGGAAAGGAAAGGGGGCAGCTCACATCCCAATTTGTTTCCGTCAGGAAAAATACAGAAATTTTATCTGCATAAAAATACCAAAGGGGGGAAAAAAGGAGGGAAGAGACTGCAGTGAGCAGCCCCAAAAAGTGGCATTGACAGAGGTGAAGACCTGAAGGCCGCCTGGGTTGCCCCATCCCAGGAGGGCCTGGCCGGGTGGGGCTCAGCCGAGCCGGGCGGCATTCCTCCGGATGTTCAGGATCAGCCTCTGGCAGTATTCCTTGTGGTTGATGGGCTTCACCTCCACGGCCGTGGCCTTCAGGCGCGACTCGTCCTGGCAAAGAGAGGAGGTAACTCAGCAGGCACTGCTACCCCATGGGCTTTGGAGTCCCGGGCATTCAAGAACACGGACCCTTGTGCTGAGAAACAGGAAGGTCCAGCAGCCTGGGCCCCATCATAGCAACCCCGTCCCCCCCCCGACACAGAAACGCAAAGCCAGCCGCTCAGCCGCCCCACCTTTCCCGGGACCCACAGGTGTCTCCACTGCCCACAGCACAAGAGGTTCTGGTCCGGTTTCTGCTCTGGACAGACCCCTCCCCTTGAGCCCAGAAACCTCACAGCTCACCCCACTGCAGTCCCTGGGGGGAGGCCCCAAAGCCCTGGAGGGATCCAGACCCGTCTGGAGAACCCCCTCCCAACCGCCCGGAATGCCAAAGGCGCAGGGGGGCCATTTTCCCAAGCAAGTCACAGCTGCACAGGGAGGCAGAGGCCCCTCCAGCCCAGCCCCACCCAAGACGGCGACCCCCCTCACCCCCAATTTTCTTACATTGAACGTCTCCAGCTTGACCCGGATCCGGAATTCATGGGAGGTGAAGTTGGCGCTCTGGATGACCTCGTCGAAGGCGTGCTCGTTCTGGCCGGGAGAGAGAGAAGCCCCCCTCCCCCCGTCAGCTCTTCCAACCGGCTGCAGCCCCCCATGCCCCCACGGGCATCGCAGGGAGGGCAGTCCCCCCTTTGGCTTGTCATGGCTCAGCCCCTCCCCCCAATGGGCAGGGAGGAAGCAGACCCCCCCCTGGTCAGAGAAGGAGGCCCCTTCCTTCTGGGAAAGAGCATTCCGTGCAAGGGAGAAGAGGCTGCCAGGGTCCCAACTGTGCCAGCTGCTGGCAAGAGGGAGGAGCCCAGGGGGCAAATGTCCTCCTTGTGCCAGGGGAGCCCAAGCAAGGCCAGGAAGAGGCCGGCAGCCCCTGTGAGGCTGCCCAGGAATGAACCGCCTTCTGGTGGGTGAGGAGGGAAACCAAGGCCTGAGCCAGCACAGCTGGGCCTCCAGGGGGCCTCCCTAACGAAGGGCTGCAGGCCAACCCCCATCCGCCCACCTTCTCCTTCAGCTCCCCCAGGTGGGCCGCGTTCTGCCCCAGGATGGCCTCCGCAGACTCCTGGAAGCAGGTCACCCACTGGTTGTCCTGGAAGTCCGCAATGTTGGCCTGCGGGAGGAAGGAGAGAAATTCAGCCTCCTATCCAGAGCGGCCTCCCCCCTCTGCGCCCAGTCGCCGCCTCCACCTCCTCCTCCTCCGGAGACCCAGGCAGGGACTGAAGCAGTGGCTCCTGCCGGTGGGGGCCCCAAAGAGGAAAAGGGGGCTGCAGGCCACGCCCCTCCCTTGGCTGCCCTCAGTGTGTGGGGGGAACCCAGGGGGGCTTCTCTGACCAGGTCAGCAGCGGGCAGCAAGAGGACAGGAGCAGCCAGTCCAGGGAGGAAAGGGAAGGCAAGGAGGCCCCCCACACCTCCCGTGCCTTCGGGCCTCAGCCTGGGAGAGTCCAGGGGGAGGACCTCCCCCCTTCTTCCCCAGCCAAGGGGCCCTTGGGGTGGAGATGGGGGCCCACCCACCTTTGGGGGTGCAACCTCCTGGCCCTCATCTGGGAGGCTGGGCAAAGGGCTGCCAGAAGGTTGAGAAGCGGCTGCCCAGAGCTCAGCCAGAAGGGACCCCCAGGACTGTCCCTGGGGGAAGGAGGGACCCAATGGGTGGGGCGCAAGGCAGGACAAACCGGCTCCCACTGCAACCAGGACCCCACATGGGGGTGGGGGGCAGACCCCTCCCCAAGCTGGCCAATCCGATCTTGCTGCTTCTCAATGAGCTCTTTGTGTTTTCGGGGAAACTTCTTAAGTTGGGGTCCCGTGAACCGGGCTTCCCTCCCTCCCCAGAAACCCCACTTCTGTCCAGGGGAGCCCGGCTCAGTCAGCGGACAGCCCCACCCCCAAGAGCAGTCTCTGTGTCTTCCCTGGGGGGACCCACAGAAGGGGGGGTGGACTCACTCTCAGTCGCCAGATTAACCCTACAAGGCAGCATGCCATCAGCCGGTGGAACAAACTGCCCCTTAACGGGGAATTCTCCTTGGGAGAAAGACTTGGCCACCTGCCCAAGGTGCTCCAGGGCTGGACCAGATGACCTCTGGGTTCCTTCCCACGACCCCAAGGCCTTTTTTGCAAGCGCCACTACAAAGCCAGGCACCCCGTTTGATTTGGGGGTCTACCAAGTGAGGGACTTTGACCCATGGGTCGCTCTCACATGGGGCCTCTGGCCTGCCTGGGATGAGGGCTCCTTGCAGGCTCCCCCATGGGGTGGAGGGCTATCGCACCCCCCTCCCCCAGGAAAGGCCTTCCGGGGCCCCAGGCTCACCGACAGGATCATGCGGTACTTGAAGTTGGGGAACTCCCGGTCGCACTTCTCGCAGCGGAAGAGGCCATTCTGTTCGTCAATTAGCTTCTTGTTGCAGTCCTGGGTGGGGCAGGCCTGGTACATGCAGTTCTCCTTCCGCAGGTACACCACCGTGCCCACACAGCTGAAGTATTCGGCCTGCAAGGGCAGCCCCGGGGGGGGGGGGTTGAGGGGGGGCAGGGGGGCTGCGCCTGCCCAGGAGGAGGCCACGTGCTACCAGCCACCCCGTAGCACGGAGAACCACAAAACGCAGCCAGAGTTACAGGGGCAGTGCAAAAAGGGGATCGTGACTAGTCTTCCTGCCTACCCTATCTGGGTCACGGGAATGACAGAGTCGGAGGGGACCCCTGAGGTCTTCTAGACCAGCCCCCTGCTTATTAGGCAGAGAGGCCTGGATCATTTCAATGAAGGAAGCTGGATTTGATGAACAGCCCCGCGATTCCCTTAACAACAGTGGCAAAAAATAAATGGGGCAAAACTCAGTTAACAACCGCTCCCCTTAGCAACAGAACTGCTGGCTCCCTCGTGGCCATAAGTTGATGCCTAAGTCCGGGTGGATCTTCTCTCCAACTTATTGTAAGGCATCGAGAACAGACTGGATGAGCAAACAGACAGCACAGGGGATGCCCCAATCCTTGCCCCGGGGGGGGGCAGTGGGGGGCGCCCTGGGCTGGGCTCTGAAGTCAGCTGCACCAAGGGCTGCGGGGGGAGGGGCATGGGGACCTCCCCCTCCCTTCTCACCTTGTCTCCTTGGCCCAGGTTCTCTGACTTGGCCTCTTGCAGGGTCTTCCAGTTGGTGTTGCTCCCCCCTGCTGCCGGCCCCCCCCGCCCCGAAGAGATGGACACGGACTCCAGGTGCTGCCCCTCTGAGTCAAACCTGAAAGGAGGAGAGTGGCTTTTATCTCCAGAGGCCGCCGCAGGAGCCCCACGGATGAGTCCCCCCCCCCCAAGAGCCCGGCAAGCCCCTGTTTTATAACTCTTCCCCGGCCTGGCTCTGCACTGCGGCCGCTCCCCGGAGGGAAGGCAGGGGGACCTGGGAAGAACCAGCCTGGCCCAAGCCAGGAGGAGCCGACCCTCCAATTGGGCCCCCTGACCCACCCGGGGTGGTGGAGGCAGAGGAGGCCTCCGTAGCAGGAAGAGGCCAGCAGCTCAGCCCCAGCTGGAAGGAGGCACACACAGAGGATCCTTCAGCCCAGCTGGGGGGGGGGGGAATGAGGAGGGAGAAGCGCCTGCTTGGGTGGCAGCGGGCCAGGCGGAAGGGAAAGGCTACTTCTGCTCCCCTCCGGAAGGGCCCCTGGCGCTCCTTCCCCCCCGCACCCCTGGCATCACCCGAGGGGTCTCTTCAGTGCAGAGGGACAGGGGGGAGGGGCTCTGCTTCCAGAACCCTCTTTAAGCTGCCCCCCCAACCCAAGTGGGAAGAATGAAGCCCGTGATGCCAGCCTGGCTGCCCCCCTCATGCCAAGGGAGGCTGCCTGCAGCTGGGGGAGAGAGGCCCGCCCCCCCCCCAGGTTGCCTTCCAGCTCCTTCCTCCAGCCCCCCTTTGCCCTCCCTGGGCTCTGTGCCAGGACCAATTGGGGGGGGGGGGGCTGGATCCGGCCACGGACAGAGAAGCCAGAGCAGACTCACCAGCCCCGCAGTTTGAAGGCCTGTGGGCAATCGGGGTTCACCAGAAAGGTGCTGGAGGAAACCACGGAGAGACTCCGCCCGCCAAAGTCTGAGACTCGGGCCCCCCGGATGGCCACCACTGGCTGCCGAGAGCCATCAAACTTCTCCGCCTGCAAAGCCGGGAAGCAGCATAGACTGAGGTAAGGGGAGGGCTCAGGCCGGGAAACAGGGACGCCCTTAAAAGGCCAAGAAGAGCTCTGGATGTCAAGCCCCCACCCACCCTTCCTGGGGAGGGAGGCCTCCCCTCTGGCCACCCTGCAGAGACCCGGCCCTCCTCCCTCTCTCGGGACCGGAGCCTCTAAGCCCAGCCTGGGCGGGAAGCGGCGCCCCGGCTGCCCCCCTACTTACATCCACGCCCCAGAGAGTCACCGTCACGGTCTTGCCCGACGTGTCCATCAGGTGCAGCTCCCTCTTGGAGACCTCCCGGTTGGAAGACTTGATGGTGACCTTCTGCGTGTCCTCGTAGCTCTTGCAGACCCCAATCACATCTGGGGAAAGAGGCCAGGCTGGAGGGACTGACCTCCTGGAGCCCCTCCCCAAGGAAGACACTGTCCTCTGCCCTCCTCAGCCAAAAAGGAGGGTGGCTCCGCTGGCCAAAGGGGAGGCCAGGGGACACAATGGGGGGTGAGGAGGGCCAATGCCCTCGAAGGCCCCTGGGTGCCTGGTCCCTGAGGGGGAGCTCCGTGGGGCAGCAGAGCTCCCTGGGGGCCCACCTGCCACCGCGGCTGTTAACGGGACCGTGCAGCCTCCCTGCAGCCCCCCAGGGCAAAGGCCAGCAGGGCCTCTGAGGGTGGATGGCCCCGTTGGGCCCCTGTGCTTGCGCCCACGGCCACGGGGCCCGGCCAGCGAGCGAGAGTCCTGGCCTGCTCTGGCTCACCCACGAGAGAGTCCTTGCTGGCGCTTTCCAAGTTCCCGATGGCCACGAAGTCAAACTGCACCGAGGGCAGGTGCTCAGCATCCTCGCAGGGAACGACGGACGTCTCGTTGGAGAAGGTGATCTCGTAGTCGTTCTTCACGGAGGAGTACTGCTTGTTGGCCGTCTTCAGGTTGCCCTTGGAAAAGTAATAGACCTGGGCACAGAGGAGGGAGGGGCAGGCTGAACCTCGAAGGGAGGCCGAGCGAGGACCAGCTGTGGGCGGCTCAGGCGGAGCTTCCCCTTGGCCCCCACGGAGAGAGCCCACTGCTCCACTGAGCCAGGCAGGCACGGACAGACAGACGGAGACGGACACACACACACACACACATGGGGTACCTTGTTCAACTCCAGGAGAGGGAAAAACTTGTCCACCTGGTCATTGAAGGCCGTTGCTCGGATCTCCCCCTGGGAAGGGAAAGAGCCGACATACAGAAGGCACTCAGGAAGGGCTTCTGGACAGCAAGGCCACTCATCCCAGTGGGAGCCTCCCCCCCACCCCGTCCTGACTGGGGAGCCTGCCTGTGGGGATCTACTCCAAAGAGAAGCCTGTGGGCAGCCTGGGCTGCTGAGGTCCCTGGGGGAACCACTGGCCCACGCCAGGAGTGGAACAGATGCCACGAGACATCAGCAGCCCACATTGCCCACGGAGCCGTGGCTGTGCCGTGGGCCGTTACCACACGCTAGCCAAGAACCTCAAAGTCAAAAGGAGAAAATGAAAACACTATCAAGGGGAGGATCCAGCGGCATTCTTGCCCCTAAATTCAAGGCAATCGAAGCCCCTCAGGAGGCTCTGCTCGCCTGCCAGGCGCACCTGCCTCCCTGCCACCCCGGGATTCGGGACAGCATCCCCACTGGGTGTTGTGACAAGCCCTCCTGAAGTGACAATTAAAAGCAGAGCTCAAGTGCTGCCACCAGCTAAGATGTTGATGTGGGAGGAGGATGAAAATGGCAATAAAGGCCATCAGTCAAAGCCCCGCTGGTGGCAGCGGCGGAGGAAGGGAAGGAGCCACCGAGCAGAAAGATGTGCCGGGAATGCGGACTCTCCCCTTCCAGGCCTGCCCCACCATCCTTGCCCGGCCTGGAGCTCCTGCCCGTCCCCTGCTCCCCACACAAATCGGCAGGGGAAGCAGCTTCTCTCCCTCCCCTTCCCCAGCTCTGGGTCCATCCCGCTCGGCCAAGCCACCTGGAGGGGAAGTGGTGGGTGAGCAAGTGCCCATGCAAGGGCACACCTCTCCATTTGCCTGGGCAGCGGGTATGCATGGCCACCACTCCTGCAAATGGAGCTGCTACCTGCACACACACCTGAGCCAGCGGGACAGAGACAAGGAAAGTCAGAGGAGGCCAAGGCTTTCTCGCTGTGAGGAGGAAGCAGAAGGGCAGCTGCGCCAGCTGGGGACACGTCAGCCCCAGCCCCTCCTCCCAGGCCCCATTCAAAGCCTCTGCCCAGGCGACAAGCCAAGGCCCCCGGGAGGAGGGAACGGCAGCCGGTCCTGCCCACAGCCCGCGATTCTCTGTGTTCCCAGAGTGGCCGCCGGGGCCTTTCCAAAGGGGTCAGCCAGACGAGCCCTGCACTTACGCTCTCGTCCACCATCTCTATGGAGAAGAGCTTCCCTTCGCCCCGGGAGTTGCTCCAGGTGCGGATCTGGCCCTTCTGGGTCACCCGGGCACAAATGGTCCACCTGGAAAGACAGTGGAGGGAGGGAGCTGATCCGGGCCCTGCCAACGGCTCTTTTGGCAGGCCAGACCCCAAGACCGCACCCTGGGAAATGCAGCCCCCAGGAGCCAGCCCAGAGGGACCCCAGCCGGCCCTTATCCTCCGCAGGGGCTTTAGGACAACCCAGGTGTTTGTGTGTTTTATGGGTGACCTCATTTGGTAGTTGAAACTCTTGTATTTCTGGGCTGACTTGATTACCATCGGCCATGATTCCCTGTGTCTGTTGACTTGTCCCCTTCCGCTCCCCAGAGGGGAGGTCCAGAGCCCCAAGGGGCAGGGAGGGGGCACTGGCTCCGTGCCACCAGGGAGGAAGACGGGCTCCCGTTCCTCACTCCCACCCCGTCCCCCGTTTGATCCCCACTGTTGCACCTCGGCCTTCTGAGCCCTGGGGAGCTCCAGACAGGCCACAACTCAAAGCCTCAAAGGCAGCTATGCCGCCGGCTGGCCAGCCCCCCCCCCCCCCCCCGCAGGGCATTGTCCCACCACCCCTCCCGGGCCCCGGGAAGGAAGGGGGGCGGGTCAGCACCGGGGCAGCCTTCCACTTACTTGGACTGGTAAGGGTTCAAGCTGGCGATGGGCACCACTTTGACCTGAGAGCCCCCCGGAGTGCTCAGGACACCGGAGCTCCCTGTGTTCCCCAGCCATTTGGAAGGGCCGGAGTAAGCCTTCGCCAGAGACTCTGCGGTGAAACAACAAGGTTGCTCATGTCATCACTGGGCCCTAGAGCCCCGGGGCCGCCCAAGGACCGGCTCCTGGGGGAAGGGCAGAGAGCCGGGACTGCACTTCGGGTGAGGAGTCCTCCTGGGGTCAGCAACACCCCCCACCAGCCCCCGAGGGAGAGCCAAGGCTGCCCCCCCCCCCCCGCGTACAAGGGGCCGGGAAGGAAGGCGCCCTCAGGAAACAGGCCTCCGTTTCTGGCCTAGGCCCTTCCCTGCTCCCCAAGGGAACTGTCCCCCAGCCCTCTCACTTGCAAAGGCCTCGGGCCCTCTGGGGAACCTCGCCTGTCCCTACACAGAGGCCACAAAATGGCTGGTTCCTTCTCCACAGCCTCCCCGTGAGGAAAGGAAAGTGGGGAGAGAGGGAGGGAGGGAGGGGCTTCTCCGAAAAGCGTGAAGCTGCGGTTCCCTGCCAAGGCCGGGCAGGTTCTACCCCTTGAGCAGCAATTAACATCCCTGCCTGCGATAATCATCTGCCAGACCTGGAAGTGACGGATCCCTCCCTATTCATTAAGCTCTGCTGTGACCTGACAGGGCTAAAAAACAACTTCCTCCGTTTCAGTCCCTGCCGGGTTCCCTTTCCAGCTGGGCACCCCCCTCCCCCCCGCTTGCTAACAGGGAGAGTCCAACCAGAGGCCCTCCTGGTCATCCAGGTGCCCCCCAAACTCGGGGCCAATCAAGGCCGCAGAAGCAACCCCCCAAAGTCCTCCGGCTGCCTGGGGGCTTCCCTTTGGGGTCCCAGAGACCGAAACGGAGGCCCGTTTCCCTGGGGCAGCAGGACTCTGCCCCCCCCCCGAGGGCAGCCCTTCCAGGAGGGCTCCCTGCCTGCCACAGCCACTCATTTCACCAGAAAAGAGGCTGCAGCCGGATGTCCCGCCCTGGGTTTGCAGAGGAGCAGAGCTGGAGGAGAAGCAACCCACGGCCTCCCCTGAGGGGCTCTTCCGCCGCCCCTTACCTGCGTCTGGAGCCCCACTCGGGAGTCCTGCTGGCTTGCTCTGGAAAGGGTTCGTTGTTGGGCTGGGGGCCGGGGGCTGCTTCCCTGCTTGCCCAGTTCCTGTTGGGGGAGGAAGAAACATCTGTCGGGCGGGAGTGGCCCCCACTGCATCTCAATCCAGACCCCCCCCCGCTGCCCTCTCTGCCCCCCTCAAAGCAAAGGGGGCATCAGCTCAGCCGAAACAAGGACGGGGTGAGCCAGTGTCCCCGGTGGGGGGGGAGGAAATCTGTGGCCCCCACTCAGGAGAGTTAAGGGCCTGCAGATGGATGGGGAGGAAACCGGAGTGGCTCTTCTTAACCAACGGTGGCCAAAGAAAGCCATCCTCGCTCATGTTAAGTCTGCAGGAGAGAGACTCCCAGGCAGCCCGGGGGGAGCTGAACCCAGGGCCGCTGGGCCTCCTTTGGCTGAGAGGGAGGGAGTGGATTTTAAGACTGGGACAAACAGGTGAAGCGAAGGGAAGAACCTCCAAACCGCAAAGCTGATGGGACGGCGGGGAGGGGTGCTTCGTTTTCTCAATTGTAGCCCATTGAGCAAGAGGGGCTTCTCTGAAGTATTCAACACCCGCCCCCCCCATCCCCAGAAAAGCAGAATGATGCTGCAGAGACTGTCTGGGGGCCGCAGGGACTGAGGCAGATGCCTCTCGGGGAGCGGGGGGGGGGGGGGGGATTGTCCGCTGCCTGGACCGGGGAAAACCCAGAGCTGATGCCGCTGCCCACCTGGCCCCTTGACCTGCACCCCAGCCGCTTTGCCTGCCTCTCCGTTATCTCCAGCCGCAGCCACGATGGCCGAGGCTAGCAAGCGCTGCCCGGAGGGTGGGCCACAGCTGCAACTTTGGGCAACTGGGATAGCAGAGAGCAGGGCCGGCCCTTGACCCAAGAGCTGGAGCGGAAGGGGGAGCCCCGCTCAGGCCCCATCCAAGCACGCTGGCCTCCCCATCCTCCATCAGCTGCCACCCCCGCCCCCCGTTTCCCGGGCAGACGGCTGGAGCTGCTCTAGGCACCAGGCAGGAGCCCCCAGGGGAGCCAAGCCTTGTGGGAAACCCAGACTGCCCCCCACCGCTCTCCCCCCCCCAGGACAATCAGGAAGAACCGGTGTGCGGCTCTCTGAAGGCTTGTGTTCCCCCCGCCAGGGCCCTCGTCCTGTGCCCCCCCCAATGTGCCTCCCGGCCATGCAGGCCTCAAGGCGCCTAAGAAGAACCCGAAGCCGGCAGATTCGTTGCTGCTCAAACAGGAGCCGGTGCGGCACTGAAGGTGCCAGGCGATATAAGGGGAGCTATTTCTGCCACCGGCCCTTCTTGCTGGCGCTGTGCCCCCCCCTCTGGGGGCCTGAGTGGGAAGCCTCTCCCAGGGGCCCCGCCGGTCAGCCTTCCTTAGACACCCCCATTCTCGCCTGCTGTGTGTGTTTATACTCAGCCCCGGGGAGATCCGCACAAACAGCTCTGGGCCCTGTCAGAGACAGTGGCCCTGTGTGTCCCCCTTGCCAGAAGGGCGGACCCCCCCTGCGGATCCCACTTTTCTGAAATGCAAATGGGGGGTGGCACTTTCAGAGCATTTGCCGGCTCAAAGCGGATCAGCTCAATTGGCAGGTAAGGTATCGTCAAAGGGAGGCCTCGCGATCTGCCCTTTAAGAACCAAAGTAGTTAACTCGGAGGAGGAGGAGGAGGAAGAAGAAAGCGGGAATTAAAGCCTTAGAGCCACAGAGTCCACTGAGCTGCTGTGGGGGGTTCCACCTCCGGTTCCCAGGCCGAGGCCGGAGGGAGCAGCAGGCTCCGCTTAGTGCTGTCTCTGCCAGCCTGAGCGAACAGTTGGCAGGCAGGTCTCTCCCACTCCCTAGCGGGGAGGATCTCAGCAGAAACCACTTGCCTCCCTGGGGAATGGGAGAAAGGGGGAGTTGTGGCCCGACGCCAGCGCCTCCCCTGGGGTCCGTGAGCCCCCTGCTGGCTTCTGGGAGGCAGGAAGAGCGCTCCGTTCTGTGCCCCTTTGGCAGCTGGACCCAAACTCGGCGCAGGCAAACCGGAGAGCTGAATCAAGCAACGCAGCAGCAGGAGAGCTCCGCTCCGCTCCGACCCCCCAAGTGAGGGTCAAGCAGCCCTGCGATGATTCCAGGTACCGCCTGTTTTACCCTGGGGGGAGGGGCGCCTTCCCTCTTCCAGGCCTGGCAAGGGGGAGGGGGCTGCAGAGAGTTAAAAGAAATCAGGGCCCAAACGCCTTCCCAAATAGCTCCTGGGAAGGGCTGGAGGCAGCCCTTGGGGATGGGGGGGGCAACCTCAGGGAAGGGTTGACACAGGCGCCCCTCCCTCGGCAAAGAGACCCTCAGAAACCCAGAGCACCAGATTGCTTCAGCCCCAGGCAATAATGCTCATCTATCCCCATGGCTCCCGCCCCCTCCTCTCCTCCGTGGCCCAGCCACAAAACATGTCGGTCCCTCCCCTGCTGTTCCGAGCCCCTGAATGCCACCTGCAGCTGCTCCTGCTGGGCTTTGTGATTCCATGCTGACCTCTACCCCCCCACCGGCCACTGAATACGCTCTGATGAGGTTCACCCAAGAGCATCAACAGAAAAGCCAGGTGGAAAGACAAGGCCAGAGGGCAGCTGCCAAGGGCTTTACCTTCAGTGTAGGGCACCGGATTTCCAATCTTGGCAGGGACGGCATGACCCGGCTGCAGAACCTCCATTTCCATCAGGACCACCACTCGCCTGCAAAGGCAAAGACGAGTCGGCTCCGGGGCCTGCTGGGTTTGCCGAAGACCCTGGGCCGCCCTCTCACCCACCAGGAGAACCGTAACCCACCCTCCGCTTGGATTCCCCCCATTGGCTGAAAACGGTCTCCTCCGCCTGCTCTCCAAAGCCCGGACTGTGGCTTCTTTGCCTCGTTTGTTTCACTAATAAAAGCGACCCCTCTCCTGATCGACACCCAAAAGGGAGCCCAGATGGAGCAACGGCTGAAGCGGGCCGAGCTCCCGGCCAAGGAAGGCCTGCAGCCAAGCTTCCCTCCCCTCCCCATGGCGCTTTCCAGGCCGGGCACAAGGCCAGGGGGGCGCAGGGCCCAGAACAGCCAGCCCACCGAAAGGCACTGAAGGCGTGACCAGGAGGGTCCCCGGACACATCCAGGCAGGGCCAGCAGGCAGGTGGCCCACCCAGCAAGAGTAGCGCGGAGGGCCAGGCAGGGTCCGGGCGGCCAGATTGGCCATCACAAGCCCCTGAAGGGCAGATCCCCCCTGGAGGAAGAGCCAGGCCAAGCTCTGAGCACCAGTGCAAGCGAGAGCCTTTGGGCTGAAGCCTGCACAGGTGGTCCTCACTTCATGGCCGCAACTGGGGCCAACCTGTCTGTTGCTAAGCAAGGCGGTTGTGAAGTTTGCCCCGTTTTAGGAGCTGCCTTGCCACAGTGGTTAAGCCGGCCACTGCAGCTGCTGAACTAGCAACACTGTGGAGTGAATCTGGCTCCCCTTTGGCCACTCTTGTCAGGACCCATGACCCCGGGACACGGTGACTGTCATAAATGTGGGTCAGTGGCCAACAGTTGTGACCACGCAACCCTGTGGGGAGACTGCAACGGTTATAAAGTCACTTTTCCAGTGCCATGAATGTCACGAAATGAACGGCTGTAAGTTGAGGGCTACCTGTCACAATGCTTTCATGCTCTTCTGAGCTGCCTTGACAGCCACTCCCATCCCTCCTTCTCTCTGCCGTTGGAGGGCCTGCCGGGCAGAGGCCGGAGCCTCTCAAGGGCTGCCAGTGACCCCTTCCCCTTCTGGGCCTGGCTGTTGCCTCCTCAAGACCCCCTCCTGGTCTGTCCTGCACCAGGAGAGGCACCAAGCAGGAAATTGCTCCGTTTCCATCCCTCAAATGTGGCTGCTGACCAACCCTGCCCTCCAGGAAGGGGCTGGACTCGAAGCACCGGCATTGCCCAAGAGGGCAAGCGGAGATGACACTTGCCCAGAACTGCCGCTTTCATGCAATGAACAGGCGACCAGGGACCGTGAGGACGCGGTGGCCCTACCTTGGCTGCCTGGGCCCCACAGTGGCCAGTGGGGAGGCTCACAGCCCTGTACCAGAGGGCAAGGACAGGCCACGCGCACATTCTCACATATGTCCAGCCCTCCAATGAGAACCCGCCCAGCGGCCCTTTCCGTCTCGCCAACGCTGGACTTCTCCCCCCCTCCATTTAGCTATGTGCTGGGTGCAGGAGGGGCCGCTCAGTGGCCCTGCATTTGGCATGCGGGCTGACCTGGGGAAATGCTCAGCCCCTCCTGGCCTTCACACCCAAAAGCCCACCCTGCTCCCCGCTGTAAGGGAGCTGCCTGCAGTGATCTTTGCTGCCCCTGAAGCGTAGAGCCCAGACTCCAGCTGAGCGTCTTTCCCCAGCAGTTTGTACAAGGCGGTGAGGATACTGGGCCCTCCGTTTTCTTTTGCCAATGTCTCAAGCGAGGCATTTTAGGGGTGGCGTTTTCATGGTGCTGCCCACTACGATTCCTTTCCTGGCCAGCTCCTGCCCACCCGGATCCCCTTCAAATCTAAGCTGGGATGATGGTGCTCAGGGTTGCGCTTGCGGGGGCCCCGGGGCTCTCACCCCCCAACTCAGGAACCTCATCAGGCCCCCCCCAAGCTCAGAGCGCCCTGGGGAGCCCTGCACGAGGCGGCCTCTTCCCTGCTGCTGCTGCCCTGGGTCCAGGCGTCTTGCCCGTCCTCATACGACCCAAGTGGGTCTGAAGCCCAGTTTGCAGCCGGCTTGTAAAGAGCTGCAGCCGAGTGCCTGAGCTCCAGCCCAACCCTGATTCTTTCAGGCCTTCCCACCTACAGGAGGGGCCAGACGGGAGTTCTTGGGGAGCTTTAGGGGCAAAATTCCTGGCAATCCTGGCTTGTTATTCTGCGATAACACAACAAGGCAGCCTCTCCTCGAACGCAGGGGAAGGGCCCACTCGCCCTCCTCACACCCTGTGTGTCAGAAACGATTCACTGATTTGCGTGGGCAGAGAAAAAAGTAAGGACGTTTGTCACTTTACAAAAGTATCTGTTAGGAATAACATTGGTTACCTAACTTAGTTTTGGTAAAAAATAATATATATAAACTATGTTAGTGAATTTAAGCTTTTGTAACACTTAAAACATCTATTTTGGGTGCGGTTGTAAAATCACCATAAGAGGGAGCAAGAGAGCTCACTGTTTGCTGGGTTTTACTGGATTGCTCACAATGATGGATTGATGGTGATAACTGCGTGTTTTTCCCTGCTATTGCTGAGAGAAGAAAAGAGGTTTGATTTTCTTCATATCTCTAACTGCAAAAGAGATATATTACTGGATTGATTATTTGTAAGTTTACTGACCTCTTTTTCCACACTGGACTTTGAAATTGATTAACCCCTGGATGGACTGAACTAGTGTATGGCATATGGACTGTTTGACTATGCTATAACTCTTGCTGGAATAAAAAACTATTTAACTGGCACAGTGTATCTGTTTTACTGAGTGTAAGCTACAACAAAGTTTATCTCACATATTTGCCTGCCTGCTAGACTGCCATTGCACATTCTGCTAGGGTGTGTATCCCTAACAGTATTGGAAGAGCCTGAGGAAAAGGGGAAAAGGGGAGCCATTCCCAGCCCTCCACAGGTACTCTCGGGGGCCCCCACTTCAACCAGCTCTTCCTTCCTCCCAGAACCAGCTGTTACCTTCCATCCTTCAGAGTGTTCACAATGAAGCGGTTAATCTGGCAAATGGCATTGGCGGTCAAGCTCTGGTCGTCCACCAGAGGGTTCAGCTGTGTGGCTAGCATAAAAGCTGCGAACAGAAGACAGGCAGATGTCAGGACATCAACAGCCAGAGGTTTAAAACTGCTCACCTGGCAGAGAAGTTTAAAAGTTTGGCTGCGTTAGCAGACGGGGTCGAAGCGCAAATCAGCATTTCATTTTGCAAGCCGTATTCGATCATATAATTCATGACACTACTGCACGGTCTCAATTATCAGAAAGGCCAATTTTTTTAATCAAGTGGCATCATACTGAAGTCGCTCCACACATTGAACACCTCCCCTCCCCTGAGCCCCCTCAGAAGCAGCCCCAGAACAAGAAGGGGTCCCGGGGAGCAGTGGGCTGTTCTGTGCCAGGGCCGCCCTGTGGAACAGGCCCTGGCCTCTGGCTGAGGCTCCTCTTCCTGTGGCCCCACGAGGCCTCCTCAGTCACTCCTGCAGCAGCAGCTCCCACAGGGCCTCCACCTTAGCCCACCTGTCCAAGGTGCTTTGCGAAAACCTCTTCATGAGTTTACAAACTTTAGGAAAAGTTTTGTGCTTTGAACCTCAGCTTCCTGGAGTCCTCAGCTGAGTGGGAAGGTGGAGTCGGAGTGCAAGTAACAGGCTGAACCGGAGATCTTCCCCAGGAATATGGTCAGCTCATCCCCCTCCCAAGGCTGCTATTTCCACCACCCCCCTCATACACACATACACACAGCCCCTGAAGGCCCCCGGGTGCTTACAGGAAAGAGTGTTGACGCCATCGCTCATCAGCATCCGGTAACGAGGGGGCCCGTTTCCCGTAGAGATGGGGCGGATGGTCTGGGGGGGGGGGAAACACAGCCGGTTCAGCCAGAGAACAGCCCAGCTGCCTCTTCCCAAGCCCAGGCAGCCCTTTCGTGTCAAGGAAGGCGCCACCTCAGCCCCCCTCTGGCTGCCTCCCAGTCCTCGGCTTATGACCACAAAATTACCGTTGCTACGAGAGACTGTTGTTAAGTTAGCTTTGCCTCATTTTACGACCTTTGTTGCCGGGGCTGTTAAGTGAATCACTGCAGTTGTTTAGTTCACGGTGAAGTGAACCTGGCTTCCCCAGGGTCGCAAAAAGGGCACTGAAACCGTCGTTAAGTACGGGCCAAATATTGATCCCGTGACCATGGGGACGCCGCTAGGGCCGTGCAGTCGGAAAAGCGGCCACGAGCCCCTTATTCCGTGTTGCTGCGACGTCGAGCGGCCACTATCCGAGCGGCCGTAAGTCGAGGACCGCCCGTGAGCCCCCGAGAGGCTTGGGTGCAAAGCCAGGCCGGAGGGGAAGGGGGCCTCCTGGGGGGAGGGAGGGACGGGGCGAGACCCCCAAGGCTACTCACGATCAGCTGCAGCACCGGCCTCTCCACCGGCTCCGCCTGCAGCAGCATGGCCTGTGGCGGGGGGGGAGAGGGAGGGTCAGCGGGGGAGGAGGGAAGCGCCCGGGAGCCCCCCTCCCTCCCCCCACCGGGACGGGGCCGGGCTCGCTCACCGCGATGGAGCCCTCGCTCAGCCGCCCCGCCGCCGCCATCATCCCGCCGCGACTCCTCCCCCTCCCGGTCCTCTTCCCGCGCGCTTCTCAGCCGGGTCTCGCCTTCCTCGCCCCGCCCCCGGCGCCACGTGCCCCCCGCCGGCGCTCCCGATTGGTCGAGCGGGCGACCCGCGACCCGACTCTTCCCCCTCGCGCGGCGCATGCCGGGAGGATGGAGCTGCTGCCTGTCGAGGAATGGCAGGTGCGGGCGGGGCGCCTCTGGGGGTCTCTGGGGGCGCCGCGGAGGGAGGTGCTAAGCCGCGCGCGGTCGCCCCGGGAGACGCTCCGCCTGGCCGCGCCCCTCCTCCGGTGAGCCCCGCCCCCTCCGCCTCCCCCCCCCGGCGGCCCCCCTTTTCCCCGCCCTGACCCTCCAACGCTTCTCTCTCTCTCTCTCCCCCTCCCCTCCTCCGCAGGAGCCCCGAGGAGGAGACCTTCCTGCGCCGCCTGACCCGCCGCCTCTCGGTGCGAAAGGAGCCCCGGCTGGCCGAGGCCTGCAGGCAGGAGGGGAACCGGCGGTTCCGGGCGGGGCAGCACCGGGCGGCCGCCGCGCTCTACTCCAGGGTGAGCGGAGAGTCCGCGGGGGAAAGAGGGAGGGAGAGCCCGGTTCGCTCAACGGCAGTGGCGGAGACATCGGGGTGGCTCACTTAATGACCGCCTCACTTGGCGACTGGAAACTCTGGTCCCCGTTGGGGCCCATAGGGGGAACCCGTCAGGTGGGCTTCGACTTAACAGCAGTTCCCTTAGTGACCGTTGGGAGTTACCCTGAGAAAAAGGTGCCTGAGGGCTGCTTTCCACCCCCGTCGCTGCGTCTCCTGCGGGCTTGGCCACTGACTGCGACTTGTGAAGGTCGCAGAGGTCCAGGGTCGTTTGATCCCCTTTGGGGACCTTCTCATAATCAAAGTCGGGGGTGGGGTAGGGGAACCAGGTTTGCTTCACAAGGACCAAGCGGGGAAAATTCCCTTCGCAGCAGAAATGCTGGGCTCCGTGGTGGTCGTAAGTCGGGGACTGCGTGGGCCAGGCCCCTGCAGCCGCTTCCTGCTGCTCTGGGCTCTGAAGTAGAACCAGCCCTGAGCGGCTCTCTGCTTCCTGGGCCCTGCGGAGCACCTGACGGCAAACGTTTAGAGGGCCTGCCTGGGCCCAAGCCCCGTGCAGCCTCCACCCTCCAGGCACGAATCTTGCTCTAGACGCCCCCCCCCCCTTGCTCCACGTCTGGATCAACCCAAATGAAGGAGGGATCCTGAGCTCCACCACTACTGTAGGGGCGGGGGAAGGAAAATACCCATTGTAACTCCTGCGCAGTTTCCTTTGTTGGTCCTGACCCGTAGACAGAATCTTGCCAGACCGAAGCCACTGCCCTGGTACCTGGGTCTTCATCGTTCATTGGTTCTGGGAGGCACAATAAGCCTCCAAAACGATGAGTATCAAACCATCTTTCCCATCAGGAATAACAGGCAACTGACACCGACAAATTCTAGTTTGTGCATTGAATACCAAACAAACTATGAGTACTGGGACAAGTCATAATGCTTTGGGCCTCAATTTCAATGGCTTTCGAAGCACCTGGGTACCAAGGCCCCACTGCACTTCTATTGCAGTGAATATACTCGGAGAATCGCGAGGGAGCAGTTGCCTTAACTCTCTTTCTCCCGTCAGACTAAGTTTGCTTTCTTTTGGCCTTCCGGAATTTATGGATTTATTTCTTCGGGTTCTTCAGGTTTCCCAACAGTGGCAAAATGGAAGATGGGTGGATTCCCAGAATTCCCCAGACAGCATTCGGGGAGTTGAAGTCCCCCCCATCTTCAACTTGCCATTATGCCTTTAATGTAGCCGCTTCCCCTCTTGACCTGGGGCACTTCTGGCTGGCTCACAACAGGAAAACAGGGAAAAATGATAAAAAAGTGGAGCTAACAATAGCAAAGCGATGAGACAATAAAAAGAAACGATGCGAGTGCAATTCTATGAATCAAAAGGTGGCCAGAGGGGGAGCGGGAAGCGCAGGGGGGGTAATGCAGCCCCTCCCCCTGGGAATCCAGGCTGGGCAGAAGGAGGAATCCTAAGCTGTAACAGGCTGGTGCCGCCTCTGCCTTTGGCTCTTGCAGGCCTTGTCCCATGCGGAGGCCGGCAGCCCAGAAATGGCCATCTGCTACGCCAATCGCTCTGCGGCCCTTTTCCACCTGGGCCAGTTTGAGGTGAGTTGAATAAACTGCTTTTGCTCATGAGTTCCCAGCGCTTCCCTCCTAGAAGCCGAGCGTTTCCCCCTGCCCACGAAAGGCGCCCTAGTCTTCCTCTGCCTGATGCCACGTCAGGCTGGCCCTTGGCAACCAGTATCGGGGGCCAGGAACTGGGGGGCCTGCTCAGAGGGACTGTTCACTCGGAGTCTACCAGAAGAGCTCCAGGGTCAGCCGGCCGGGAACAGAGCGCAGCTGTTTTGCCAAACCTGCCAGGCTTGCCTGAAGGGACTGCCTTGCTTGCATTTGATTGGGATGGGGGGGGGGCTTGCACTGGGGGGATTTGGGCACCCGGTCTCCCCTTCCGGCTATGCCCGACTCCAGAACCTCCCCAGAAGCCTTCCTGGCTCTGCAGACTGGCGGGCGGGGGGGTTGCGAGAAGGGTGGGCAAGCGTGTCTGTGCTCGCCCGAGGGGGGATACGCGGGTGGGCGGTCTGGCTCTGAGGATCTCATGACCCAGTTGTGGGAGCCTGGGGTGCTGCCACCGTCACGGCATTTGATCCTGTGGCCATGGGGTATCGCAACAGCTGTGTGGGCGCTGATTGTAAGTCCCTTTTTTTGGTGCCAATGTGAGTTTGAACGGTCGCTAAACAAGTGGTTTTAAGCCGAGGACTTAAGCCGAGGTTTTAAGTGGGGATAAGGAGGCGATGCCCAGCAGGCCTTGTGCCAAGCCAAGCCACCTAGCCCTTGCCTTGCCCGCCATCCGTCGCTCCCTCCAAGGGGAGAGTTAGGGCTGGAGGAGGAAACTGTTCTCAGGCAGGCATCCTGTTAGGGATACACCCTAGCAGAATCTGCACAGCAGGCAGGCAGGCAGGCAAATATGTGAGATAAATGTTTTTGTAGCTTACACTCAGTAAAACAGATACATTGTGCTAGTTAAATAGTTTATTCCAGTAAGAGTTTTAGCATAGTCAAACAGTCCATATATCATTCGCTAGTTAAGTCCGTTTGGGGATTATTCAGTTGCAAAATCCAGTGTCGAAAAAGAGGTCAGTAAGCTTACAAATATCAGTCCAGTAATATATCTCTTTGCGGTAGAGATATGAAGAAGTCAAACCTCCTTTCTTCTACAACAGGGAACACGCAGTTAGCAAACCATCAATCCATCATAGTCAGCAAACAATCCAGTAAGCCAGCAATCAATCAAGTTCTCTTGCTCCCTCTTATGGCGGTTTTACAACCGCACCCAAAATTACATGCTTTGCAGTTTAAAGTGGCACACACTTAAATTCACTATCATAGTTTGTATATATTATTTTACCCAAACTACGTTAGGTAACCTTGTTATTCCTAACACATCCCCCCCACCATGGCCGGCCAAGGGAGCCTCTGGAAATGGCACCCCTGACTTCCTCCTCTCTGCAGGTCTGCCTGGAGGACATCGGACGGGCGCAGCAGGTGGGGAGCTGCCCGGAGAAGCTGCTGCCCAAGATCCAGCTGCGCAGGGCCGAGTGCCTGATCTCTTTGGGCCAGCTGCAGGAAGCGGCAGGCGCCCTCTGCAGCGTGCAGGAGCACCTCTCTGCGGATCAGAGGCTGGAGGCTGCCCGTCACCAGGTGCTGATGGGTCGGCTGGATGAGCTGCGGGGCAGAGCCAGTGAGGAGAGCGGGGCCTCCCTTTGCCCGCCTGCTGCGCCCGGCCAGGCTCCACCAGACCCGGAGCCCTGGGAGGAGAGCGGCCGCATCTCTGGCGCCTCGGTGGCTGTCAGCTTGGGCTTTTCCAGCTGCAAAGGGCGCCACTTGGTTGCTGCCAAGGATCTTCCTCCTGGGAAGCTGCTGGTGAGGGAAGCGGCCTTCGCCAGCGTCCTCTGTCCTGGGCAGAGCCTTCTGCTGCAAGGGACCGCCCAGGCCTCGCAGGACGGACAGCCGTCCAACCCCGACCTCCACTGCCACCACTGTCTGTGCCCGCTGCTGGCCTCCGTGCCCTGCCGAGGGTGCAGCTACAGCAGATACTGCGGCCCTGCCTGTGCCCAGCTGGCGTGGAGTGGCTATCACTGGGCGGAATGCACCCTGGGGGGGTTGCTGCTGGCGCTGGGCGTCTTCTGCCACCTGGCCTTCCGGACGGTGCTGGTGGCCGGCTTCGCCCAGGTGGAGGCCTCGGTCGCCCAGTCGCAGGAGGGGGGCACCTGGCCCGTTCCTGGCTGTGAGGCCGACGGACGGTACAGCGGCTCCTACCGGGCCATCTTCAGCCTTCTGCCGCATGCAGAACGGCAAAGCCCCGGCTTCAGGTTCCTCTGTGGCCTGAGCGTGGCAGCCTTGTGCAGGGCACTGGAGGACGCTGGCCTGGAAGCCTGGATGGCAGGGGGGGGCCCGAAGTCAGAGGCGGCCCCCACTGCGCTGGAGGTCTTGGGGGAGGCCATGCTGCGCCATGTCCTGCAGCTGCAGTGCAACGGCCAGGCGGTGACCACTCTGCGTCCATCAGGTCAGTGGAGGCGGCCTTATGGGGGGGCAGGTTCCACTGGGCCCCTCGGCCTTCAGTTTTGCTCTTTTCTTCCCAGGACCCGAAGACGGGCTGGTGGCCGGCAGTGGGCAGGTGCGCCTGGCCACCGGCTTCTTCCCAGCCCTCAGCCTGTTGAACCACTCCTGCGACCCCAACACCAGCGTGGCTTTCAGCGGCTGCACAGTGGAGGTCAGGGCCCTGCGCCCCATTCCCCTCGGGCAGGAGCTGCTCCACTGCTACGGTGAGTGGGTGTCGGCCCTGCAGGCCTCCCCGAGGCCCCGTTGATGGGGAAGCTGTTCCGTTCCCACTTTCTCTTGGGGGGGGGTTGACCCAGGGAGGGGCCGGCCTGAGGCTTTCATGAAGCTCTTGGTTCATTCAGCCGTTTGTAATTGAATCTGGGCAGCCGTCCCCTTGCCTGCGTGGGGCTCTGGGCAGTGTACATGATGGAAGCACAAGCTTAACATCCGTTGGAAGCCAGCGAGAAACCATTTCGAAGCCAATAACAGTAATAACAATACAATAACAATAATAGAAGAAAAGAAGAAGAAGGAAGAAGGGGAGTGTGAGGTCTCTGCAGTTAGACACAACACAGCCATTTAACAGGTTCCCCACTTCCAGGGGACCTCCAGTCCTGGGGGCAGAAGCAGCAGTCTTGGGGGCCCAGAGGGCCAGCAGGGTTGTGGCAGCCAAGTGGGGCTCCTTGGCTGAGGAAACCGCCCCCCCGCAATGCCTCTTCCTGCCAGCACTGCCCGGGGAAGTCGAGATCATTGGGTAGAGGCTGACCCTCGGATGGCCAGATCCCGTGGGTCCCAGGTGGGGCTTCCAAGGCCCTAAGCAGCCCCTTGAGAGGGAGCTGGCAGGAAACCTTGCTGAGGAATGACGTGGGCAGGTCTTGGGGCCCTGGGAGCGCCAGCTGAGGACTGTCTCCAAGGGCAGCCCCGGAACAGCCTTTTGGGGAGGTGACCAGGCCACAAGGGCCCGAGAGGAGAGCCAGCCTTCTCACCTTCTCACCCACCCGACCTGGGTCAGGTGGAAACGTCCCCCCCTCCATTTGCCTCCCCTCTTCCTCCCCACCTGGAGAGTTTTTGCACCTGGAAACCCGGAGGGGGGTCGTTCTTCCTCAAAGGTTTTTGGGCACCCCGGGAACATCACACCGCGGCAACTGGGAATCTGATCTTGGGGCACCAAAAGTGACATCCCGGCTGTGGTTTTACAATTCTGGAATTGGAGCGACGGTTGTCTATTGTGCCAGCATTCTCCAAATGTGCATTGGCCACCCTCCGCTCTGCCTCCTTGGCTGAAATTGGGCCCCAGTTGGTGATGAATGCCGCCTCCCGTCCGTCCCCAGGGTTATAACGCTGCAGAGCGATTCTCCTACCTGGCCAGTTGATAGGATTTCTTTCTGGGGGCAGATCATGACTATTTTTAAGGATCGGGAGCCCAGGTAAACTCCTGTGGAAGAGCAAACTGTGGGCCTGATACTGGATTAATATTCCTGGCAGGAATATTCCCTAGCTTTATTGATTAACATCTCGAAAAAATAGGAAACTAAATTAGGAAAATTGACACGGCTGCCCAGTTCACCCATTCGCGGCAGTTTACAGCGACAACACAAACCCCAATAACTCTCCATCTTCACACACACACCCCCCAGCAACAACAACCAGGGCAGCCACTTGGTGTCCCAGGCCCACTGGCAGAACCCCCAACTTCAGGGCTTTTGGGAAAGCTCCCTGCCCTTGCAGGCTGACTGTTCCCCTCTTGCCTCTGTCCCCCCCCCTTTCCCGCAGGGCCCCACAGGTGCCGGATGGGGGCTGCCAAGAGGCGCAGGCAGCTCCTGGCTCAGTACTTCTTTGAGTGCCACTGTCAGGCCTGCTTGGAGGAGCTGCAGCCCAGCGGCGCCCCCTCTGCCCTCGAGGCCGGCCTCTTCCGCTGCCCGGCCTGCCAGAGGCCTATGCAGGTGAGAATGCCCACCCCGCGAGCCCAGGCGTGTTGGGTGGGTGCCAGCCACAGAGCGTCCATCCGCCTGGCCGTGGGCAGCGCTTGGCCAGGGAGCCGGCCGGCCTTTCCCCAACATGTTCCTGCTCTTCCTAGGGGAGAGGCACCCTCCGCTGCTCAGGGGGGACCTGCAGCTCCCTGGTCCCTGAGGAGGACTTCCACCGCCGGCTGCTTCATCTTCAGGGCTTGGCCCAGTCAGCCGAGGAGCTCCTGGAGCGTAGGAAGCTGGGTGAGAGCCCCACCGGCACCCGCATGCACACACAGCCTGTGTCCTGGCCCCTCTTGACAGGCGGGAAAGGCTCGGAGGAGAATGGGGCGTCATTGCAACATGACGTGTTTGTTTATTTGTGTCTCACTGTATAAGGTTCTGGAGACAGCAAACCCACCAAATCCTCCCTCCTTCCCTAATCTGCCCCAGCACAACAACCCTGTGAGGTTGGTTGGGCTAAGCGACCCACTGGCTTCCCTGCCTGAGGTGAACTGTGGGGCCTCGGTGCTCTCTGGGCCGGGTGGTTTCCTTGCAGACGCTTCAAACCAGGTAACACCTCCAGCGCTCTGATGTCGTTCCCTAGTTGGGTCATGAAACGTCTCCAGAGCACCTGCCAAGCCTCAGAGACCACCCGGGGCCCCATAAGGCGGACAGGAGCGCCCGGCTTCGGACTCTCTCGCCCGGGGCCCTCACCACCAGCCTGTCACAAGTCAACAGAGAACAGATCCTCAGAGTTGGAAGGGACCTTGGAGGTCATCTAGTCCAACCCCCCTCCAGACCCTACACCCTTTCTGACCAGTGGCCGTCCAGTCTCTTCTTGGAAGTCTCAAGGGATGAAGCTCCCACAACCTCCGAGGGCAACTTCTTTTCCATGGGTCGATTGTTCTCCCTGTCAGAAAGTTTCTCCTTATTTCCAGGTCGAATCTCTCCTTGTTCAGTTTCCATCCATTATTCCTTGTCTGGCCTTCAGGTGCCTTGGAGAATAACTTGACCCCCTCCTCCTCCTCTCTGGCAGCCCCTCCAATATTGGAAGATGCTCTCCTGTCTCCCCTGGTCCTTCTCTTCCCTGGACTAGCCAGGCCCAGTTCCTGCAATTGTTCATCGTATGTTTTATCCTCCAGTCCCCTCATCCTCCTGGTTGCTCTTCTGTGCCCTCTTTCCAGAGTCTCAACCTTTTTTTTACAGTGTGGTGACCAAAACTGGATGCAGGACTCTAGGTGTGGCCTTACTGAGGCTTTATAGAGTGACATTAGTCCCTGCCTTGATCTCGATTGTATCCCTCTGTTAATGCAATTTAGGATTGCATTGGCTTTTTTGGCAGCTGCTGCACAACATTGACTCCTAA
Source organism: Hydrophis major (assembly GCA_033807585.1). Lineage (NCBI taxonomy): Eukaryota > Metazoa > Chordata > Lepidosauria > Squamata > Elapidae > Hydrophis > Hydrophis major. Next base: position 434,257,918 of record CM066328.1, read on the forward strand.
TTAGCTGGTTGTCCACTAAGACTCCAAGATCCTCCTCCCAGTTCCTGCTATTGAGCCCAGTTGCACTCAGTCTGTACGTGTCCTTTTGGTTTTTCTTGCCTAAGTGGAGGACTTGACTTTTCTCTCTATTGAATTTCATTTTGTTAGATAGAGCCCAGGGTTCGAGTGTGTTGAGATCCCTCTGGATCCCCTTTGCCCCACGTGAATGACTGGCGTGAGCAAATGATGGGGCTGCAGTGGACCAGTTCCAGGCTGCCTGAGGCCAAACGCAGGGCTCCCTCCTGGGGCCGGTGGGGGTTTCAGAGCAAGCCGCCTCCTGCCGGCCTTTATGGCACAAGGAATCCAGGGGGGAAAGAGAACATTGAATGGCTGCCTGGATTTGCAGCCCAGACCTGCAACTTTCGCCCCAGCTCGCCCTGCACCGGGACCAGCCTTTGCAAGGGGGAGGAGGGGGAGGAAACATGACTCGGGGGGGGGGAGAGGCTGGGGGGGTTGCCCATCTCCCACACTAACTGGAGGGGTCCTTTGCCCCCCTCCCGAGTCCCTCCCTCTGGATTGGAAACGGCCATAATGAAGAGGTCCCAAGTCAAGTTCAAGCAAGCATCGACCGACTGCTGCATTGGCTGCCTCCAGAGCATGGACCGAGTGCCTGACTCCCAGGGTGACAGATTGGCCACTTTAAACCGTCGGGGCTGTGGGGCAGCTTTGGACAGCTCAGGTGGGGCTTCCCACCAGGCCCAGCAGAGGCAGCCTTGCCCCAGCTTCTCCCCTCGAGGAAGGTCCGTCCTGGGTGGCTCCCAGGGTGCCCTGCCCTGGGAATGGGCCCTGCCAGGCGGGTGCCAGGGTTTCTCCGTGGCCCCTCCTCTCCAGGCAGCCTTCCAGGGTCGCCCCAGCCCAGTTCGGATTCTTCCCAGGAGGAGCCCTGTGCCCTGCCCGCCCACCTCCCTGCCTGGGGTCTTCGCAGCTCTAGAAGGCCGGCCCAGGAGAGCTTCCACCTTCCACACCAGCCCCCTGGGAAGGCCGGCTGCCAGCAACAGCGGGGCAAAAGAGGAGAGAGAGAGAGAGACAGACAGACACATAGAAGGGCCTGAAGGACGGATGGGGAAGGGCTTTCTTTGGACTCGAGGCATTTGGCAGATTTGGCCCTCGGCCCCTCCGGCTGCCCTTCCCACTGGCAGCCTCTTGGGGTGGCCGCTGGCCAAGGCAGCCCCTCAGGCTCTGCTTCCCTTCTGAATGGCAGGTCAGGCCCTGGAGCTGCTGCAGAAATGCCGGCTGGATGCCGAGAGCTTCCTGTCTCCAGCACACCTGAGGATGGGTGAGATTGAGGACCGCCTGGCCCAGGTGCAGGCAGCATCAGGTACGAGGCTGGCCCCCTCCGCCCCTGCCCGAGTCCCCCGGGAGTCCTTGCCTTGCCAACACAGTTGGGGTGAGAGTTTCGGTGGCCAAGCGAGGCGGCTGCCCAAATGGGCCACCAGATTTTACGACCCTTTTTTGCCCTTTTTGGGATGCTAAGCAGGACATTTAACACTCATGCAGTCATTAAGCGAATCCTGCTTGTGGGTAGCCAATTTAGGAAGGGGGCCACCAGCTTGGCTCAGAGCCTCCCTCCCTTCCTTCGGCCCCCAGGCAGGTGGCAGGAAGCAGCCGGGCACCTGCTCAGGAGCATCCAGGCCGTGGAGGCCCATTTTGGCCCCGGCAGCATTGAAGCCGGCCAAGAACTCTTCAAACTGGCCCAGGTCCTCTTCAACGGGTGAGCACGCTGACCCCTCCCCAGCCGGCTTCTGGTGGGGGGGAGGGGGCTATGGGGGCAGATTTGTATTTGGGAAGAGAAGTCACTTGTTGGGGCCCTGGCCGTTTTTCCCTCCCTCCCCTCCCCTCCCTTCCTGCCTTCCAGGGCTGGGCTGGGCCGGGCCGGCTCTGCTCTTCCCAGGGACATCCCACTGTGGCAGGCAGGCAGGAGGAGGGAGTGGATGGATGGGTCTGTTTACCTTGCAAAGGGGGCAAAGGGGGCCTCGGCTGTCTCAGGATTGCGTCCTTCCCAGCCCCTCACTCTCCCCCCTCCCTTCAGAGTCCCCCCCTCAAAGTGTGAAACCAGCCCTGCCCGGCAGGGGCAGCCCTGGCTGAGGCCTGCTGGTTCCTGCCCTGGGGGTTCTTTGGGTGTGGAGGGGGGGGGGAGCCCCGGGGCTTTGGCTGGCTGGTTAACCTTTTTCCCCTCTGCCAGGCGCTTGGCCCCCGAAGCCCTGCAGGCCACCCAGAGGGCAGAGGCGGTTCTGTGGGTGCACCTAGGCACAGAGAGCCCTCAGCTGCAGGAGCTGCGGGAGATGAGGGCCTGCCTGGAGGGGCTGCTCCGGACCCTCCCCGCACAGGACACCCCAGAGGGCCTGCTGTGAGGAAGGGGCTTGGAAACACCCCCCCTGCCCGCCCTCTAAGAGGCCAACGCAAGACACCCCGGATCAAGGAGCGCAGGGCGGGGGCCGAGACTGTCTGCTGGACCCAGCGGCCCCTCCGCTCACGCAGCCTTGCCAGGATGCCAGCCCTGGAGCTCGGCCAGCCTCGTTTGTTGATGACGGGTGGTGGGAAGAGACCTTCTCCCCCACGCTCTCCCTCCCTCCCTCCAAGCCCCCCCCACCTGCTCCACCATCGGCTGAGGTGGGAGAGACGCCTTCAGGAAGAAGCTCTTTTATTGGACCATGGAATCAAAACCAGCTGCGGGACACAATCAAGGACCCCCACACCCCAACTGCCCCTTTGCCTGGGGGGGCCCTGGGGGACACTCTAGGCCTGCTGGGGGTCCAGGACCTTCCCGATGAAGAGGAGGCTGCCGGTGTCGTCGTCGTAGACCACAAAGAGGAAGGGCCTGTCCAGGGTGTAGACAATGGGGAAGTTCAGCCGAGCGGCCTCCGGCTCCGAAGGGAACACGGGCCTGGCCCCGTCTTCCCCCAGCTCCAGGGCCACCTTGTGATGCGCGTGGGACAGCCGGAGGGCCTTGGCGGAGATCCTGCCCAGGTTTGGTGTGGAGAAGAGCGCCTGGAGCCCTGCAGGCCAGGAAGGGACGTTACCTCCCAGCTGCCTCTGCTGCCTCCTGGCCTGGAGGCCGAGTGACCGTCCTGGCCGCGACCAGCAGAGAGCCTCAGTTCAGCCCCCTCCCGTTCCCCCCCAGCTCTCACCCGTTGCCCTGGCTCCTGTGGCCAAGAGCAGCCATCCAGGGACCCCCTTCGTCCCGGGGAAGGTCTGGAACGCCCCCCCCGGCCAAAGGACCCCCGCGGGGCACGTACGCATTTCCTGAAGTGCCTCCGCCAGGCTCGTCTCAGCCACCAGCCTCAGGCGTGGCACGCTCAGCGCAGCCTGGACGGTCTTGAGCTGCTTGTCAATGTCGTGGACAAACTCGGCGGTCAGGCTCTCCTCGATGAGGGTGAAGTTCCGGGTGAGGGTCTCCGGAAGGAAGAACATGATGCTGACTCCTCCTGCCAGGGGCAGCTGGGCGATCTGCAACATCCGGGGGGGGGGGGGAGGCGGAGTGGGCGGGGGAGAAGCCGGCTTGGCCCTCCTAGGAGGGGGAGGGGAGTTGGCGCCCCTCACATGGGCAGGCTCCCCACAGAGGGAGGGAGGGAGGGGCTGTGCTGCAGGGGGCTGGACCCCTCCAGGAGTCATGGGGGCTGCAGGGGGCTGCCCCAAATACAGCTGTCTGCTGGGGGGCCCCCATCCCAGGGGGGCTGTGGGGAGAAGGAAGGGGGCCAGTGAAGCCCCCAGGCAGCCGTGTTTCCCCAGTCAGGGTTCCCCTCCTGGCCTCTGACCTTGCAGCCAAGTTCGGAGTCGAAGCCGTACTTCAGGGTGGCTCTGGGGGCCGACATCATGGGCACCCTCGTGCTCCGGCCTTCCTCCAGGTGGAAGTCCTGAGGCCTGGTCATCTTGGGGTCAAACCTGGTGGCCCACTGCCCTGTGGCCGGACGGGAAGGAACAACCAAGTGGTTGATGCTCTCCCTCCAGGCAGCCATCCCTCCTTCCCCTCCCCTGGCGGGTCAGGGTACCTTTGAAGGAGGCGGCCCCCAGCAGGAGGATGCTGAGCCCAGCCGGGATCTCCCCCAGGAACTGCATGACCTTCCCGCCCGTCCGCTGCTGCACCCACTGGTTGATCTCCTGCAGATCCACCTGGGCGTTTCCGCTGAGCACCCGGGGCCGGAAGCCATAGGATTTCTCTAGCTCTTTCACAAAGGCCATTCGCATTCGCAGCTCTGAACAGGGAGAGAGCCTCCAGCTGAGCCCCCGGGGCCCCTGGCTCTTCTGCCCCCCCAGCTCCCCCCCTCCCCCGGGGGCCAGGGAGATTTACTTCTCTCCATCACCAGGCGGGAGGCGCTCTTCAGGCCCTTGTGGGGGCTGCCCAGGCTGCCCAGGAGCCCCTTGTAGGTGCTGTGCAGGTTGGCCTTGTCCAGAGTGTCGTAGAAAAGGGCCCGCGAGATCACGTCCTCGGCCCGCTCCGCTGCACCTGCCAGCCAGAGAGAGAGGAGAGAGGGAGGGGCAGACTGTTAGGGTCCCCTTGGGGGACAATCCTGGCCCTGAGTAGCCCCAGAGGGGAGCTCACCCAGTGAGAGGCCGGAGAGGGCCGTGGCGACGCTGAAGGGGGAGAGCAGGACGTTGGCCAAGGCGGCCTGGCTGGACTGCTGGCGGAAGAGGGCGTAGCCAAAGTTCGAGATGGCGGCAGCCAGTTTGTTGACGGGGCTCCTGTAGAAGGGATCCTCCTCCTCCTCCTGCTGCTGCTGCTGCTGCCCAGCTTCCCTCGAAGGGTCCTTAGAGACAGGGAGGGGGACTCGCTTAGGGTGGGGGTCCCCGTTGCAGCAGTCCCCGAGGCTTCCCTGCTGCGGAGAAAGTGCACCCTGCGTGGGCAGCCCACTTCTTGGGTGGAATGGCGGGGGGGGGGCTCCCATCTGAAGGCCCCCATCCATCCATCGTGCTCCCCAGCCGCTCCCAGCCTGACCCGAAAGACCCTGGCTGACCTGGGGGCTGCTTGCAGGGGTCTCTTCTTGGCTGTGGCAAAAGGAGGCCAGGGCGGCCAGGACCATCAGGACCATCAGGGGTTTCATGGTGAGACCTGTGGGGGGGGGAGGAGGGGGGACAGGCAGACAGACAGTGACTGCGAGGGAAGATGGGTGGACAGAAAATACTCTGGTCTGAGGCTCCTGCCTGGCGGGAGGGTCTCAGCCCCCTAGGCCACCCTTGTCCCAGAGGGGCTTTTCCGGAAGGTGGCTGGACTTTTTTAGGTTTTATTCCCCTTGAAAACATTTTGTTTCTCATCCAAGAAGCATCTTCTGTTCTCCCTCAGTTTGTGGGACGAGAAGTGAAACGATGGTAAAGACAAAACCCCCAGAAAGCCCTGCTGCCTTTTGGGGAAAGCCCCTTTGGGTCGGGTTCTGCCCTTTTCCCAGTGGCCCCACAGCCCCTCCTGGCACTTCCACGCTTCCCCTCTTAAGAAGGGAAGCGGCACGGCTGGCAGAGTGGCTCCCCCAGGCCTCTTGGCCGTTCTTGCCAGCTGTGGGGACCCCGGGAGCTGCTCTTCTCGGGGGGGGGGGACCCCCAGCTGCCCCCTCATGGGAAGGCCACCAAACGCAGGCCTGGCGGGTATAGCTGGATGCTTTTTGTCAAATTTGGGAAGCGCCCCTTCCACCCAGAGCCTCCAGAAATCCCCAAGAGAGGAGAGTGCAGAGCTGCCTCTTGGACTGGAGGTGGGTTTTCAAGGGCTCTGATTTATCTCTTTGATCTTCATGCTGTTAAGTTGTAAATAAATATTTGAACTTAGTGGAATGATACTGTTTTGTTTCAGTGATTCAGCAGGTCAACTCAAAGGTTTTTATAGTGACATTTTACCTTATTTGTGCTTTACATTTGTTAATTGCTTCTATGCTATTTCTGTCAGCTGCCTCAAGCAGTGTTTCTCTCCCATAAGCATCAAGTAACCAAATAAATCAATGGCACGATCTTTTAGTCTCGCCAACTTTTCTCGATGTAGGGAGATGAATTGTGACCTTCACCTCTGAGTGCAGTGGAGGAGGATGAAGCCTTTCGCTGAATTCCCCAAAAATCCTCTGCCTTCTCAGAACTGCCTAAAGGTCCACTTTCCCCATCCTGAAATCTGGACACGGCACATGGACCCAGTCAAAAAAGCCACCATGCATGGACAACATGGGACATTTCCATGTGTTCAGTTGGGGGCCAGAAGGGCAGAGGGGGCTGCATTGTATGTTTGCCAGACTGGAGGTCCAATTTAAGACTTGCCTGGGAAAGCAGCCCTGCCTTGAGGCCTGCCCCCCCACCTTGTCGACCAGCCTTAGGCAAGAGGCCTAATGGGTCTCTGACTTCTAGGCTGCTTCCCAGAGGCCAGGCAGGGTTGGGGGGATGCAGAGACCCCCATTTCCTACCAGAGGTTTTTCTGGACGAGGGAGCCGGTTGGCCAGTTTCTGGCTCACATCTGGCTGCTGCTTGGAGGGGAGGAGCTGGGACCAGGCCTCCTCGTGTCCAAAGGGTGAACCGTAACCTCAGCCACAGGCTGGCGCCACCAGAGCTATGTGGAAATCTCCAGAAGGCTGCAATTACGGGAGCCTGTCCCAGGGCAGCCCATCTGCAGAAACCGCCAATTATCTCGGGTGCTGTCTCTCCTGACAACAGCAGAAGGAGCCACCAAGGCCCCAAATATGCCCTTGCGGCCAATCCAGTTGATCTGTGGCGGCTTCTCTCTCTCGGGGCAGGGAAGGCAGGGCTGGAATCCTGGCTGGATCCTTCTTTCCATCACCAGGCCAGAGTTTCCACATTTTTCCTCTGGAGTCCCACTGGATTCAAGTGAGCTTCAACATCTGGGTTCAATTAGCCCAGATGTGGGCGTCAGCAGGCAGCGCAAGGGAAGCAAGCGCGCCTCGGCTGTTCCTCCACCCTGCCTCTCGAGAAGAAAGCCTTTCTGGGGTCTGCCACAAAGAAGAGGGGTCACCCTATTCTCCAAAGCATCTTGAGGGCAGAACAAGAGGAAACAGGAGAAATTTCCTAAGAGTGAGGACAATTAAGCAGTGGAACAGCTTTCCTCTAGAAGTTGTGGATGGTCCATCACTGGAGGTTTTCAAGAAGAGATTGGACAGCCACCTGTCTGGAATGGTATTAGGGTCTCTTGCTTGAGCAGGGGGTTGGACTAGAAGACCTCCAAGGACCCTTTTAGCTTTGTTATTCTGTTAAAAGACCAGGGGACCCTGAAGTGTTTGCCCAGGGTGAAAGCTGCCAAGGGGGGGGGGGCAGAGGGGTTGGAAGCCAGTCTCTTCCCCAAGGGGGGCTGCAGAGTGGAGGCAACCTCCCCGGGGCCAGTATACCGGCTGGGCACAAGAGGGTTTGCCCAGGCACGTGGCAGAGATGGGCTGGCTGCGCACCAGCCTGGCTTTGAGGGCCTGAGGCTTTGATGGCTCCTTGCCTCCCCTTCGTCTCCCCAGCGTTCCTTCCTGCCAGCTCTTCCTCTCTCTCACCTGAGCATACATGGACTCCGGCCTGAGGGAGGCAGAATCACGCCTTACCTTCACCAGCCGCTCGCTCTCCAGCCGGCCCACAGGGTGGTGTGCGCAGGGCAGGGGGAGCCTGCCGTTTATAACAGGCACAGGGACGGCAAAAGGCTTCAAGTTACAGCTTTGTGGGGTCCCTCTTAAAGCAGCCGCCTCCTCTTTCCAAGCCGGCCCTCCATCAGCCAAGCGGGAGGGTTCCTCAGAATCCAAGGGGTGTCGGGCAGCCGGATCTTCCTCCATCCAAATAGTTTCAGTTGGAACATGGCCAGTTTAAAGAAGTTGGAACTAGGCCTTGGCCCATTCCAGTCAGGGTTGGGTTTGCACAAACGCTAAACTTGGTTACTGAAGAAGTTGGCTTCTGAGCTGACCCTGCAGCTCGAGGGCTGGGGAAGAAGGGAAGGTGCTGGGGGGGGGGGTAGTTCCATCTCTGAAGGGCTTTCTGCATGGGAGACCCAGCCGAGGATGCCAGAGCCAAGTCAGGACACGGGATGCCACCCAAGCTGCCAGGTGGGGCAGTCCAGCGTGGGCCTGTGGATGCAAGAGGTGCCACCCAGGAGGTGTGGGGTGAAGGCCGATGGCTCCGGGGCCCTGAGAAAGGAGGGTCGACTCCCTGGGGGCCTCTGGAGAGGCACATTTGCCCCAACCCCCACCCCCTGCAGGCCCTTTCCAGCTGGGGGGCCACAGATGCAACTATTTCCCCATGGAAAATGGCCTCCAGGACTGACGGCATCTTGGAGACCAGCCCCTGCAGTGGGGCTACTGGCAAACAGGGAGTCCTCGACTTAACAACAGTTCATTTAGTGACCGTTCAAAGTCACAACAGGATTGGAAAAAGGGACTGGTGGCTGTTTCCCACACTTAGGACCATGGCAGCATCCTGAAGATCAGGGGTACCAAATTCAGGTGTCGGCCCCTGGCCTCCACTGACTACTGCGGCAGTGTCCTGGGGGTTGGGGGGTATCACGTGATCATCTTTTGGACAAGCCAAGTCTACGAGGAAGCCAGATCTGCTTAACAACCATGGTGTCAGCTTCATTCACTTCACAACTGTGGCAAGAAAGGTCCTAAAATGGGGCAAAACGTGTTAAGCCTGTGTTCCCCAACCAGGGTTAAGGAGACAAGCTAAACAGAATGTGCAGCGTTAGTCAGATAGGCATACAGATAAATGTGTGAGATAAAGTTTGTATGTTAGTTAACATACAGTAAAAATAACAGATACGCTTGTGCTGTCAAAATATAGTTTATTCCATTTAGTGTTTATAGCATAGTCAAAATAACAGTCCATTAGTCATGCATCATTTTAGTCAGTCCATTCAAGGATATTCAATTAGCAAAGTCCGTGTAGAATATCCAATGTCAGTTCACTTACAAATAAATCAGTCCTTTCTCTCTCCCTTTCCAGTAGGAGAAAAACGCAGTCTTGAATCCATCCAGTAATTAGGGATCATCAAGCCAGAGAGAGCAAGCTGCCATGCTTTGCTTCTTTTATGGTGCTTTTACAACCATTCCCTTAATTACATTCTTACAGTTAAAGTTGCAGACACTTTAACTAACAAAACATGATAACATATTTATTATTTTACCTAAACCAGTTAGGGTAAACAATGTTATTAAACATTTCACTCAACCACAGCAACTGCCTTGGGCTCAATTGGGACGGCAGGCTGAGGACTCCCCGCATTTCCTTCTGGTGGGGGGGAAGCCTCCGAGGGGGATTAACCTCCACTGCCTCACCTGCTGGCGTCTTGAAGGAAAGGAGGTTCCCTCTGGAGGGAGGACATGGCCAGGTCAGTTGGAGAGCCCAGGAGGGTCTCCAAGGACAGCCAGAAGCAGCCACAAAGCCTCTTTGGGGCCTGGGAGAGAGGGACAGTGGGGGGTGGGTCTTTCTCTCCCAACCTCCACTTATCCAGACCTTTCTCTGGAGACGAGGCAACACAGGTGACCCCCACGTTGGGAAGCTATTCCAGGTCCCCCTCTTTCGGGGGCCTTTGCAGAAATGGGGCCCTCCTCTCCAAGGAGGGGAGACTGCAGGCCAGACAACCCACCCACCCCCATTCCAACATCTCAGGGCACAGCCAGCTGCGGCCATGGCCTCCCTTGACCCCCCTGTTAAGGTCACAGCCCTGTCCTGGCCTTCGGGCTGCTTTCCTCCCCCCCACACACACACACCCAGTGGCTGCCTTCCTCCCCACTGTCATCTCTGAAGCTGGCCTAACCGGCCACCTTGGAGGCTTCTGCGTGGCCAGACTGGAGCTGAGGGATAGGGAGCGGGCAATAGAGATAGGCAGGGCTTTGTAGCCAAAACAAAATCGTTTCTCCTGGGAACCAAGGACAATCCCACAGGTGGCTGAAGAGAGGAGTGAAGTTTCCAAGCAACCAGACAGCATCTTTGTTAGGGATAACATTGTTTACCCTATTATTTTAGGTAAAATAATAAATATGTTATCATGGTTTGTTAGTGAAAGTGTCTGCAACTTTAACTGTAAGAATGTAATTAAGGGAGTGGTTGTAAAAGCACCATAAAAGAAGCAAGGCACGGCAGCTTGCTCTCTCTGGCTTGATGATCCCTAATTACTGGATAGACTGAAGACTGCGTTTTTCCCCTACTGGAGCGGGTATCAACTGTGAGAGGAATGATTTATTGTAAGTGAACTGACATTGGATATTCTACACGGACTTTGCTAATTGAATATCCTTGAATGGACTGACTAAAACGATACATGACTAATGGATTGTTATTTTGACTATGCTATAAAACTCTAAGTGGAATAAACTATATTTTTGATAACACAAGCGTATCTGTTATTTTTACTGTATGTTAACTAACATACAAACTTTATCTCACTCATTTATCTGTGTGCCTATCTGACTAACGCTGCACATTCTGTTTAGCTTGTCTCCTTAACCCTGGTTGGGGAACCCAGGCTTAACAACCTTGATTGGACATTGTGACTGTTTGGGAAAGGGGGAAAACTTACTTTTAAATAGGTGAGTCGGTTTTCACCAGTCTGTGCCAATACGATATATCCAATAAACCTGTTGAGGAACCTACTTGCCTGGGAGTTTTGTTTGGGTGTATTACAAAAGGAAGAGTTATGAATTGGGCCAAAGGACTATCACTCTCAGCACCCTGTTCTAGAGCAGAGCTGGCTGGGGAATTCTGGGAGTTGAAGTCCACAATGCTTGAAGTTGGCCAAAGTTGGACGCCCTGGTCTGGATGCTGGACCAAGAGCCCGACTGCAGGCGGCTCTTCTGCCTGTGGAGGTGGGAGGTTCCCTTCCTCAGTTCCTCTCAATCGCCGCCTGAGCTGCTGCTCCCCACCGGATCTTCTGGAAGCAACAAAGCGGATTTGCCAGACCACCATGCAGGGCCTCATGGGCTGGGAGACCTCCAGTCCCTTCCAGCGCCTTGTCATCCTGGCTCTCGGACCCTGTGGAGACCGGAGTCTCTGCCATCGCCTCCTTCTGCTGACTGCAGGCAATCCTCCATTTGCGACTGTTCGCTTCGTGACCGTTACAATGGCACAGAAGGCAGTGACCAATGGCCATTTTCCGTGTGGTCACTGGATCAAAATTCAGGTGCTTGGCAACTGACTGATGTTTATGACGGCTGCAGTGTCCCAGGGTGATGGGATCTGGCAAAGTCAGTGGGGAAGCTACTGATCCGCTTAAGAACCGTGTGGCTAACGTAACAAGTGCAGAGATTCGCTTAACAACAGTGGTAAGTCATAAAATGGGGCAAAACTCCCTGTACTCTCGCCTAGCAATGGAAATGTTGGGCTCAGTTGTCGTAAGTCAAGGACTGCCTGTTTCTACCCATCCCCCCCGCTTCGTCTGGCTCCCTGGCTCTGCGGAAGGGAAGGAAGGACACGGAGGCACCCTGAGAATCATTGCAGATTTATTTTGCCTTGTTTTCCTTACAATCCTCCCCAGTGAGCCTTCCCCTCTTGGTCTCCGCCTGAGCTGTGAGCGATGGTGCATCTCACCTGCTCTGACCGTTTGACAAGGATGAAGAGAAAGGACAATTTGGAATCGGATTGTGATCTGGGAGGCTCTTAGCCCGGTTCCTGGTCCACGTTGCCACCCTGGCCTTCTGGAGGCAGGGGCGTCTGAAACCAAGGCAGGTGGCAGGGAGGGCAGGGGGTTTCCGAGGAGGATAGACTGAGGAGGGGCTTCTTGGGCAGAGAGGGGTTTGCTCTGACAAAATGGGGGTGAGGCATCCCTCCAGCCGGGTGCCAAGAAAAACATTGGGGGGGGCAAGGGAAATCAATGGGGGGGGTAGGCCGGGCCAGATGGGGAGCCCAGGCATCGGGCAAGCTGAGGTGTTGGATTCCACTCCAGGACCCACTGATGGCCGAGGGAGCCCCCACCTCAGTTTCAAGATTGGGATAGATCCAGCCCCTTCCGGAGACCCCAGCTGGGAGGGTGATGCGCTTTGGGGTCTTCTGGAAGGCCGGACTATCTGGGAATTGGGGAGGGGGGCAGCTCTTTGGCCCTTCAGGGCTTCCAGAGGTGAAGCTTGTGATCGACTGGCAGGATTTCCTTCTCACCGAGGGGGTCCTGGCCCGTCTTCTCCCGGGGAGCCCCGGGGCTGGGATTCCGGACAGTGCCCAGGAAGAGGGGGATGCCCATCACGTCCTCCGTGATCATGAGGAGGAAGGGCCGGTCGAGGGAGAAAGCCGAGATCGAGCGCGAGGCGATCACACTGGTGGCTGCTGCCGCCTGCACTCCGGCCTCAGCCAGCTCCAGGGTGGCTCGGTGCTGGATGCTGGAGACCACCAGGGGCCCCTCGGCGATATGGTGGAGGTCTGGGGCAGAAAAGAGCTCCCCGAGACCTGGAGGGAAGAGAGGAAATCACAACTGAAGAGTCAGCAGACGCTTTCCCGTGGCGGGGGGGGGGGGTTTGGCCCTTGGGCTCTGCTGCGGGGCTGGGCAGCTTGTCGGGAGAGGCCCCCCTGCCTCTTGCAGCCTCTCCAGGCTGGAGGTGCCTGGAGGGACCCCAATGGGGCTTCACCCGCAGAGTCTACCTGCTCATGGTCTTCTTTTGGACAGAGGGCTTGGAGCAAGGGGGAGGGGGGGAGGAAAAAGCTCTGGGTAAAGGCCAAATAGAACCTCTGCTCAACAGCAACAGCAGGAAGAAGCTCCTGTGTGTGTGTGTGTGTGAGGCCTCCTGCCCCCTGCCTGGGCGTCTCTCACCTAGCCGAGTTAAGGCCCCGTTGAGGTCCACATAGTCCTCCAAGTGCAGCTTCGGCATCTTCACCTTGGTGGGTGTCTCCAGGGGGAAGGCCGTCTCCAGGTTGAGCTGGAGGACCTCGGAGAGAATCTGGGAGAAGTTCTTCTGCAGGTGGAGACTCGGGACGATGGCCACGAAGGAGGTATTCCCTTTAAAGGGAAACTTGCCAACCTGGAGGAAAGAGTGGAGGAGGGTCCGAGAAGGGCAGGACCCTCCACTGTGAGGCTGGCACAATCACGGAGGCCTCTGGGGGGGCTCTTCCTCTCTCACAGGAGCCCCCCCTGCTGCCTCCAGGCAGGGCAAGTAAGTGCAAAAGCCCCCGTGTCGTGGCTGCCATTCTCCTGAGCTACGGAAGGCAAGCTGACAGCCTGACACCAGTTAAGGGGGGGCAGGGGAAACCCCTGGGAAACACCAGCCATCTCACGGTCACCCCAAACCATTTCCCAACACTGAACTGGAACCCTGACTGACAACCAGGGGATTGGCCAGGTTAACGGTATCTTTGGCACCTGTAAAGGTCAGATCCAGCTTTGCTTCTTCGGTAACCACTTTGGGTTCATAGTAAAGTCTATTTATGGCTAATCCTTGGGGACAGGAAAGGGACAGGGGACTCCCCTCTCCCTCCTCACCCACCCACCCTGCCCTCTACCTCGGCCTCCCAGGACGCCGTGCTGAACCAGCTGAGGGGGAAGTCCCATTCCTTCATCATCTCCACAGAGACTGCAGATTCCTCATCCAGATGGAACAGGCTGAGTTCTGTCAGCAGTGGGTTGAACTTGGTCCTCCAGAGCCCTGGTCCACAACAGAAAGGACATCAGGGGGCAAAAGGCCAGCCATCTTCTTGCCCTCAGAGCTGAAGGTCTCCAGATTCCGGCCCTGCTTGGAAGAAACCCAGATGGCCCATGATGGCTTCCCAAACCGCCAGCCAGGAAGGAGACTCACCTCGGAAGAAGATGGCGTTGAGAAGGACCATCACGGTGTTGGGAGGCAGCTCGGTGAGCATGGTGGAGATCTGCCCATGGGTGGCTTCTTCCACCCACCTGTTGATGGCCTCCAGGTCAGCCTGGCTGTTCCCGGAAAGGAGGGCAGGCTTTGTTCCGTAGAACTTCTGGGACGCCTCCAAGAACTTCTCCTTGATGGGGAAGGCTGGGATGAAGGCGGCACGGGAGTCAGGCCCAGAAAGGAGAGGGGGGCTGTCTCACCACACAACCCCAACTCCTGGCTGCGATGCCCGGCCCCCTGGTCCTGAGTGCAGGGGGGCTGTTGTGCTGGAGTAGCCTTTGTTTGTGTCTAATAAACTTCACCTATGCAGTCACATGTACAATAATTTTGCTTTTTCAAGCAGGAAAAAATACTTTTCAAAAGAGAAGGACGAAGGTGGCTTCTCCCAAGAACGGCCTTCCTGGGAGATCCTGGCCACGTCCTCCACGGAAGGAGAGTAACCCGTCATTTGGATACCCGGATTATAGCCTGAACCTGACGGTGAAACTGAGCGGTTTAAAGCCTTCAACCTCTAGAGGAGAAGGTGGGGTGGTTGGTCCCCTGAGGAGGGGGAACCATCCCTTTGCCCTCTTAGCAGACTTAAGTGGCCCTTTTGGTCACAATTTGAATTAAGTCACTGCACACGAGCCATGGAAATGGCCCAGCAGATGAAGTGCCATTTTTTGCCAAAAGCCTGAAGGGTCCCAATGCCAGCCAAGGCGGCCTAGCACCAAAAGAGGCCTCTGGACCTCCATCTGCTGGCACCCTGGGCAGGTGAAGGGCAAAGGGGGATGGGCGTGCCTTGGGCCATGTTGTCAAGGTCCAGTGGCACAACCCCACCTGCTCTCCTCCTGGGGCAAAGATTGCAAGGGAAAGGATGGTGGCAGCCCCTCCCCCTCTCCTCTGGAGGGAGGGGGAATGGCTACTGCCCACCTCTTGCCCACAGGGAGGACTCACCTTTCTCCAGGAAGAGGCGGCCGGCTATGCTGAGGGCCGTCTGGTGGAGGTGCTGGGTGACCTGCCGCAGCGCCTGGTGCAGGCAGGGCACCGAGTCCATGTGCAGGGCCTCCAGGAGCTGCTTCTGGGTTTGGTTGGCGGCCCCTGAAACAAGCCAGGCTCACTTTGGGCCAGGGAAGCCCTGGCTGGAGGAGTCTGGGGGTGGGAGGGCCTCCCCAGGGGAGCTGCTTGGACCAGAGAGGGCTGGCAGTCTCTGGGCAGTGGGGCTGGGCTGCAGGGCATCTCCCCCCACCCCCGTTCATTCCTGGAGAGTCTCCCACAGATCGAGGCCTTTCGATCTCCTTTCGGTCCAGCAGGGCCGTCTCTGCCCTAGTGGCCAGAACAAATGGGGCAGCTGGGAGCAGCGAGGGGGAGGCCAGCTGCCCCTCTGCAGGATGCTCTTCCTTGGGGAGGGGCTCAGCCTACTTCCTCCCAAAAGGGTCTTCCCTGGGCGGTGTTACCTAGAGCCAGGTGGGCAAGGGCCAGACTGATGCTAAGGGGTGAGAAGAGGGTGTTGCCCCCGCCATCCTCCGCTTCCATCTCCCGCAGGAGGTCCACACCCAGGGCCCTCATGGCCAAGGCGATCTGGCCCACACTTCCAGAAAGGTCCCGGTCCCGGCAGCCTTCCTCCTCCTCCTCGAGAGAATTGGGGAGCCCCCCCGGCCCCCTCTGGCCATCCCCTTTGTCTGGAAAGTGGGGAGGCAACTTTGTGGGGTCCTGAAGGGCCTCCTGGGACACGGGTTCTCCAGATGGGATCTTCACCGGCTGGGCCTGCAAGAGAAGAATGTCCTGCCAGGAGCCCTGGGTTCAAGGCAGGCTCCTTTGGCAGGCTGCTGCTCCATGCCCTGGAAAGCCCCAACCGCCTGTTTCCAGATGGAGCCCGGAGGTCAGGCAGTCAGACTTGGTTGCTTTCTGGCAGACCTTTCATTGCCCAGCTAGGTAGCCTCATCCGTACTGGGAGGGAGGGAGGGCGGTTTGCTCTGTGTTGCTCTAGAAGTGTTGACGTTGGGGGTTGGGTTCTTGGCATTGGTCAAGTTCAGTTCGCAGCTCCCTGACTGGGGAATTGTTTACTTCTGGATTGCTGGTCTGTTATTAATGCTTGTGCTAATCTTGGCTCACCTAGGTGGGCAGGTCCCCTCCCCAGCGATCAACACCCTTCAAGGGGAAGGGGACTCATCTGGAACAGCCCTCTGGACAGCCGGCCTCAAAGGAGATACACCAACGGATCCTGGCCCGTGGAGGGACTCAGGCCAGATTATCCAGAATCAAGCTGGAAGGGACCCTGGAGGTTTTCTAGTCCAACCCCTTGCTCAAGCAGCTGGCCCTCTACCATTTCAGACAAACGGTTCTCCAGTTTCTTCTTTAAAGCCTCCAGGGATGGAGCCCCCACAACTCCTGGTGGCCAGCAGTTCCCCTGGTTAATTGTCCTCCCTGTTCTCCTTCATTCCAGTTGCTTCTCTCTCCTTGGCCATTTTCCATCCGTTGCTTCTCGTCCTGCCTTCAGGGGCTTTGGAGAGGGGCTTGACCCCCCCTCCTCTTCTCTGGGGCAGCCCCTCAGATACTGGGATCCAGCTACCATGGGCCCCCTCCTCCTTTTCTCCAGACTGGCCGTACCCAATTCCCGCCACCATTCCTTCCTTTGCTTTTGTCTCTGGGCCTTTCAGCATCCTAGCTGCTCTGCTTTGATCCCAGCTCTACCCCAGCCTGCTTCCAAGACCCTCTGCCGCTGCCCTGGACTGGCAGCCGCAGACTCTGGGAACTGCCTCCCAGCCGAAGGAGGGAGGGAGGATGTCCAGGGCCTGTGCTTGGCCTACAAAAGGGACCCCCCCCTCCGCCGTTTCCTCTCCCAGCTGCCCTTTGCACACCGTTTGGGCCAGTGCTCCCAGGGGCTGCTCTTCTGGAGTTTCATCTTTGCTCCCAGGGCTGGCACATCCCCCTGCGCCAGGCCTACTTCTCCCTGCCTCTGCCCCAAGTGCCCCCCCCCCCCCGCTCTGGCGGCCCTGAGGGACCCTCCCACAGCCAAGGCCCTCGGTGCTGAACTGTCGGGTTTTGCCCCCTCGCTGACCTCCGTGCGTCCTTGCAGGTTGGGAAAGCAGGATTTGAACCTGCTTCATCGGCTATGCACACACAGGCACCCAGACGACCTGAGCGGCCTCCCTCCTTACCAGCAGGCTGTTCCTCTGGGCACCTTCATCCCAGCCCACGTCCTGAACAAAAGTGGCCTGAAAGAAAAGCCCTCGGTCAGCCTCTTGCCCCCTGCTGCTCTGGCTCTCCCTCTGCAGGAGGTGGCATCCAAAAACGGGCTATGGAGGCTGGCAGAGCCACTTTCAGAGGAAACTCACGGGGGGGGGGGAGGCACACCAACGGTGTAAGTGGAACAACGCCGCCCATGTCCCCCTCGGCCACCAGCCTAACCACAGCAACCTGTGGGAGGGAGACCATGGGTCTCTCAGCTACTAGCCATAGAGGCCTTCTTTCCAGGAGGGGCCAGGATTCGATCCCAGATCTGGGCAGGGGTGGCTGCCCCCCCACAGGAGGATTCTCAGAGTGGCAACTCACCTGGTCTTGGCCGGCACACACAGCGGGCAGGCAGGAGGCCAGCAGCGCCCACAGCAGCAGAGCCATCAGGAAGCGCGGGGGGACGGGGGCTGCAGGAGGGAAGAGGCTACGCTGACCTGGGGCGCTTCGGGGGCCGTCGGGGGCCAAACTGGGGTGCCTGCTTGCCCCCCTTCACCTGCAGGACCCCGGCACCAAGTGGCACTGGCTGCAAGTAGCCTGGCTTCTCGTTGGCCCTGGAGGGGAAGTGCCGCATTTCCTGGGGGGGGGAGGGGAGTACCAGCCTCCCCCACCCAGATCCGTCACCAGGACACAGGAGTGGCTTCCACACCGCCAAAAAAGGGCAGAATTCCTGTCCCCCCTCTTGCTGCCCCCTACTTGGTCTCCTTCCGGGAGCAGCTTTTGCCCTCTGGAAGGGGCCCCAGCCTGAGCAGGAACGCCCCCACTTCTTCCCACCCCTGCAGACAAATATTGACTCTCGGTATCCAGTTAAACATTTGTTCAAAGTAATCTCAGGTCCAGGGAGCAAGGCAACCCCCCCGGCCCCTCCCCTTTGCAGGGGGGGGGCAGGCATCAGCCCTGGGCCCTAGAGAAGCACCTCCCCAGCCCCCACCTGCTCCTGCAGGTTTAGCCCCCCATGAGCCCCTCTGAGCAGGGGGGGAGAAAACACACCTCCCCCCAATAGCCCCGCCTCCCCCTCCCCCCTCCCAGGACAGGTGAGCCAGCCAGGGGCTGCTGCTGCCCGGGATCCCCTCTGGGGCACCCAGGCCGCATCTGCCCCCCCCTCCAGCAACAGACAGGAGCTCCTTGGCTGGCTCATGAGTTGCGGGGGGGGGGGGAACAGGACGGGAAGGCAGTGGAAGACTCCCCCCCCCCCCCCAAGCTTTGCCAAAAGAGGGTGGTGGGCTTCTGCGGAGGCCATTGAGAAGGCAAGATCGGGCCCACCCAGGAGTGAACCTCCCTTGATTAGCCAGCCGCTCCAACCCCGGGGAGAAGCCCCCCCACCATTCCCCCCTTGGACTCTCGTGTCCAGCAAGGGGGGAGGGGGCCCTCCTGCTCAGGGGGACATGACCCACTTCCACACCCAGGAAGTCCTTGGCTTACAGGAATCGGGAGCAGAATTTCCACCGCTAAGCAAGGCAGCTGATAAGTGGCTCCTACCCTATTTTACGACCTTTTTGCCAGGTTGTTAAGCGAACCACAGCAGTTGCTAAATGAATTGTGCAGGTGTGAAGCAGATCCAGGCTCACCACTGACGTTGCAAAGCAAGTGGCCATGTGAGCCCTGGACACTGCGGCTGCTGCCAACGCCAACCGACGGAGTGACCAAACTCTGCCTTGGGACGCTCAGTCACCTCAGTCCTCAGGCCAGGTGGCCCTCTCCCACGGCAGACCCCGGGCAGCCCCTCTCCCACAGGGGCTCTGGAAGCTGAAGGCCAGCAGTCAGCCAGGCCAGGCCAGTGTAGCCTCAAATCCGGTTCCCGGGGGTGGGGGAGGGCGCTTCAGCCCTCCTTGGCCGCCCTTTCCGGCTTCAGCCTCACCCTTGCCGATGGGAGGGGGGAGGGGTGAAAAAGAGGGGGTGGCAGAAAGGCGGCAGCTCTGCCATTTCTCTGCTCCCTGCTTGCTCAGCAAGAAGTCACGAAGCGTCCCAGCTTCTCCGGAGGTTTATTCCTTGCAAATCGTTCAATCAACACTGAGAACACCCCCCAGCCCTCCCCCCCACCTCCCCAGTTGCAGGGAACAAAGTGCTGGACTGGGCTCTCTCAAGGTGTGTGTGTGTGGGGGGAACTAAATGCATTTCTAGCACACCTTCAGGGTGGGGCAACCCCCCTATAGACCGAAAGATTCAGTGTGCAGCCAAGGCGTTTCTGGGGAGAAAGATCAGGGGTTGGGGGGGGGGGAGCTCCAGCTCTCGTCCAACCATGGGAGGTGTTGGGTGGGGCAAGCACTCCTCCCTGCCAGAAGCCCCTCCCCCAAAGGGCAAATCAGGGGTGGAGGGAGAAGCCCAGCGGGAGAGTCCTGTCCGACCCCGCAAAGGCCGTGGGATCGGCCGCTCTTCCCTGGCTCTTAGGGGAGAAGGGCACAGCCCCCGTTCATCTCTGCCAGTTTCCAGGGAGTATCAGGCACATACGGTGATGGAGGATGCTGGGGGTGGCTTGGGCCGCCCTGCAGCAGGACTACAGGGGGAGGGGCGTCCTAGACCTTCCGGTCCCCCCCCCAGGGCTGTTGGGGGCATCCACAACTGTCCCTCTCCGCTTCAGATGCAGGGGCTACGCCAGCAGCCGGACAGTGCCGTTGTCCGAACCCAGCAGCAGGTGGCACTTGGTGGGGAGGAGAGCCAAGCTGGTGAGGGTCCCCCGGAAGTTCTCAGAGCTCAGCTTGGTGGGGCCAGTTGTCGAGGGGCCCTGGAAGGCGTACACGCTGATTCTGTTGGCCACCGTGCCGGCCACCACCTCGTGGCCATAGAGGTCGAAGGTGTGGACGGGCTCCGAGGTCGATTTGTACACCTGCAGGGGCTTCGGCTCCAGGTCTTTCCAGATGGTCAGAGAATGGTCAGAGGAGGAGCTGACCAGCACGTTGCCCTCTGTGGCCTACCCGGGAGAGGGAAGCAGCCCGTGAGCACCGACCCAGCAGTGGGAGGGCCTAGGAGTGGGGCCACAGCCCTTCTTTGCCCCGCTCCAGGATGGAAGGCAAGGCCGGGGGGGGGAGCCTGCTAGTGGGCAATGCCCACCCCCAACCGGCCACTGCTGAGACCAGAAGGGGTTGCAGGCTCCGTGGGGCCCCTGCTCTTCCGCCCATGGAGCCAACCCCACCAGTCAGTCCAGGGGAGGTGCCAGCCCCTTGGCAAGCGATGCCAGGGCGAAGGGTGTGACCCGCACAGGAGCCAGGACCAGGACAGGGCCTGGGAGGGCCTAGGCCCAGCCGCTCACCTTGACCTGCAGGATGTCTCCCTCGTGGGCTGACCAAGCTTTCTGGATCAGGCCTGTTCGGGTGTCCAGAAGGACCATGAAGCCAGAGGAGAAGCCGGCTGCCACGCTGCGCCCGCTAGGACTGACAGCCAGGCAGCGGATGAGCCCGGCGTTGGGCCCGCTGGCCAGCCGGAATTCCTGCTGCAGAGCCGAGAGGGGAGAGAGATGTGGTGAGTGAAGACCCTCCCCATGAAGACCCTCCCCAGCCCAGAAAAGCAGATCAAGACAGGGGGGCCCTCCAGTACTCCCAAGCACTACCTGCCAGCCGGGCTTCCGGTGGTCGATGAAGCGGAGCACTGAGTCTGCGCTGGCGATGCTGATGCTGCCGTAGGGGGCCGGCATGGGGCAGAGGGCTGTGATGGGTGCCTTGGAGTCCAGCGCTTCGAAGCTGCGCAGCCCACTGCCTGCAGAAGAGACCGGCTGAGGGAGAGGGTGGCCCAGGCCTTGGGGGAGGGGCCCTAAGCCCATTCCCCAATGCCCCAGCCCACACCAAAGAGGGGCTGTGGGGCAGGCGCAGTGAGAAGGGCCTCCGAGTGCCCCCCAGACTCCGAGTGTCTTTCTGCAAGAATAAAAAGCCTCGGGGGGGGGAGATGGAGGAGTCCTGCAGGCCTGAGAGCCCCTTTGGCCGTGAAGCTGGCAGGGTCCCCTGCCAACCCCCCCTTTTTGAGCGGGCCTCCCGGCCAGGGCGTCCAGAGGGGGCTGCTTCCCTCCAGCTCAGGAAGGAAGGGGCCCCAAGGGAGTCAACCCAACCAGGGCCCCAGTTTTGGGCCCCAAGGGGGGGGCAGATCCCGCAGCCTGGAACTTCAGGGAGACTCTCTGCCAGGGACGGGCCAGGAGGGTCACAGAAAGAAGCCCCCCCCCCCAGGCCCTGGGCCAAGCACCGCGGGGTCTGTTCAGGCCATCTGCCTACCTGTGGGGGCGTCCCAGATGTGGATGGTGCCGTCACAGCTGACCACGTGCTGCGGGGCCTCCAGCAGGCCGACATAGAAGACGGACTTCTTGTGCCGGTCATAGGTCAGCCGGGGCTTGGCCTCGTGGCTACCGTCCCCCCGGTTGTAGAGGGGCCACAAGCACACGGTCTTGTCCTTGCTGCCGCTCAGGAAGAAGTCCTCCCCGCTCAGGGGGGCCAGGCACTTGATGGCACCCCCGTGGCCCACAAAGCTCTGCAGCTTGATCTGATGGAAGTGGAAGGGGGCCTCGTGCTGGCCAACCCCGATCTCGTACTGCCAGTAAGCCAGCCAGTTGCCCAGGAGGAGACGGGCGCTGGGCCGCAGCTCCTGCTTCAGCGTATCCCCTTCCTGGCCCCCCAGCTTGGGGCAGAGGCCCCCCCTGCCCCCGCCTGGGAGTTCCTGCTGGGCTTCAGAATTCACCTGGATCCGGTTGCCCACCAGCACCCCCCCAAAGGTGCCCGATCGTGGGTCCTCGGGCAGGGTGGAGGAGGGCTCGGCTGCCAGCACCTCCTGCTCCAAGGGGGCCTGGCCTGGTCCAGTGGCTGCCTGCCTTTCAGACGAGGGACTGGCCTGCTCCAGGTGAAGGCTGGCCAGCTGCCTGACCGCTGCATGGTTCAGCACAATTGTGTGAAAGGCGTCGCCTGCCGGGAGGGGAGAAAACAGCTGAGAAAGGGGAATCCTGCTCCCAGAGCTCAGGAGCCCCAAATGGGGAGAGGGTAATTATCGCAAAAAGCCCCGAGAAGATTCCTGCACCCCAACTGAGAGGAACGCCCAGCCTCCCTCTCTTGCGGGGCACGGGAGCGATGAGGAGCAGGGACGGGAGGGGAGTCTCACCCAACAGAGAGGAGAAGGGCACAAAGGCAGCGTAGGCCATTTCTGGGCCGAACACTTTCTGGAACTCCAGAAGAGCCGAGGGGTCCAGAGACGGTGGCTGGCCCTGCAGAAAGGCAGAAAGAAACAGCTGGCCACGCGCCCTCTCAGACCAGGGGCCCTGGGGGAGAAGTTCAGGGGAGCCCCCAGCTCATTCCATGGGCAGCTGCTGTCCAGCCACGCCACCCAGACTGGACAGCTGCAGGAGCCCCTCCGACCCCCCTAGCAGAATCCCAGAGGCACACCGAAAGAAGGTCCGGGTGGGCACTGAGCATCCCTGCCCCCTAGCCGTGGTCTCCCCCATCCAGAACCCTCCCCTCCCCAGGGGACTCACGGACTCCAAAGGCGGCAAGGAGAAGCTCTCGAAGAAGCCCCGGAGGGTGTTGCGCAGGTGTTGCTGCGCCATCTCGGGCCCGATCCGTGAACAAACCAGAACCATCAGGCGGATGGTTTTCAGGCACAAGACGACGCGGCCCTGGACCCCACTGGGGAAACTGGAGGGAAGAGACACTCGGCACCCCCTTCTTTGCCCAGCAGGCCTCCCTGGTGCCCCCTCAGCTGCCACCCAGCTGCCCCTCCGAGGGGACCCCTTGCTGCGCAGTCGCTGAAGGGAGACGCCGAGGTTGCTCTGGCCGCAGCTCCCTGCCCCCTTCCCGGCCAGGCGCACCTGAGGATGGGTGAGGTGAGGAAGCCCAGAAGGGGAAGCAGGACCTCCTGGCTGATCCTGGGCAGGATGTCCATCAAGGTGCTGTCTGACAGGTGGACCACAATCTTTTGGCCGAGGGTCACAGCTGCCAAGAGCCCAGCTTCCTTGCGGCTGTTCAGCCGGCTGGCTGCCGTCCCACCACCAGGAGCAACCTGGAGAGAGGGAAAGGAAGGCCCCCTCACCTGACCTGAGGGCTGCGGTGGAGGCGCCACAACAGCTTCTCTAGCCATGGCCCAGAGGCGTCCCTGATGAGGATGCTGACGGCTTGGGGAGGGGGCTGTGGTCCAGCCCATGGCAGCCCCCGTCTTCTCCAGGAACGGATTCCAGAGGCAAAGCCAGGGGTCAGAAAGGGGGAGGGGACTCCACAGACTGCACAGGCCATCCCTCCTTCCCAGGTGGTGGGACGCGAGGAGCTCTCTCCGGACAGGCCAATGGGCAAGTCAAGTGGGGATGTGGGGGGAGCTGAATGGCCAAGCGATTCAATGGGCTGGGGCAGAACGGTCAGTTGCGGGGGGGACGTTCCAAACAGGCCCACTTGTGACTCAGATGATGGCAGGGAAGAGTTACTGGCCGAAAATGAAGGTGACACGAAATGGGAGAAGGGGAGGAGCTGGTATTCTGCATGCATTAAGTGATGGGTTTTTGGGAAAAATATTGGACCTGGTGGGGAGTGGCTGCTTGATCCTTCCAGAGCCTCCCCCCTCACTGTGCCCCTTTCAGTTGGAGGACCCAGAAATAGGAAGAGGGTCTCGGGGGGGATGGGACGCTTGGGTGAGACTGGCCCAGGAAGTGGGCCCTCCCACAATGGAGGGGGTATCCTGCTTGTGCCTCTGATGGAAGAGCCAAAATAAAATTGAGGAACCGCCTGAGGGAAGCGAAAGCAGAATGGCCGGCCCACACAGCATGGGGGGGGGGGCTTAGCCCCTGGCCTGCAGGAGCCCTACAGCAGAACAGAGGCTGCTGCGCAAGGAAACCCGGCTTGGCTAAGGGCAGCCCACCGTCCTTCGGCTTGGAAGCAGGAACCCTCCAAGAAATGCTGCCTGCTCAGCCAGCTGCCTGACCTCCACATCTGGGTCTCTCCTCACAGCCCAGGCACCAAACCTGGCTGGGTGGGATTTAAGGGAAGGGGGCTAAGGATCTCCCACTCATGCAGAAGTCCTGCCAACACTGCCTGGGAATCCGGGGGGGGGGGGGGGGAATGGGAGTTAAGGGCAGAAGGCAGAAGACTGACCAGGTAGCTGATGTAGGGCAGGTAGAGGTAAGTGAGGACTGGCTCCCCGTAGAGGTGTGCTATGTGGACCAGGCAGGTGAGCACTGGCTCAGAGACTCCATCGCCTGCAACAGGCCGCCTCTGCTCCAGGTTCCCGGCGCTGTGAGGACCAGCCTCTTCGGCCCCAGCCACAAACTGCTGCCTGCTTGCACCTGAGGGGGAGCAAGAGTGTTACCCAGGAGATGGGGGGGAAGCATCCCCAGCCTTGCCAACTGTACCGCATTGCCACCCCCGCCCACCAGAGAAGCCTACCCAGATAGCAGGAGGCCAGCAGCCGGAGGAGGTTCCTGGCGACGTAGCGGCAGGCAGTGGTGGGGCCCAGCTTGGCCGACAGCCACCGCACCATCTTGCAAGCCGTGTCTGCAAAGAGGGCACATGAACCACAGCTCCACCAAAGCTCACAGCCACTCTGGCTCTCTTGCTCACCTCCCACGCCCGTCGCTGGGACACGCCAGGACAGACAGAGCCTCGTGCTGTCATGCTGGGGCCTTGGGGCCCCCACCCCACAGATCCCACCTCCTGGATCCGGACCCCCACTGGGTGAGGCACTTATGCTCTTCCGTAGATCAACGCGCACGCAGCCAGCTCAAACAGCCCCCACCAGAATTCTTCACAGGACGCCAGTTGGCTGTGTTGAGCGAGCAACTCACCTAGCAGGATACTCTGCTCTCTGTCCACATCCTGGTCCAGCAGATCTTGCTGGCTTTCCCCAGCCTCTGCCTGCCCATCTTCCTCAGCCAGAGTGGGCTCCGCAGAGTGGCCAGCAGCCCCTGAGAGAACCGGCTCTTCGGCAGCCAAAGCAGCCTCCTTGCGGCCCTCTGCTCCGTCCTCCTCTTCCTCTTCCTCCTCTTCCTCCTCCTCCTCCTCCTCGCTGTGCTTTGGGTCCTGGCTGCCGGCGGCTTTCTCCTGAGGGTCCTCCCCCAGCAGCCCCTCCCCGGCACCCCCCTTGTCGTTCAGCTGGCCTAGGCTAAGGGCTTCGGCCAGGTAGAGGCCGTTGGGAAGTTCCTCGCTCTCCGGCGGGTAGGCCTGGTCATGCAGGCTGATGCCGGACATGTAGTTCACCAGCTCCAGCCCGGCGTCCCCCTTGGGCTCCTCCCCAAAGGACCGAGAGGCCGGGCTGCTCCTCCCGCTCTCCTCACCGTCCTCCTCCGCTGTGTTCAGCAGCAAGGCCTTGCTCTCCTCCCGGAAGGAGCCCTCCACGCCCCCCAGCACCTGCAGGATGTGAGGCAGTAGGTGGGTGAGAAAGGGCTGCAGCCCCAGCCGGGCCATCAGCTGGGCCACGAAGGAGTCCGTGTAGAGGTAGAAGCGGCCGGAGAGGCCCCGGGGGCTCTCGTAGGCCCCGACCAGGAGCTTGAGCAGGTACTTGTTGGTGTTCTTGGGGCCCAGGGCTCTGGCAATGGGCTCAAAGAGGTACCAGGCGGCGTGGACAGCCGTCCTCTGCTCGGACAGCAGGGCCAGGATGAAGGGCAGCAGGATCTCCAGGCCTTCAGGAGTGATGCCGCTCAGCACGCCGTCCAGCTGCTGCCACAGCTGGAAGACCAGCTCCCGGCCCTGCCCCTCGTCCCCAGCCTCCTGGGAGAGGCAGGTCAGGATGAACCCGTGCAGGGCAGGGAAGTACGCCGGGAAGGGCAGGACCCCGCTGTAGGGGCTCAGCAGCTGCGACGGGCATGGTGGAGGCAGGCCTTGCCAGATGGGCTTGTAGGCAAACAGCTGGGGCCCCCTGCCGCCGCCCTCCTCCTCCTCCTCCTCCTCCTCTGCTCGGAGGAGCTGGGGGTCAGGAACCGTCAGCTGCAGCAACACCTCCAGCAGATGCTGAAGCGGCGGGGGCACCTCCTTGGGGTGGAGCCAGCAGAGCTTCCGGACAGCCTGAAAGCGCTCCCGCAGTGAGGCCATCGGCTTGGAGGTCCGCAGCTTGGGGGCGAAGAGGATCTCGCCCACTAGCACCCCCAGCACCTGCATGTCCCTCTGGAAAAGGTCCGAGAGCGCCACCGGGAGTCGCAAGGGGGGCTGCTCCAACCGCCCCACCGCCCCGTGCACAGCCTTCAGCAGGAAAATGTCCAGTTTCTCCAGCTCCTCCAAGGCCTGAAGCAGCTTGTGGCCCTCTGGCAGGACCAGCTTCTGCTCCGCCCCTTCTCCCTGGAGGAGGGGGGCAGTGGCCTTGGTCTTCCAGCCGAGAGGCCAGCTGTCCAAAGGTAAGCTGGGAGCCTGGGCGGGGGGGTCAGGCGGCTCCAAGCCTCTGCCAGGCACTGGGCCAGATTCCAGGGCCTCCGCTCCCTGCTCCACCTCCTCTTCCATGCTCAGCCCAAACCTGCTTTCGCAGGTGGCTGCATTGATGAGCGGCCCAGCAGCCGCCTGGCTCCACTTGGTGGTCTCCAGCACTTGTGTCTCCTGGACTGTGGGGATGAAGGGCCGGGTGAAGAGCGGGGCCTCTGCAGGCAGGAGGGCGGCCCCCACCAGCCTCCTGGGGTGGGGCTGATCGAAGAGCTGCACAACTCCGTAGCTGGTGAGGTGGGTGTGGTTGTCCACCAGGTGCAGGCAGACGTTCTTCTCCTTGACCGCCTCCTTCCCCAGAAGCTTGTAGCCAAAGGTCAGGTCAATCCAGTGGTGCAGGTCCCGAGAGACCTCCGGGCTCTCCAGCAGGGCCTGGTGGGCGGCAACAAACTCTTCGCAGGAGCCATACCAGGGCGGCACCTCCAGATCCGGCATGTCGGGATGGATGGACTTGAAGATGGTGGGGTCCAAGTAGAACTCGGGGATACACTCATCGGGGGTCCAGGCCTGCATGCGCTCCAAGTTGGCCGGGTACTCGTTGGGCTCCCACTGGGACCGGACATGGGCGCACAGCACCGCCTTGGGCGTTCGCCGGGCCGTGTAGACATAATAGGTGATATCGGAGAGGACGTCCGAGATGTGATGAGGCACATGGGGCTGCTCCCCACTCAGGCCACTTCCCCCCACCACAAAGGCCTGCTTGGTCATCTCGTAGGTGAAGTCCAGCTGCTTGTCCCCCTTGTTTAGGCGGAACTTGGACTTCCGCAGGTCCCGGAACTGGCCTCCTCGGGTTGTGAAGTCCATCACCCAAGGGAGCACCGGGTGATAGTTGGGGTCCTTCAGGCGCCGCCCCGCCAGGCGGTTCAGGTGCATGAGGTAGTCCAAGTTGCTGAGGCGGCCGTGCACCCAGTCCAGCACCAGATCCCCCAGGTCTGGCAAGGCCTTTGCCCCTTCTGTAGCAGCGGGGCCCCGGGGCCCCTGGCCCTCTGAAGACCTTTGCTTTGGAGTGCTGGAGGCTGCTGCCACGGCTCCTCCCTCCCTGGCCTCCTCCCTCCCCAGCTGCTCGTACCCTTGAAGTGGGACCCTGAGCCAGGCACACAGTTTCTCGTCCACAGCCACGTCCTCCAGCGAGAAGATGCCACATGCCAGGCCTGCCTCGTGGCAGGCCTGCATGGCCAGCAAGACCTGGAAGAGGATGAACAGCAGTTTGGCGTGGCTGTTCATCAGCTTGGCAGGGCTGAAGGTGATGAGGTCACGCAGGGAGTACTGGATGTAGGGGAAGACCAGATAGAGCATGTCCAAGGACTCCAACAGGGCGTCTGCCTGCAGGACGCTGGAGAAGCGTGAGGGCCCATGGCCAGTGGTGTCCTCCCCTTTAGCAGGAGAGGAGCTGGAGGGGGTCCTCCCCACAGGGATCAGTGGGCAGCAGTAGAGTTTCTGTAGAGCTGCCCGGAGCCCCTCCAGGGCCCGGACAGAGGCTGGAGCCGGGGCTGGGTAGTAGCGCTGGACATATGAGCGGTGGGCTTGGTTCCATAGATTCCGACAGTTCTGGGAAGCCACTCTGAGCATGAACTCATGAAGGGTCTCTGGAGCCCCTGTGAGCTCTTTCTGCGCATCGGCACTTGCGGTCAGGTGGTAGTGCAGCCAAAGTTTCTGCAGTCCATGGATTTCTATTCGGGTCCAGCCCGTGGGCAGCTTTTGAACCGAGTGCTGGAGACAGGCGTGGACCTCCATCTCACTGAGGCCTTCGGGCTGTGAGCACAGAACAGGCAGCACCCCCCGCTCCTTGAGGCTCGCCAGCCATTTTAGGGGCACGAGAGCAACAACGTGGGAGCCCCTGAGCAGCAGCTGACTGCGGGGGATGGCCAGATCTTTCTCCACCTGCTCCAGGAGGGGATCCATTCTGGCGATGGCAGCTCCTCACCACTCCCTGCAGGCAGAAAGACCCCCGAGTCACACCACCAACCCCGGGAAGCAGAAGGAGCGCCAGTTTTCCCTTCCCCCCCTCCCCCCCATTGTGGTTGGCAGTGGCAGCTTGGCAGCCCCTCCCCCGGAGCCAAGCCACCAGCTCCCCCTCCCCAGGACTGGTGGCCCTGCACTTGGCCTCCTCTGGGCCGTCCCCACCAGAACTCTGCAAGGGGGCCGCCCCTGTCCCGCATCGTGGCGGCCTCTGCTCCCGCCTCCTCCCGCGCTTAGCCGCCTCCAAACCTGCAGTCCCGGGAACCCCGTCCTTCAGCTAGGGCCCCGCGGAAGGCGCGTCCGGCTGGGCCGCGGACTCTCCGGAGCGCACGAGCCGAAGGCGCCGTCCGGACAGCGGCGGCTCCCGGCACAGCTCAGCGGGCCAGGGAAGCGGGGCGAGCGCGGCCTGCAGCGGTCGGGCGGGGGGAGCGCGGAGGGAGAGGGCGCGGGGCTTCCTTTCCCGCCGGAGCCGGGGCTCACCCGGAGCGCGCAGCAGCCCCGCCTCCCGCCAGCCGGGATCAGCTGATGCGCCCGTCACGTGGCGCCGCTTCTTGGGAAAGACACAAAGTCCAAGCGGCTGCCGCGTCGCGGCTCAACACTCCCCCCCCCCCCGGCCGCTTGGAGGGTTTCTCCGAAGAGACGCCGGGCGGGGAAAGCGGGCGGAGGCCGGGCTCGCCTGGAGCGTCTTCCCTGCCCCCTGGAGTCGCGCGCCGACCTTTCAGGGAGCCCAGGCCGGCGGGGGAGGCTGGTGCGCCCCGGGACCGCGGTCCCAGCGCCTCCTCGGGTCCTTCCCGTCCTGGGCGCTCGACGGTCCCAAGCGGCCGGCTGTGGCGACAGGCGCGGGGTGCAGCAGGGGGCGCCTGCCGCGGGCGCGGTCCTTGCCGGGGGAGGCCGAGCCGGGAAGAATGCGGGGAGGGGCACGTTTCCCTTTATTCGGCTTCTAGAGCGGCGGCTGACTGAGGGGCGTCCGGTGCAGCCCCCTCGGGAAGGGAGAATCAGCCACCGGGCAGCCAGAACCCGGCAGGAAGAGGACCGCGGGGGCTGACCGGCGTCGCCTCTGGGGATCTCCGATCCGGCCCTTCCGCGCCCCCTTTGCAGGAAAGCTCAAGTTGGGCCGCTGCTATTCGAACCGCTAACTTGGAGGGGGGGGAATAGCACAGCCGCTCGCTTGATTTGAGAGCACCGCCGACGGGGTTAGGTTCAGCATGGCTGGGCAGGGGGCACGCGGGGCGGGTTTGCGGGGCAGATTTCCCGGAAGAAGGCCGCTGCCACCCTGGCCTTACAGAGGATCCTGGCCGAACGCTCCTCCCCCTACGCGCGCACACGGGCGGGCGCGCAAAATGCGCAGCTTCGCAGGGAAATGGGAGGGGCAGCTGGGAGAAAGAGCCGCGCGTGGCGGGTCCGCTTTGCCAGGCCTTCCACAGCGGGGCGAGCGCGCTGCTGCCTGCGGAGGGTCCCTGCGAGGCGCCCTAGCAGAGGAGCCTGCCTCTGCGTTTCGGGAGCGAGGGGTGGCTGGACTCAGCCAAGGCTCCGGGTGGCCTTTCCCTGGAGGTGGCGCCGCCCCTCTTTTGGGCCAGAGGGCTGGCTGGAAGAGGCTTGCAGGTGCCCAGACGGTGCCTCGGAGTCACGCTGCCTGCCTTCCTGCCGTAACCTTCTCCGATCCTTCCCTAGCTCCTCCCCAGGGCTTCGGAAGTGAAAGGCCCTCCTATGATTCATTCGTCAAACGTCTATGGCCCTGGTCAGCTTGGCCATTGGGAGCTGCAGTGATGGGGAGATGGGCAGGGCAGCTCTGGGCGGGGGCAACAGCTCAGCCTGGAAATTGGGCTGCACTGCCTCCCGTGACTCACCCAGGAATGTCTGGAGGAGAGGGGATTTGCTGCTGGCCAAGGACAGGGCTTTGCCTGACACAGACATAACCCCCCGCCGTTGCTGCAACTGCCTTCGCCTGCCCACCCCAATTTGGAAGACACAATGGGGGGAGGGGGGAGCGGGAAGAAGCTGTTCCAACTTGGAAAAGGCCTCTTCCTCCCTGGACTGGTCAGATTGGCTGCCCGGGTCTTTGGGCAGCTGGAGGCCATCTCCAACCTCTGTGTCAAAACCCTGGGGCCCAACTGGCTTCTGCATCTGCCCACCTATTCGGAGGGAGGTGGCAAGTAGATGGCATTCTCCTGTCCTGGCTCAGCTTGGAGTCCAGAGAGAGCGGGAGAAGTGGGCAAGAAGGGTGCCGAAATCAGCCTGCCCTTTCCCAGAGCACTTGGCCTCAGCCCCAGAACTGCATGGGCAGGGCTCAGGCCCAATGGGGAGGAAGCCTGGGCGCGGTGCTGGTGGACCCACAGCCAACCTTGGCTTCTGCTGTGGGAATGTGGGTGGTTGGCCAGACATCGCTCTGGCCACAGAGCCTTTGGCCTCAACAAGCACCAGCTGGGAAAGGCAGCTGTCCCGGGGCTCTAGCCCATCTTGGCTCCTGCCCAGCCTCTCTCACCTCGTCGTATTCCTCCAGATGGGATGTCCACTGCCCTGGGTGGCTGCAAGGGGTCCCCCAGTGCCCCCTCTCCCACTGGCATTTCAGAGAGCCTTGAAGACCCGCCAGGCCCCTTTGGCAAGCGTGATCTAATATGGGTTTTTTCTGTTTGTCTGATTTGTGACATCTTTTTTTGCTTCTTCATTGGGTTATTTTATTGCTCTGGGTGTTTTCATCTGTGAACGGCAGAGATGCTGGGCCTCAGACCATGTTCAAATATAAGAAATAATATTTTAGTTTGGAACCTCATAAATGCAATGGGTCAATGTTACTCAAATCTCAGCCACTTTAAGATGTGTGGACTTTAACTCCCAGAATTTCCCACCAGTGTAGAGGTGGCTGGGGAATTCCTGGAGTTGAAGTTCACACACCTTAAAAGTGGCCAAGGTTGAGAAACCTGGAGTAGGTGGCACATCTATGACTTCCCATCTTTTGAATGTTAATGAGGGCTGAAAGTTGGGAGCACCCCAGAGTTTGGTATAAGAGGGTCGGCTATATCAACGTTACAAATAAAATGCATTTGTTTTCTTGCAACTTTTTTCTGTGTCAGATCAACACATCAAGATCGTTTTCATAAGTGACCCAGATACTCTGTGTGGCACTGCTGTGGCTCCAGGTTTTGTGACTCAACAGAAAAGCATTGCATTTTTTAACTTGCATACAATCCTGCTACTTTCACCCAGATCTTTTTTTCGTTTCCTGCCCCCACTCTTCTTCCAGGAAAGCTGCCACCCATCCCGGGTTGTTCATGGGATTTGTTTATTTATATTTTGTATTTCTTCACCGCTCCCTTGGGGCTTACTCCACCTCTCCATTAATGAACTGGCGGAATGGAAGGTTCCACGGAGGTCCCCTTCCAACCCCAGGATTCGGCAACCCTTCGGAGGCAGTCCGGGGTTGTCGGTTTGTTGCGACCATGCCACGCGTGTAGCCTCACTCGCCTGTCCTTACGGTCCAATGGACGGGCATATTCTCTGCGTGCGCTCTGCGGAGGCCCAGATGAGCCGTGCCAGGACAGCTCCAGAGTCCGCCACGGGCGTTAAGCGAGGCGAACCCCGCTGCTCCGCTCCAACCGGACGCCGCCGAGCTCCTTCGTCCACCCGGTCGGGGCAGGCGCGAGGGAGGGAAAGACGCTCCTTTCCGTCACGAGTGGCGCCCAACCAGGCGCCCGTGGTTGATTCTTGCCCGGAGGGGGGGCGCTCGGCGCGCGGGATCGGGCGCAAGAACGGCGCTGGCCCTTTAAGCAATCTGCGCAGTCATCGTCCGCACCGCTAGGATTGCCAAGTCACCGGGTTCAACTCAGTTCTCTCGGCCACGCCCCTCGGGGGCCCTGATTGGCCTGCGGCCGAGGACAGTTCCACTTCCGATTGGGTCCCGCACTTTGCAACAACTTCTCGGAATCTTCCTACGTCACCGAAGTGGAATTCTTAAAGCTGCAGTGCGCGCGAAGGGGAGTGGCGCGGGGGCGCCCGGGACTTTTCCAGGCGCGCGCAATGGGGGGCCGGCGCCTGACCCGCTTGGCTCTCTGGGCCGCGCCGTGCGACTCGGGAGGCCCCGGCAGCGCTCTGCGGGTGAGGAGGCGCCTACGAGAATCAGAGGGGATCTCGCCCCTTTAAGGCCCCTCCCGGATGGAAGAAAATGCCAACTCACAGTGACGCTGGGCATGACGGGAGGGCGCAAGGCGGGGACGAAACTACATTTCCCGGCAGTCTCCTTCAGGCCGTGCCAGGGAAAGGAAAGGGCTCCCCGCCGCGGGTCGGGCCGGCGGCTCTTGCCAAAGCCCCGCCCGGAGGCCGGCATGTCAATCGCCGCGGCCGCATTCGCGCATTGGCTGCTTTCGCGCGGCGGGGCTGGAGGGAACCGCCTCCGCCTCGACCCATTGGCCGGTTTGGCCGCCAATCCGAGGGCGGAGCGGCCGGGCGGCGATTGGGTGGCAGGCGAGGCGGCCAGCTGATCAGAGGCAGCAGCGGCAGCCGGGGAGCGAGCGTGGCGGCGGCGCTGGCGGACCGAACGACCGGCCGTCCCGGCAGAGCCTCCTTCTCCGGCAGGGGGCCGGCGGGTGGCGGATGGCGGCAGCCGGGTAGCCCGGGACCATGGCGGGGCGCCGAGGGGGTGGCGCTCGCGGCCGGGTCACCTTCCGCCTCTCCCGGCGGCCGACGCCGCGGAGCCCCCTGCCCGACCGGGGCGCCGGGGAGGGCGGGGCGCTCCCGCTTGCAGCCCGGCCGGGGCGCGAGGTCGGTGGCCCGGCCCGTCCTCCGAGGGAAAGCAGCGCGCCGCCCGCCGCCACGAAGAAACTTGCGGCCGTACCGGGCCGGGGACTTGGCAGCTGCCGTCCGCCGCGCCTGTCGGTGGCCGCGGCCGGGACGCCCCTGCTGCTGATTCATGCCTGCTCGCGGCCGGCGGCGGGCGGGGCGGGGCGGGGCGCCCGCCCGTCCTTGGGCCGAAGTTCAGCGGCGCCGGAGGGGCCGTGAGGCGGCTGGAATGCGGAGCATCCGGAGCAGGCGCGCGGGGAATGCGCGTCGGGGTTGGCGGGGCTCCCCTCCCCGTTGCCCGCCACCGCCGCCGCCGGACGGGGCTGCGATGACTCACGCGATGGCCGGCGCCTGGGGCGGAAGCAGCGCTGGGGTTCCTGCCGGGTGGGGCGGCGAGACCGGCCCTGCCCTCCGCTCTAACGGCGCCCCTCTTTTCTGGCCCCTTCCCCAGCCTGGCGCTCCGGCCCCCTTGGCTACCCGCAGCAGTTCTTCAGTGGCACGCTTTACGTCCCCTCCAGCAACTAAAGCTGCCAGTTGAAGAACTGTTGGCCGTAGCTGCACACGCCCAGGGCCATGGATGGATGGATACAGCCCCGGGCCGGCAGTTGGACCAGGTCCCTGACAGGTAAGGCGGCCTGCTGGCCTGTCCTTCTCCGGAGCCCCTGGGAACTTCAAGGCCTCTTCTGCCGCCCAAGACGGGCCTCCTTGGCCTGCTGCCTCAGAAGGTGGTTTCCCTGCAGGCCGGTCCCAGCTGGGCTCTGTAGACCCATATTGGGGGGGGGGGGGCGCTGGCTGGCTGACTGCTCTCCTCCTTCCCCTGTCTGTTGCTGGGCTGAACCTGCCCCCCCCAGGGGCCCCGTCTGGAGCAGGGGTGGTGGGACCCTCAGAGCCCCTTGCCCTCATGGCAGCAGCTGGGCCTGGAGCTGCTTCCTCTTGCTGACTGGAAGCTGGGGGTAGAGGTGGGGGTTGGCTGGCAAATCCCTGGCTGCACCCACGTGCTCAGTCCGATTTGCGCTGTGGGGCTGAGTGGAAAGGGGGGGGTGATCCTGTTTCCCCATCTGCCCAGCAGTGGGGGGGGGCGGACCAAGGTGCAGGCCTGCGAGCTGCGTTGTGGGGAGAGAGAAGCGACCCTGGCCCACCTGAGTCGCTCTGTCCCCAGACAACCTTTGGGGGGGATGGGGGGAGGCAGAGGATAGGCTTCCCTGACATTCAGGAGTCGGTGCCCTCCAGCCCTGCAGAGCGATGCCAGGACAGCCACTCCATCTGCCGGCTGAGCATGGAACTGCTGGGCTGTGGAAGGTGGTGGTCCAAGGGAGAGCTCTGAGAGGGCTGCAGCAGTTGGGGGGTTCTGGCTCTGCCTGGGATTTGCGGGGAGGGTCCCTGCTTCCTTCATTCTAAGCCGGGAATGAACGTAGTGTTCATTACCTTCCCTCTCACCCCCTTGGGGGCTCAGCTACTCCTGGTCCATCCTGCCCCCAATTCGCTGGTCTAAATAACCAATAATAAGCCTAATAACCAAGCCCCCAAAGGTGACCTCCCCCAGAACCACAGCCCTAAATAACCGAAGCCCCCAAAGGTGACCTTGTCTTCAACGCTTTCAGTCTCTTCCTGGACAGAGAGACGAATGGAGAAATGGCCTCTTGCAGAGGGGAAGGAGTCAGAGGCCACCTTGAGTGGGCCATGGGTCTGAACCCACCCACCCACCCTGCCTTGAAGATGTATGGATTTCAACGTGGCTGGCTGGGAGGTTCTGGGAGTTAAAGTCCACAGGCCTGAAGGGTTCCAGGTTGGGAGGCGCTGCCATACCGCCTGGAGGCCGGAGCAAAGCCAAAAGCCTGCTGGTGGTCAATGGCCCCAGCTCCAGTTTCAGAAGAAAGGGGCCAAAGTCACCATTCTCTTGTTCTCAGTTTATTTCAGCCCGGCAAAAGGATGCGTCTGCCTGTGACCCCCAAGCAGTGAGGCAGGCTATTGGGGGGGGGGCTCTCTCTTCGGCAGCTCCTTCCCCTCCATTGGGGACCTGCAAAGAGGTCACTTGGCTCAGAGGGGGCCCCGGAGGAAGAGCTCAGGCGCTGGCGACCGGGGAGGGGGACTTACCCTGCCTCTTGCTTGGAGACGCATTTCCTGGAGCACAGGGTCTCAGCCACCAGGGGGTCAAAGTCCAGGCTGGCCAGTGCAATCACCCACTGGGGGAGGAGAGAGGACAGAGGGGAAGCCGTCTCCCTGGGGATGGGGAGGGGTGCAAAGCTACCCCAAAGGGGCAGTTGCTTCCTCCCCAACCTCTCCCCGTCTTGCTGACTGAAGACTGAAGCCGGGTTGCCCCTCTGCCCCCCTTGGGCACAACTGTGGCAAACAGATGGAGGGAGGGAGGAGGATGCAAATGGGAGACTTCCAGCTCCCTCCAAGATCCCTTGCGTAGAACCTGCTTATCTCCTGAACCTGAAAGGCAGGTAGGTGGTTTGGCTCTCTTCTACCTGAGGTAGAAAAGGAGGAACCTCTCCTGAGCCAGTTCACCTTTCGGCATAGCCTCGGTCTGGCCCGGCCCGTAGCCTGAGAAGGAGCGGGGAGAGGTCCAGCTCCAGAAGGCCACCCTGACCGCTGAGCTTGCACCTTGCCCATCTCACTGCCCTATCCAGACGATCCCCCCCACCTGCCCTCCAGGCTGTACCTGCGTAGTGGATGCTCTTCGACTGCGGCTTGGCCCAGAAGGCACCGTGTGGAGCGGCTTCTGCCTGTGCAACATGTTCAGGGCCGCCACATGTCCTGGGCAGGAAAGAGACAGGCCGTCTGCCCCCCTTGCGGGACAAGGACGCTAGCTGACCCTAGCACTCAAGAGGCTGGGGGGGCGGGGTCAGGGACCCAGCGCGGCCCATGCAGAAGGACTGGCAGGTGGGTGCAGCCCTAGGCTCAGCCGAGTCCCTGTGCCACACATGGGGGAACCAGCCCAGACTCCCTCTGGGCGGCAGGGGCCAAAGGGCTCCCGGCCATCCCCCGCTCTCCTGCACATGAGCCAAGGTTGCCCCCCGAGAGGGTCGGGGCAGGCCGAGTGCCCCACTTGGACAATCCCCCCCCCCCCCCCCCGGAGCTTCGTCCAGCCCTGGCCAGGAGGCACCCAGGGCTTCTCCTGGGGCTGGTTCAGGGCCAGCCAGACCCAGCTCCTCCTCTGCCACCCTTTCCACCCTGAGCTGGGGTTGGCTCCTGCCAGTTGTGCGCCCCCCCAGCCCACAACCAAGATCCAGCTGGAATGGGGGGCGGGTACCGTGGGCTTGGGCGATCTGCCAGTAGTAGATGGAGGCAGACTTCCCACCAGACAGAGCTACGGGGTAGGAGGCCACGTCCCCAGCAGCCAAGACGGACGGCACTGGTCTGCCTGAACTGGAAGGGAGCAGAGAGACTGTCAGCGTGTGGAGGGGGGGTCCCTCAGAGTGCCCCCCCACTTACCAGGTCCACCAGGACGGCACCTCCTCAGTCAAGCTTGACAGAGCTCCCCTGGAGGAAGCGGGTGTTTGGAGTGACGCCTGTGGAGCTGAAGCAGAGCCTCCTGTCAGGGCAGGGCAGTCTCACCGTGGGGGGGGGGAGCCCCACTCCCCCCAAGGACATGGGGGCATCCTTGCTAACAAGGCAGCTGCAAGATAAACCCTGCTCCTCCAGATGTGGCCAACTGCAGCCCCTCTGGGTGCCCCAGAGACAGGAGCAGAGCCTTTGCTGCTCCCCCTGGAGGCCAGACGAGGAAATGCTGGCCCTGTTCCATCCTGGTCACAGGCCATTGGAAATCTGGAAGCGGCTCCTCCTGCCTTGTGCCCGTCCTCCCCCTCCCCCTCTGCTTTCCCCGCCTCTTTTAGTGTGAAAATGGTGCCAAAGCACCGCCTACTCACCGATGCCCACCACCACCAAGTCTGCAGGGATAACAGAACCATTGCTGAGAAAGATGCTGGTCACCTGGGAGGGAATAAGAGGCAGAGATGCAGCAGCCCCCCTCCCCTGCTCGAACTCCTGGCCTGCCAGCCTCTGGGCAGCTTCCATACCTGCCCATCTTGTCCCTGCATCTGGGCCACCTCTGTCTTTACGTGGAAACGAACTCCCTGGGCTAGGAGCATCTGGGAGGGAAGGAAGAAAGAGGAAGGAAGGCATGGTTCTTGCTGCATCCAGTCATGTCCCCTCCGGGGCTGCCCGGAGAAGCCCCGCTCGTTTGCAGGTGAGGGGAGACCTAGAAGGGGCTGTGCTCAGCCTTGGGAGCGCTGGAGCCAAATGGGGGCTTGTGCCCAGCAAGGAAAGAGAAATGTTTGTGTTGTTCTGGCACGCTTTCTGTGAGGGCTACAATAAAGGAAAGTGATGGTTTTCCAGCAAAACATCCAAGATTTGCTGCCTAAACTCAGCTACAAGGATCGGCCTGTGTGGAGGTGCCTCTGCCCCCCACCTGAGAGCAGCCCTCATCACTGTTGGATTGCTTGCCCTTCCCTACCTGCATGGCCACGGTGCCCACCTGACCCCCCCCCAGGGTCAGCAGGTAAGGCAGCTCTTCTCTCTCCACCACCTGGAGCTGGGCTGCTTTGCCAACGAGGCTGGCTGCTACCTCTATCCCTGCAGGGAAGGAAAGCTGGGAGCTGAGAGGAGGCTGGCATGAAAAGTCGGGAGGGAGGGTCATTGGGCTGGGGGAGGGATGGATAGCCCCCACCCCTTCCAGTTCATAGCTACGGGTGCAAATGAATCCCATGCCAATGAAAGAGGCCCCTACAATCACTACGGGCTTGCCCAGGATCCGGTTGGCATCTTCAGGGGTGAGGAGCATGCAGCTGTTCTCCAGGCTGCAGCCTGGGCACTGGAGCTTCCGAGGGGTGGCCAGAGAGGAGAGAAGTTCCTCAGACCTTCCCCTGGTATCTTCAGTGAGACCTGGGTTGACCTCTGCTTCCCCAACCACCACCCCGGGGCCAAAACTCCAGGTGGCATCATTTACCTGCTGCTGTGGCGATCAGCAGGTTGCTATACACCTGGGGTGCCCCATCCCAGAAGTGGGCCGTTTTGCCTGCAGGATCCAGAGAGACCACCTGCAGACAGATGAAAGCTATGCTGGATTCCCAGGGGTTGGGCAGGTGCCCAGGTGAAACCCCCTCCCCCATCCAGGCTGGCCCCAAGCCAGCATCAGACTCGAAGGAGGCCTGGCTGGTCCAGCACTGGGACCAGTTCCTCCCGCTCAGATGTCTGTGCTGGCCCGTGCCCGGGGTCTGCTGAGCTGACCCAAGGTCCATGAGGTGGGGAGGGGCAGGATCTTTCCAAAAGTTGGTTTCCTCCGCAGTGCAGGAGTGAGCCTTTCACGGTGGAGCAGTTTCCTCCACTGAGCTTCCGGACCCTGCAGGCCAAGACAGCTGCTTGCCGGGGGGGCCAAGCACCGAGGGGAGGCCAGGTCTGCCAACCCCAGACACCCCTTGCTCTGCTTCCAGGCTTCAATGTCATGGGCATCCAAGAACCTCTGACTTCGGCGATGGAGGCTCTCCGCTGGGGTCCCCAAGCCCTAGAAGGCAGAGGAGAAGCAGGACCTGTGAGCTGGGGGTGTCTCAATGCCCAGGCATGGGGGCCCTTTCAGCAACTGGGAGCATCCAGGGGGAGAGGAGGGGAATTTGAAGCCTCCCCCTCCCCACCCTTCTGCAGGGCTGCTCTGGAGGCTTGTGAGGGGAGGGGTCCCCCTCCTGGCGCATTCTTGGGCCAGCCCCCTCCTCTCCCAAGGCTGCTTTCAAAGCCTGAGGCTCATACCTAACCCCCAGAGTAGAATGGCAGGGATGGTGTCCCCTTCCCCTTCTGAGCAGCAGCCGCTGCCTTGCACCCCTGCACACTGCTCAACCCACTGCCCCCCCATGCCAAGGTCAGCCCCTCCCCAGCCCAAACCTGGGTCAGCTTTGTCCTGTCGTAGGGAAGGTGGTTCTCCCAGGTGGCCATGATGATTCTGCTAGGGAAGCCCTCGTGCCGAAGGGTTTCTGCGCTGGTCAGGGCTGCTGGGCCTGGCGGGGGGGGGGGGGAGGAAGAGATGCAGTCCGGCTTTGCCTGTCCCTGGATCTTGGCCTGGCTCTGCCCCCCCCCAAGGCTTACCGGCTCCCAGCAGCAGCAGAACCGTCTGGGGATCCAGCTGGCACTCTTGGGCCACGGGCTTCACTCTGCGGCTGCTCTCCAGATCCTGTCAGGGAGGGAAGCAGGGCTGGGTGTGGTGGGGGGAAGATGCCCTGCAGGCTGCTATGTGTCAGGTGCAGAGACCACCTACCTTCATCCTGGCTGAAATAAGCACCTGCCCCTCCTGCACGGTTACCTGCCACAACAGAGAAGGGTTTGCCCTGAGAGGCTGTGCCAGACTGGCAGGGGAACCTTGCCCCTCCCTTGGCGGTCTGGAAGCAGCTCTTTTGCCCAGCAGCCCTTCTGAGACCTCCCCACCTCCAAGCAGTGACCCCCCTTTCAGCAAGAGCCCAAGAGTGCCCTCCCTGCTGCCCAGGACAGGAAGGCAGAGGGTCTCCATGCCAAGTTGCCTTGCTGATCCCTGAGCTGGCCGGTCCTGGCCCTCCCCGTGACAAAGCCCCTCCCACAAGGGGGGGATTGGCTCCAGCACCCTCGTTCTGTAAGCACTTTGCCCACCAGCTTGGCCAATGAGTTCCGTTTTGCTTGAACTGGAAAGCAGCTGTGCCCACAGCCAGTTGGTCTAGAGGTTAAAGCATCAGGTTAGAAAACTGTAATCCAGGAGTTCTAGTCCTGCCTTAGGCATGAAAGCCGGCTGGGTGGCTTTGGGCCAGTCCTTCTCTTGGGCCAGCCCACCTCACAAGGTTGTTACGGTGGGGAAAATAGGAGGGAGGAGCACTGGATATGTTTTCTACCTTGGGTTATTTGTAAAAATAATAAAGGTGGGATATCAAATAAAATCTACTCTTGAGTTATTATAAAGGTGGGATATCAATAAATAAAGTCTGCCTGCATCCTGGCCACCCCAGCAAGGTGGTCTTATTCTGCCCAGGATGCAGAGCGGATGCCAGTTGGGACTGCCGTGCCAAAGGGATAAAAGGAAAGTAGTGGGGTGGCCCCACAGGGTGAGAAGAGGGGCAACCTCAGCCTGTTGCACCTGGCCGGGGTGGCCTACAAGCCCAGTGGGCCTAGGCCTGCAGGGCACACTCCAGAGCGCAGGCAGCTTTGGCAGGAGCTGCACTGCTGCTCAGATCCTAATAGATCAGCAGTGGACAATCTGTGGGCTCCTTCCCCACCATCAGGGGCTCCAGAAGCCTCTATTGCCCCCCAATTAAAAGAGACTTGGAGAGGCTTCTGTAGAAGATGCCCCCTGCCCCGCCTCTGGCAGCTGGGACCATACATTCCCCTTGGGGTGACGGGGCGGGGGAGGCAGAGTGGAAGCTTACTTGGAAAACAGGCAGACAGTCCAGGGTGGGATATTCCTCGTGTCACCTGTCTTGGTGCTGAAGCAGGCACCATGCCAGGGGCAATGCAACTGGCCCTTTGCCAAGCAGCCTGAAACTCAGAAAAAGAGACCAACGAGGGAGGCAGGGCCCGCTGAGAAACCGGAGCACAGGAGGCCCCTGGAGGCAGCTGCGGGCACCAGCCCTGGGCAGCGAGGGGCAGAGGGCCTTAGCGGGTGCCAGAGGGGCAGGGCGGAATGAGAGCAGCCCCACACCAGGAGCAGAGCCTGGATCCAGGACACCCGAAAGCCGGGCCTTGGCTCAGTATGACAAGGGACCCACCAGACCCCTCCCTTGTTCCCAGCCTGGAGGAGGCTGCATGCAGGTGGTGATGGGGGGGGCCCTCACCTTTCCAGAGGGTGGCTCCGGCATATGGGCATCAGCCACCCAGCGCTCGGATGTTCAGGCCTTCCCTCGCCAGCAGCACCGGGAAGCCCCCTTGGCTTCCCACATCCTGCACCAAGGAGGCGCAGAAGAGCCTTGGCTCAAGGAGCCCATGCTAGGCTAGGAGGCGCCCCCCACTCACCCCCGCCGGATTGGAATTGGGGGAAGTGCTGGCGATAACAGCAAAGTCCCCCTGCACCTGGTTGGAAGCCCCCCCCCCAGCTTCCCTGTGAAAGCAAGATCGGGCCCTCTTGGGAATGGGCCAAAGGACACGCATTTCACACATGGCTAGGAAATAGCGGTCCTCCCCCCTACCTTAACCAATAGGAAGCCCTGGCTGAGACCCCCCCCTCCTCCCACAAGGCCCAGCAGGGCTGCCTTGGGAGTTCAGAGGTTGCAGAAGAGACTCCACAGTTCTGGGGCTGGCCCAGATCGTCCATTCAGAAACCATTGTCAGCTGCCCTGCGGGGTGGGAGGGAGGGAGGGAGGGAAGCCCCCTTCGAGCTCCCAAGGGAGGCTCTGAAGGACAACCAGGCCCTGGTCAAGGTCCAGGCAGCCTTGCCGGCATTCAGTGGCCTCTTGAGGTGACGGGCTGAGCCCAGCCGGCCTCGGGACTAATGGAGGCCTTGGCTGCGGTCCCAGGAGCATAGCTCCTTTTTCCTTCGGAAGCCCCACCAGCCAGACCCACCCAGGAAGCAGGAAGGGCAGGTCCCAGGGCAGGGCAAGAGTGTGCCCTAAGGGCAGCCTGGGCCTCTCTCTGACCTGGGAAAGGCTGCCCTCAACTGGCCAGAAGGCTGGGCTCAGCTCCTGCACAAGAGGGGACCCAAGCAGAGGGGTCAGCCCTGTTCTGACCTCAGAGATGCTGACTCACTCTCCGTCATGGAGCTCATCTTCATGGCAGATATGCTGGGTGACCAGGCTGTCTGCTCCATCCTTCTTCTGAGCTGAGACTGGAAAGAGAGGGGGCAGGAGGAGGAAATTGGGGTGGCCTTCTAACACCCGCCTCCCTTCCCAGGGGACTCTCCACTGCAGCTGCCTTGGAAGGACTGCAGAGGCTCTGGCCAAGGAAGGGCTCCTCAGAAAACCCAGCCA
Source organism: Hydrophis major (assembly GCA_033807585.1). Taxonomy (NCBI): domain Eukaryota; kingdom Metazoa; phylum Chordata; class Lepidosauria; order Squamata; family Elapidae; genus Hydrophis; species Hydrophis major. The sequence continues at coordinate 434,299,888 of CM066328.1, forward strand.
CTCTTTCTGCCCCTGGGGCTGGCACCCAAAGGCTGAGAAGCAGCTGCTGGGCACTGGGGCAGCTGCCAAGCGCTCTTCTGCTGGGAACCTCCTTGGCTGCCAAGGGAGGACCTGGGCTTTGCTTGGGGCAGCTGCAGGAGCTGCCTTTGCAAGTGCAGCAAGAGACCGAGAGTTCATGCCCAGCTGTGCCACCTGGGCAACCCTGCTTCCTGGGTGGGTTGGTGGGTTTGGCTGGTGGGGCTTCTGAAGGAAAAAGGGGCTATGCTCCTGGGACCGCAGCCAAGGCCTCCGTCAGTCCCAAGGCTGGCTGGGCTCAGCCCGTCACCTCAAGAGGCAACTGAATGTCTGCAAGACTGCCTGACCCTTGACCAGGGCCAGGCAAAATCTTTCAGCCACACACTGCCAGAGGCACACACACACACACACACACATATCATTGCTTGAATCCCTATCATACTCACTCCCCTGCCCTGCCCCCACTTTGAGAAATGAGGGAAGAGTTTGGGGGTCTGGCTTGTCTTTTGGTGTCTCTCTCTCCCCCCCCTTCCCCAGGGAGAGAGAGAAGGACTGGCCTATGTCTGGCTTCCCGAGAGCAGAATTGACGGCCTCCTGGCTCTCAACAGAAGCCTTATGGGAAATCTGAACTGAAATCAAACTGAAATGCAAAGCGAATAAACTCAAATGTGTTTGGAGTCTCCCCCACCCCACCCCACCCCCGCGAAAGTGCTCCTGGCCCTGGGAAAAGGTGCGCCTCCTTCTGTAAAGTAGCCTCATTTTCCCAGCCCCGCCCAAGTCGCCAGCCTCTCCCCTCTGGTTGCCTCTTTACTGGCTACAACCCGCGACGTCCCCCGCCCCCGCGGGGAAGAATTACCCTCTTCACTTCAAGCAAACGCAAGAAGATCCGGACCAACCTCCCTAAGCCTGATGCGTCCTCCCGGAATTCCCAGCCAGACAAGCTTTTCAGGCTGGGAATTCGGGGGTGGGTGTCACAGTGCAACCGAGCTGGGGGGAGGGGTGACGCCTTTGCGAGTCCAGGATCTGGCAGGACGGAGCCGAAGGAGGGTTGGTGTTTTCTCTTGCCAAAGGCAGGGCGGCTGAGCGGGTGGGGGACTTGGTGGGCCCACCAAGGGCGGCCCCTCGTGCAGGGTTAATGGCTGCCCCAGTGGTTGGACGGAGCCCCGAACGAAGCGAAAGCGGGCGGGGCAGAGCAGAGAACAAGGCGGCAAGCGATCCCGCTCCGTACTGTGTCCCCTTTCAGAAGCCCGCGAGGAATCAGGCAACGAGCCTTCCTGGACTGGACCCCGCAGCCTTTCGGCTGACCGTTTCTCACAGGGTGGTCGCCAAGCGGATTGGGGAAAATTCGCCCCCTTGGAGCCCAAGGAAGAATGAGGTAAAAGCCCGGCGCCAAGTCACGACCTCCGGAGAGGGGGCTTTCAGCCTGGAAAGCCGGGTGACTTCTGCTTCCGCGTCCTGGCTCGCCCGGCGTCCGCCCCCCCCCCCCAGCCAAGGATGACCTGTGCGCCGGCAGCCAAGACTCCCCGCCCCCCGCAGCCAGCCCCTGCCCCCCTCCTCAGAGCAGCCGCCCCCCAGGAGCCCAGACTCACCGGGGCTTGGCGGTGCTGCCATCGGAGACAGAGCGGCGGCGGCGGCGTCTCTGAAGAAAAGACTGGACGGGAGGCGCCTGCCAAGCGGCCCGGCTATTCATTGCCCATCCAACCTGGCGCTGCCTCAGAACTTGCCCGAAGTGGGCGGCCTGCATTTCTTTAGGCATTTATAAGCCGCCCGACTCCGTAGGCGAGAATCCTGGTACTCACAGCCGAGGGGGGGACAACGCTGGTGTTCTGCCCACCCCCGCGAACCAGAGATTGAAGGGGCTGCACCGCAGAAACAGGCGAAGAGAGAACCTGGCGCTGCGCCCGAGCGAAGCTCGGAGGATCTCCGTCCGGGCCCCGCCACCTGTTTCGGGGGGCCAGGCCCCTTCTGGCAGCGCTTTCCCCTTTTCTGGGCTTCTGCGCTGGCCAGATTCGTACGAGCCTCCGAGCTGGGAAGAGCAACCAGGAATAATGCCAAGAAGTGAAGCTCTACCGGATTCCAAGCGGCAGCCGAAAGGCGTCGGGCGGCCGCGCGGGCTGGGGCGGCGCTCACGGCCCGGCGCTCACGGCCCGGCGCTCCCCGGAAAGCACGGGCGGCCAGCAACACCCGCTTGCTCTGGGGTGAGTCGCCGCCTGCAGTCCCGGGCCCCCTTTTGGGTAGAGCTCCCGCTAAATAGGCGGATTCCCAGCCGCGCAAAGCGCTTCTCCTCCTGGAATCCCGAAAGTGGCGCTTCCAGCAGAGGCGGTCCCGTCCCCTGCAGGCTCCGGTGTCTTCGCGCCCCGAAGGCCACCCGCCTATCCCGCAGGTCCGGCACCGCCCGCCCTGCAACGTCACGAGGGTTGCCAAGCGGCGGTGCCTAAGGCCAGGTCGGGCTTTCGGAAGGGCCGCTGGTCAAGGCCGCCGCCGCCACTCTCCGTGACTTCGCGGCTGCCGGAGCTCCTCAGGCGGCGCTGCGGGAGGGGCTGGGCGGCCTCCCGGGGGACCAGGGCTGAGCCGGGCTCTCTGTCAGAGCAGGGAGGCGTCGCCTTGGAGACGGGGCGGCCGCGGAGCCAACGGCGGCCGCCGCCAGGGGACGGTTTGTCTGCCGTCACAGCCCGCGGCTCCCCCAGCTCCGCGGTTGCCCCTTTCCCGCCCGGCCCTCCGCGCTCTTGGCTCCCGGCTGCCCTCGAGCTTGCTGCGCTTCGCCCGGGCGACGGCGAGTGGCGGGGCCGGGGCTCAGGCAGCCCCGCGATGGACTTGCTGCTGCTGCCGGGGGGTTCGGGGGGCGCCTTTTGGCTGCTCAACACCGTCCTGGAGCACCTGGTGCCGCCGCCCTCCCCGGAGCCGCCTTTCCGATGGAAGTGGCGCAACATTTGGACGTCGCTTGCCCACAGCCTGCTGAGCGGCTCCTGGGCCCTCCTCGGGTGGGTGGGGGTCGAGGTCTGGGCGGGCAGACGGAGACGCGCCGGGCGAGCGCTCACCGAGCCCCCTTTCTCCGCCCGCAGGTTCTACTTCTACCCCGCGATGGGCGAGGATCTCATCGACCAGTTCTCGCCCTCCGCGCACTGCCTCCTGGGGATCTCCATCGGTAAGTGTTCTCCTGTCCCAGACCCTTCCCCGACCAGCCGCCACCCCCACCCCCCAACCCGGGAAAAGCAGGGCAAGGCGGGAAGCAAGAAAGGGGAGCGCCGCTGCCGCGGTTTAGCTTCGGCCTGCTTGAAAGGGCTCCTGCAATGCAGGCATAGAACTAAAGCTGGGAAGCGCCCCGGACTTTGTGGCAAGTCGCACCCCTCTTTTCTCCCGCTGGATGAGGGGGAGGGCAGCCCAGCTGCACGTTGCTTGCCCTGGAGAGCAGCCTCCTCCACGTTTCTGGCATCTGGCTGAGGGAACTGGTGCCAGGCAAGCCCCTCGCCGTTCCCTTCCTTGCATGTGACCACTGGGGCACACAATCGCTCTATTTTCCTGCTCCGTGGCAGCGGCTGCTGCCTGGAGGGCCCCTTCCCCTCGGAGTCTCCCCTTCGTTCCTCTGGGCTCCCTAACGCCCCACCCCCCACAACTGCGGCAAAGAAACGACCGAAAAGGATCGTCGTTCCGTAAAGTCCACTCCTTCCGGCGGGTTGGACGGCAGTTCCCAGGAGTTCTAGATAACACCTGGAGGGGCAGGTGGGGAAAGACTCCTCCAGAACAGCAGGTGGGGGGGCGGGGGCGGCTAAGCCACCAATTGCTCTTCCCGGCTGGAGGCTGGATCTGGGTCTGGTGAGTGAGGAGGGATAGTCAGAGCGGTGACTTCAGTCTGCCGCCCCTGTCTCTAGTGTTGCACAGGAATTCCAAGGGAGTCAGTCCCAACTGTCGCTCAGCCTCCGCTGGCCCCCAGATGCTAAAGGCGATGCTCACACACAAGCCAATCAACTGAGCCAGACATGGCTCAAGAGTGCTGGCAGTAGTGGAGTGGGTGGGAAGAGGCCCCCTGAAGAGCGGGGTTTTCCTGCTGTTCAAAGCAAAGGTGATTCATCCCAGTAGGTTTGCTGAGAGCCTCTTTTGCTGTTTAAAAGTTTTTGGTGCAGCCTTTCCCACACCTCCCTTTCCTTAACCCAGTGATAACTGGGTTCTTTAAGCCGGTAAAATGACCACCTACTAATTTCTAGCAGTAAAGCCAGAATCTGCCTCTGGCATGTCCAACAAGCTGTTGGGGGCCTGGTGCTGGGTTGGTGGCTGCTTGTGTATATTTGGTTCCTAATTAAATTTTCCTGGCTTTTGTTGGAGCCAGGTGGAATAAAACTTCATTAAGGTGATGTTTCAAAATGTTCACAAACTGATAAATATATTTGTGCTAATGCAAACTTTTCTAGTTTCAAGTTAAAATTTGCATGTCTTTAACTGTTACAAAAGGTATTTGAATCCCTATAGGATTACGTTTGGAGTTAGGATTAAGTTAATCGCTCTGAGGCTGCTAGGTTTAAAAACAGGTGGGTTTTTTTTTTTCGTTCCAAGGAATGATTTAAAACTGCATAGAAATAAAACCTTTTAGAAAAGGGGGGAAATGCAGGCTGTTGCTACATTTCAGGGGCTTCTTTTCCTGAATTCAAGGTGATGATTTTAAAACTCCACAAAAATTAAGCATCATTAGGCTATTGTTTCACTATGCACCAAATAGGATTGGCTTCTAGGGCTCGTGAATCTGCTGCAGGTTGATGGGACATCTCTTCTTCCACAGGGTATTTTGTGCAGGACTTCTTGGACATGATATGTAACCAGAAGCTTCAGAAATGTTGGGAGCTGCTCTTCCATCACTTTGTGGTGAGTTGCTGATGTGGCTCACGTAGTTGTTCCGGGCAAGGGTGAGTTTGGAGGAGCAGCCAAGCTCTGAGGGGGTGAGAGGCCTCTTCTGGCTTGGCCTGGGCTCCTCCGGGGGCAGGAGATGGATTTGTCCTCTTCGCTGAACAAGGAGGAGCATGGGACTCGTGGCCCTAGCAAGGGTGACCCTGTAGGGGTCTCCAACACTCCTGGCCCTGACCTGGTCTGCTAGCCCAAAGGGCAAGAGGCCAAGCCCTTGCCAGGCCACGGAGGTCCAGGCTGAGTTTCAGCTGCCAAGGGGCTTTCTGACCAGGCAGGCTGGGCTATAGCAAGGAGGAAGGAACCCTCGGTCTCTGTTCAGGAGAGGCGACATGAAGGCCGAAGGGCCTCTGAGTCTGTGGAGGGGGGGCCTTCGTGGCACCTGGCCAAGGGCCACCTGGGACTCCTCCAGGAAGGGAGAAGGTGTGCTTTTGAAAACCAGGCTCAGGAGGGAGTTGCCATCTCTCTCCTGATCTCTGGGCTGATCACATCAGAATTAACTTTACCTGAAGCAGCTGACCTCCTTACAACCACCTGAAGCAGCTGACCTCCTTACAACCCGCCTTAAGCCCATCTTGCAAGGGGGGGAGGGGGGAACGGCCTAATTCTGCAGGAGCTGTTCAAGGAGAGTCCAGTCCTAAGCAACTGTCAAGGGAGGGGCTTCCCTGCCCCCTCCTGCAAGTAGCTGCCTCTCGAGGGCGGGGCTAAGAGGTGGGGGTGCATAGGGGAACTGGGGGTGCTTTCCATCAGTTACAGAAATTGGACAGAGGTCTCGGCCGAAGAGGAGGTGGGGGGAGGGGTGGGGTGGGGGGAGGGGCCGTGGACATGAAGCCTTGACTGCAGCCTCATCTGTCCGCCATGGAGCCCGTTTCCTGAGGCCTGTGGGGGGCAGAACAGAAGCCTTGGGCCTGGCCTGGTCCGTGGATCAGGAGGTGGGTCAGGCCGTGATCTGCCCCTCAGAACAGCTGGGGGGCAGGTGGTGGCAGCAGGAGCCCCCCCCCCCACCGAGCTGCCGGCTGCTTTTGGCGGGGATGAGCAAGAGCAGGAGGCGGCTCCTGCCTGCTGCAGCTAGATTCCTGCCACTTATGTAGGGGAGAGGGGGGGCAAGGGCAGGACGCGGGGGGGGGGGAGCCGGCTCAGCTTTGCTCTCTTCCAGGTGATTGTTTGCTTTGGCTTTGCCTTCCTGGTTCGCCGCTTTGTGGGTTTTGCTATGGTGGCTCTGCTGGTAGAGATCAACTCCATCTTCCTACACCTGCGGACAATCCTGAGGATGGCTGGCTTGGTCAACACTGCCTCCTTCCGCCTTGCCAGCCTTGTCAACCTTGGTACCTACCTGGTGTTCCGTATCCTGATCTTGGCCTGGATGAGCCGCTGGCTGGCCCTAAACGGGGAGAACGTCCCGGCAGTCCCCTATGCCATGGGCACAGTGGGCATGGCCATCATGCTGCCCATCAACATTGTCCTCTTCTACCGCCTGCTACGCAGCGACTTCCTCCCATCCCACAAGTAGCAGCCCCCTGCCAGCACCAGGGGAAGGGAGAGCGGCCAAGCAGGCAGAGGGAGGGGGGTTTCCCCAGCTTCTCGGGAGCCCCCCCGCTGCCGAGCGATGCAGAGACAGGAGCAGGGTCAGCCTTTCCGGAGAGCCCCGTGGAACAGGGTCATGGTGCTGTTTGGCGGGAAGGCTGGGAGCAATGATCAGACAGCATGGTGGGCTTCGCTTTGCCTTCCATGAGGGAGGGGGCTTATTGAAATGACTTCGCCTGGTGCCTCTGTGTCCTGATGTTTCCTTCTGGTATGTTTAGCTGAGCAAGGTGAGCCTCCTGGGAGCAGGTGCTCTTAGCCTCACCCCTCCCCTTCCACCCCTGTCCCGTGGCAATACCTGAGACACTGCCAGGCTGTGGAAGGGCGTGGCAGAGAGACGGTCTCCCCTGCCCCTCCCTGGCGCCCATGGCAGAGGCTCTCTGGAGAAGAGCACCTCCTAAGGAACCTCCCCGGGAGCTGCTACCCTTCAGTTTGGCCAGGTTTTGATTGCCAATGCTCTGTAGGTAGATTTCACCAGCGCTAGTACAAAAGGGACCTAGAGAGACCCGGGCCTTGGGAATCGGCATGAAAAAGAAGCACACAGTTCACGGCCTCTGCGGTTTTGCTGGAAGTTATCACGTCACACTGCAATTCCTCTTCTCTTCCCTCCTGAGTTACAAGCAGCCCCTGCAGCCCTCCCTTCCCCCTGAGGCAAGGAAAGCAGCATCCCAGGGCTATTCAGGCAGGTTCGCTGCTGTCAGCATCTGCTCCTCCTCCTGGCTTCCCCAATGGAGCCAGAGGTAAATTCCCGGGCCCGTCCCTGGAACTGCCACCCTGATGCCAATTGCCAGTGCCTTTCGCCCACTAAGTGCCCAGTCATTATCTCTAAACCTGAGATTACAAAACAGTTATGTGGTTTGTTTTCTTTGTGTAACAAGATGTTACTAGATGTGTGCGCACAATAATAGAGAAACTTTAGCGAATGGCAGGCAGGCAGAGCCGCTGAGGTTTGCAGAGGGGAAGTCTTTGATCCCGAAAGCCAGGAGTCAGAAGGCAAAGCAGCTGCCCAGGGTGGGAACCTTATGGAGTTTGCACCATCCATATGAACAGAAGGGGCGATGTGCACCGATGCTACAGCTCCCAAAGAAGAGGTGGCAGATATCCCCAGATGGACATTAGTATGTTCTGCCAGGAGAAAACCAAACCTCCCCCAACACTGGCAGGGCCAGCTGCCATATATACACAGTGATCAGACCCCACACTCATTCATGTGGACGATGTTACGTCTGCAAGCGACACTTGAACTCAAAGACACCAAGAGTTCAACAACTGAGCTACAAATAGTTTCCTTTATTGGCCAGATACTTTTTACAATGAAACTGTTGGTAGTTTTCTGGCTGACGGAATGGCTGTCTAGCAGGGGTGGGATCCAACAGGGTTAACTACCAGTTCGGTGATTTACAGCGTGCTTTCCTGCACGCTGCTGGTGCGAGCCTGTAAATCGTCATCAGCACACAGTGTGCAGAGAAGCAGCCTTTGAACAAGCCCTTTTTTCCTGCTTTTTTAACTGCAGCTGTACCTCACACGGCAGCTGAAATTGAAAAAATCAGGCAATAAAGGTCAGGTAAGAGCCCAGGTCGGCAAAACCAGTTCTATGTCTGCTGCTCTTCAGAGCTATTGGTTCTACAGAGGCGCTGGAGAGAACCGGTAGAAACCCACCCCTGCTGTCCAGTCTCTTCTTAACAGCTCCAGTGATGAAGCATCCACTTCTGAAAGCAAGCTATCCCACTGGTTTCATTGTTAGGAAGTTTCTCGATTCAGGTTGCTTCTCTCCTTAATTAGTTTCAGTCCGTTGTTTGTCCTGCCCTCTGGTGCTTTGAAGAATTTGACCCCCTCTTCTTCTTTGTGGCAGCCCTTCAAATACTGGAATACTGCTACCATGTCACCCATAATTCTTCTTTTCTTTAGACTAGCCAAACCCAAATTCTGCAGCTGTTCTTCATATGTTTTCATCTCCAGGCCTTTGGTCATCTTAGTTGCTCTTCTCTGAACTTTTCCCAAAGTCTCAATCCTTTTTTGTAGTGGTGACCAAAATTGGTTGCAGTATTCCAGGAGTGACCTTACTAATGCTTTTATAAAGCAACACTAACACTTCACGTGATTTTCTCTATGTTGAATTTCATTTTGTTAGACAAAACCCAGTGTTCAAATCTGTTGAGATCCATCTGGATCCTGAGCCTATCATCTTCTAGAGTGTTGGCTATTCCTGCCAGCTTAGTGTCATCTGCAAATTTGATGAGTTCCCCTTCTATTCCCTCATCTAAGTTGTTAATTAATTTGTAAATGTTAGGGATAACATTGTTTGCACTAACTAGTTTAGGTAAAATAAATAAGTTATCATGGTTTGTTGGTTAAAGTGTGTGTAACTTTAACTGCAAGAATGTAATTAAGGGTGTGGTTGTAAAAGCACCATAAAAGGAGCAAGACAACGGCAGCTCGCTCTCTGGCTTAATGATCCCTAATTACTGGATGGATTGATGACTGCATTTTTTCCTACTGGAATGGGAGAGAGAAAGGAGCGTTGACGGTGAGAAGAGATAATACAGACTGATTTATTGTAAGTGAACTGACACTGAATACACAACACGGACTTTGCAAATTGAGAATCCCCGAATGGACTGACTGAAATGATACATGACTAATGAACTGTTTTTTGACTATGCTATAACTCTTAAATGGAATAAACTATATTTTTGATAGCACAAGCGTATCTTTTTTTTACTGAGTGTTAGCTAACATACAAACTTATCTCACACATTTACCTGTTTGCCTAACTGACTAATGCTGCACATTCTGTTTAGCGTGTTTCCTTAACATTGGTTGGGGGAACAGGCTAAACAGTAGTTATGAAAATCTTTAAAAGGCTTGTGCTGCCCCACCTGAAAATCATCACTGATCCACTGTTAGATCCCATGCAGTTTGCATCCCAAGCAAATAGATCAACAGATGCTGTTAATATGGCTCTGCATTACATCCTACAACACTTTGAATCTCCAAATACCTATGCAAAGCTCCTCTCTGTAGGCTTCAGTTCAGCATTCAATACCATCATTCCAGACATTCTTCTAACTAAACTAAACCAGCTGAACATACTTTTAAGTGGATCATAAGCTTCCTAACAGACAGGAAGCAGCAGGTGAAGCTAGGCAGAATCACATCTGATACTTGTATAATCAGCACAGCACCCCCCCTCCACACTCAAGGCTGTGTGCTTTCTCCACTTCTTTTCTCCCTATATACCAATGACTGCATCTCAAATGATCCATCTGTTAAAATATTGAAGTTTGCTGATGACACAACAGTGACTGGCCTCATTCGAGACAAAGACGAATCCGCATACACACAGGAGGTTATACAACTTGCCTCGTGGTGTAATCGGAACAATCTGGAACTGAACACACTCAAAACTGTAGAAATGGTGATAGACTTTAGAAGAAACCCTCCCATACTATCACAATACTAGACAACACTATCAACAGTAGAGATCTTCAAATTTCGAGGTTCTACTATATCACATGACCTAAAATGGACACCTAATATCAAAAACGTCATCAAAAAAGCACAACAAAAATGTTCTTTCTGCGCCAACTCAGAAAGCTCAAACTGCCCAAGAAGCTGCTGATACAGTTCTACAGAGGAATTGAATATCATCATGGTGTAGGGTCTCCCGCTTGGGCAGGGGGTTGGACTAGATGACCTACAAGGTCCCTTCCAACTCTTATTATCTGTTATCTGTACCTCTATAACTGTCTGGTTTAGTTCCGCAACCCAACAGGACAGACACAGACTTCAGAGGATAATTAGGATTGCAGAAAAAACAATTGCTACCAATCTGCCTTCCATCAAGGACCTGTATCCTGCACGAGTCAAAAGAGGGCTGTGAAAATATTTACAGACCCTCACATCCCAGACATAAACTCTTTGAACCCCTCAAAACAACGCTATAGAGCCCTATACACCAGAAAAACTAGACACAAGGACATTTTCCCCCGAAAGCCATCACTCTGCTAAACAAATAATTCCCTCAACACTGTCCAACTATTTACAAGGTCTGCATTACTATTACTGTTAATCTTCTCATCACTCTATTGCCCATCCCCTCCCACTTGTGACTGTATGACTATGTCACTTGTATCCTTATGATTTCTATTGTTTCCTAGTATGATTTGATTGCTTATTGTACTCTATGACTATTATTGTTGTACCTGATGATTCTTGAGTCTTGATGAATGTATCTTTTCTTTTATGTACGTCAGGAGCATTTACACCAATACAAATTCCTTGTATGTCCAATCACACTTGGCCAATAAATAATTCTATTCTATTCTATTCTTCATTCCAGTATCTATTCTATATCCCGTCCCATCCCATTCTATTTAAATTGTATTCCTATATTCTTCTATTCTGTTGTACCCAATGACTATCATTACGTGTTGCACCTTTTGATCTTTGACTCTTGACGAATGTATCTTTTATGTACACTGAGAGTTTTTGCACCAAAGACAAATTCCTTGTGTGTCCAACCAAGAATTCTATTCTATTCTATTCAACTCAATTCAATTCTATTCTATTCATTCTATTCTATTCTAATTTTCCAATATCCTATTTGAGTGTTTCCTAGTATGAGTTGATTGCTTAATGTACTCTATGACTATTATTCAGTGTTGTATCAGATGATTCTTGACGAATGTATCTTTTCTTTTATGTACACTGAGAGCATTTGCACCAAAGACAAATGCTTCGTGTGTCCAATTACACTTGGCCAATGAAGAACTATTTATTCTAATGGAGATATGGAAGAGTCCTGGGGCTAAGACAGAACCTTGTGGCATCCCATGGCTCCCTTCCCTCCACGTGGACATAGTAGCGTTAAGGACTCGTTGAGTAGTGGCTGGTCAGCCAGCTGCGAATCCACCTGCGGGTGATACTGTCTTTCCCACATTTCTCCACCTTACCAGGAAGCAGGTTGGGGTCTCCTTCGTGGGATGCCTCGTTGAAGGCTCAAGCAGGCTTAACGTCCACAGCATTTCGCTGGCCTTCTAATTGAGCCGCTTTGTCAAAGGACCCCCAAAGGGGCTTTTTCTTTGGAGACGTTTCGCTTCTCCTCCAAGAAGCTTCTTCAGCTCTGACTGGAGGGTGGAGAACGGAGGGGCCGAAACAGCTTCTTCGAGAAGTGAAAAAGCTGCCTCCTGAAAAAGCACCTTCGGGACAGCCGTGACATGGAGGACGAGAGGAGCCCCACCGGCTTCTAGTGCCGGCGCCCCGCTGATAGGACGCCGCTCGTGGGAAGCCCGTTCGAAGCGGCGATAGCAGGAACGACGGTCCCGCGCGAGGAGCCCGGGCCGAAAGAGGGGGGGGGGGAGGGCGGCAAACGGATCCAAGGACCAACCTACGCAACCGACACCGGAAGAGCTCCAATCATTTCCGAGGCGAACAGAGAAGAAACGTCCTTCGGAGCCGGCGCCGATTGGTCAGAGGCGGTAATGGCCCACCTTCGCATCCGGTTCCGGAGTCCTGCGCCTGCGTACTCTCGGTGGGGATCGTGCAAAGCGGTGCTCGTCGCCGCCATTAGCGGAGTTGGTCGCGGAGGAAGCCCCTGGTCTGAGCCGGCGGGGCTGCGGGGCTCGGAGCCCTCGCGAGGGGAAGGCAGGTGCGAGACTTCCCTTCCCTCTCTCGGCCAGGCCCGGCCACCCCCACTCGTCCACTTTGCCGGGGGGGGGATGCGCGCCCGCAGGCTGGAAGGGCCGCCTCCTATCCGCCTGCTCCCTGCGGGGCCCCGGGATAGACCCCGGCCCCGCCTCCCCCTTCCCTTCGACGCAGCTGGTTTGTGGGCGGATCCCGTCGCCAGGCCGCCCCGGCCGCCTCGGCTTCCCGTGCATTCCCGGGGAGAGGGAAAGAGACGTGGGGAGAAGCAGGCCAAGAGCCCCCCTCGCTGGTCCCCCGGCCTTGTGCTGGAAGGGAGATGCCCCTGCCCCGATCCCCGTGCCGATTCCTGGCAGAAAAGGTCCTGGGGAAGGAAAGCTTTGGTGAAAACTGGTAGGAAGAGTGGGGGGGGGGCAGCTGTGGAGAAGCCCCTGCCTGCCTTCTGGGGGGCCCTGTTGGGGCTGCAGGGTCTCCAGGCGCCTCTTGTCTTAGCGCCTGTTCTGCACTTTTGTAGAATGTTATTCCTGTCCCTGCAGACATTTTCTGGATGAAGCCCCCAAAGCCTTGCTGCTACTGCTGCTGCTGTGTCTTCCCCGCAGTTCCACATGACTTGCTTGTGCTGCTGCTGCTGCTTCTCTGGGAGTTGCCTTAGGAGGCTGGGCGGGTGGGTTGGGGTAGTTTCGCCCAGGTGGAAACATGGCACTCTTAGAGAAAGGGGTCTGTCTGTGCCTCTCCCTCAGTCAGAGGTGGTCTCTGTCCTTTTTCCCAGGCTACGTTCCTCACCATGGCAGGAGTCTTCCCTTTCCGGGGCCCTTGCCCCCCCATGCCTACCCCCTTGACTCCATTGCCTGACTACATGTCGGAGGAGAAATTGCAGGAGAAAGGTACGGTCACGGGACGAAGCTTCGTCTCCACTGCTCCCATGCTGGCGGTTGAGTGAGGGGCATTCCAGGGGCTGGGTGAAGAGGCTTTCATGCCAGGTCTCTTCCCACCCCCACCCCCCGCTTTTTTTAGCCCGCAAATGGCAGCAGCTGCAGGCAAAGCGCTATGCTGAGAAGAGAAAGTTTGGCTTTGTGGACGCCCAGAAGGAGGACATGCCGCCTGAGCATGTGAGGAAGATCATCCGTGATCACGGAGACATGACCAACAGGAAATTCCGTCACGACAAGCGAGTGTATTTGGGGTGAGACTTGGGGAAGATGCCATGGCTCACTTGGGCTGGGATGTTCGGCTGTTGCCCCAAGGAAGAGCCAGGCGGGAGGTTTGGCTGAGTTGTGCTTCTACTGAGGAGATCTCCAGGTGAAGAGCATGGGGGGGGGGGAGGGGGCTGCTTGGCGCTGCCCAGTAGATGCTGTCGGGTTGAGGGCTGTGGTTCAGCTTGCAGCAGTTTGAGCCCTAGGAGATGCCCTGGGCTTCCTGTCTCTGGCATTTTACTCAATCTCTTGAAAGGCGCGGATGCAGCCCTGGCAGGCCTCAAGGAGGAAGAGGGAGGGCCTGCTCGTCACACCCTGTCAGGTTCTTCTCTGGGAGTGAGCCTGAGGAGGGGGCTTGCAGGTGCCCCTGGGCAGAGTCCCAGCAGGTCCCACGTGTGAGGATCTCAAGGCTTCCCTTGGAGCCCTCACTCCCAGGAATCTCCTGCTGCAACGGCCAGCTTGTCCTTGACCTCTTCAGGCAGGGCATCACGATGGATGTCAGGCTTGGAGGCTGGGCAAGAAGTAGAAGCAGCACAGGCTCTAGGCTGTATGAGCTGTAGGCTAGAACAGCAGAACCTTGGAAACCAGAGTTCCCTTACAGCAGGCAAAACTGAGACTGGGTTATTCTGAGGTTTTTCCCCACGACGGAGTTGCTTGCGCCCTTAACAGTTCATTGCTCTCTTCCCACCTTCCAAAGCCAAGACTGCCTTCTGTCCCACCAGGGTAGGCGGAAGGGGGTTGTAGGTCCTCGGGCTAGTACCTTGCAGTCAGATTCCTGCATATTTCAAGAATCGCACTCCAGTGGCTGAGCCAATCTTTCTTTCTGCCAACACCTCACCCCCCCGCCCCTTCCATTGCAATGGCTGTGCTGGCCAACCAGAATCCAGCAATGGCTGGTCCGTTGCCAGGGTGAGTACCATGTGCTTCTCTCTCTCCCCCTCCCGCCCAGGGCCTTGAAGTACATGCCCCATGCAGTTCTGAAGCTCCTAGAGAACATGCCGATGCCCTGGGAGCAGATCCGGGACGTGCCTGTCCTCTACCATATCACTGGGGCCATTTCCTTCGTGAACGAGATCCCATGGGTGATCGAGCCGGTGTACATCGCCCAGTGGGGGTAAGGCGGCCTCCCCAGCTGGCACATGGAGTGGGGAGGGGAGATTGGCCAGGACTGGCCTTGCACCCGTAGCTCATTCTTGGGAATTGGATGCATCCCAAGGTCCATGTGGATCATGATGAGGCGGGAGAAGAGGGACCGGCGGCATTTCAAGCGAATGCGCTTCCCGCCCTTTGATGATGAAGAGCCCCCCCTCGACTACGCGGACAACATCCTGGATGTGGAGCCCCTGGAGGCCATCCAGCTGGAGCTGGACCCAGAGGAAGACGCTCCCGTCTTGGACTGGTTCTACGACCACCAGCCCCTGAAGGATAGCCGCAAGTGTGTACCCCTACTCGCTCCCTTCCGGGGGGAGGCCGGATGGGGTTCCAGCTCCCAGACCTGAGGTGGGGGGGGGGGCTTGAACCCAGAGCAAGGCGTGCCTCTCTCTTGCTGAGCTCCTCCTGCTTCAAGGAGAGACGGCCCTCTGGGGGCCCCTTCTCTCTGGGCGTTTCATGCTCTGACCTCGTGGAGGGTCCAGAAGAGCTGCAGAAATCTCCCCCCCTCGAGGGCCCCTCCGTTCTTGTGTGTGGAAGAAAGGGTTTGTGGGGGAGGGCAGTTGCTAAAGCCCCCCTCCACCCCCTGCCTCTTCTGGGCCGCAGGTACGTCAACGGCTCCACCTACCAGCGATGGCAGTTCACCCTCCCCATGATGTCCACCCTCTACCGCCTGGCCAACCAGCTCCTCACGGATCTCGTGGACGACAACTACTTCTACCTCTTCGACCTGAAGGCCTTCTTCACCTCCAAGGCCCTCAACATGGCCATCCCGGGGGGGCCCAAGTTTGAGCCCCTGGTTCGAGACATCAACCTGCAGTGAGTGGTGGAGGCTTTGCCTTTGCAGGGGAGGGGCCTGTGGGTGGGGCTTGTTTGTGGGACCTTCCCGCCTTGCGTCCGAGTGACGGTCAGTACGGGGCCAAGTTGAGTGGGTTTGGGGGAAAGAGTTTCAGGAGTGTCTTTGTGTGAGAGAGGATCGTTTGACCACTACTGGGACGGGGGTTTGGAGGCAGGCTCTGCCTGGGAGCCCCTCCGAGCAGCCCCCCCCTGTTCCCCTTCCCCCTCAAAGGGACGAGGACTGGAACGAGTTCAATGACATCAACAAGATCATCATCCGGCAGCCCATCCGGACCGAGTACAAGATTGCCTTCCCCTACCTCTACAACAACCTGCCCCACCACGTCCACCTCACCTGGTGAGATCAGCCGAGTAGAGCTGCTGGGGGGGGGGGGGGAGAAGAGGGAGGGGAGAGGTGGGCTGGGCTGGCCATCGGCAGGCTAGATGCTGTGCCCCATCCTGAGACAGTTGGGCCAGGAGGTTCAACTGGCCTTAAAGCCAGTTCAGGCGATGACAGCCCGTGGGAGGGGCTCCTTGTCCTAACAGCATATCCCATCCTCTGCAGGTATCACACCCCCAACGTGGTCTTCATCAAAACGGAGGATCCAGACCTGCCAGCTTTCTACTTTGATCCTCTCATTAACCCCATTTCGCACAGGCATTCGGTTAAGGTGAGACCAGCGGGGGAGGGGTGCAAAAGTCTGCATTTCTGTCACATCTCTGGAAGGAGCCCGGAGGGTCTTCCAGGTAGGAACGGAAACAACATCCAAGCAGCAGTGGCTTCAGGAAAGAGTTCCCACCCTAGGAGAGCCACCGCGAGGGAGCAAAGGGAATGAATCGGGGGCGGCAATGAGGGGGAAACGCCCGTCTTGCAGGTGTCCAGCAGAAGGGTGGGACCAGGGCTTGCAGAGGGAAGCTCTCCTCCTCCCCCGTCTGCGGCTTTCACCAGCCCATCTGGAGGGACGTCTGAAGGGGACAGGGGTTTTGTTATTGGGCTCCTCCAGGCCTCCTTTCTCGTGGGGCCCTCTGTGACCATCTCTCATCCTCCCAGAGCCAGGAGCCGCTGCCTGATGACGATGAGGAGTTTGAGCTGCCAGAGTTTGTGGAGCCCTTTCTCAAGGAGACCCCTCTCTACACGGACAACACGGCCAATGGCATCGCCCTGCTCTGGGCACCGCGGCCCTTTAACTTACGCTCTGGCCGGACTCGGCGGGCCCTGGACATCCCTCTGGTCAAGAACTGGTGAGCGTAGCTGAGGTGGCCCAGTGGGCCTCCCGAAAGGGCTTGCAAGCCGAACCTGGGCTCTCCCTCGGGGGCTCTGCTCTAATTTTGGGCGGGGCTGAGAACTCAGAGCTTTTCCTCCCCCCCCTTCCCCTCCCCCCCGGCTGTCAGGTACCGAGAGCACTGCCCCGCCGGGCAGCCTGTGAAGGTGCGGGTCTCCTATCAGAAGCTCCTGAAGTACTACGTCCTGAACGCACTCAAGCACAGGCCCCCCAAGGCACAGAAGAAGAGGTGAGGTGGGGGGGTTTATTCTTGGGGTCACTCCCCCCTTGGAAGGAGGGGCAGCTTGGAAGCGAGAGCAGGAGCCGGTCCAGCCATGCCCACCCACCCCTCCCGGGTCTTGTGCCGCCAGGTACCTCTTCCGCTCCTTCAAGGCCACCAAGTTCTTCCAGTCTACCAAGCTGGACTGGGTGGAGGTGGGGCTGCAGGTCTGCCGCCAGGGCTACAACATGCTCAACCTCCTCATCCACCGCAAGAACCTCAACTACCTCCACCTGGACTACAATTTCAACCTGAAGCCCGTCAAGACCCTCACCACCAAGGTGCCTCCCCCTTCCGTTGCCCCAGAGCAGGGAGCTGTAAGGCCCTTGTGCACAACCTCTGCCAGTGCTGCTCTCTGTCAGCCCTGAGTGGCACGAGGCTGCCGTTTTGGGGGTTGGGGGAGGCATCCAGCAACCAGATTGCGATAACAGTAGCCTTCCCGTGACACGTTGGAGTGAGGGAACTGCGGCTGCTGAATGGCACCGAACCTGGAACCGTGGGGCGAACAGCTGGGAGGCGCTGGATCTGGGAGAGCTGATCCCTTATTCGCGGTTCCCCTTATTTGGTTCCCTTCACCAGTGTGGTGGATGCAGGGTTGTTTTGTGTGGGTTTAAACAGTGGCGGGAGCACCGGGCAAGCAGTCCTAACTATTTCCACATTATGTGCTAGTCAGTTCATGCTTTGCTTACAAGCAGGAGATAAACTCTTTAACGAAGCAAACTGTGTTTGTGGAACCTGACACTTTGAGGCAACTGGGGGAGGGGGGCAAAGGAACACGCTGGGACTGTCCCTGCTGGACTGCCCTCCCCTCCTCCTCCTCCTCCTCCTCAGGGTCCCCCGGTTCCTACGCTGCTCAGGGTCTCTCCCCTTGCTCGGTAGGAAAGGAAGAAGTCTCGCTTCGGCAACGCCTTCCACCTCTGCCGGGAGGTGCTGCGTCTCACCAAACTGGTGGTGGACAGCCACGTCCAGTACAGGCTAGGAAATGTGGACGCCTTCCAGGTGGGTGGCACCATCTTGCTGTTGAACGCCAGGGATCTGAGAGGCCTAGTGGCACACTGCAAAGCCCCCCTCCCCAGCTGAACCCTGAGGTGGGTGTCTCCTCTCTCAGCCCTGCTGCTTCTCCCCACAGCTGTCCGATGGGCTCCAGTACATCTTCGCTCACGTGGGGCAGCTGACTGGGATGTACCGGTACAAGTACAAACTCATGAGGCAGATCCGGATGTGCAAAGACCTCAAGCACCTCATTTATTACCGCTTCAACACAGTGAGTGCAGCTGAGCCCCGGGGGGGGGGGGGAGCCTTGCCTGCAAGCCCAAGACAACGAGGTTTGCCAGTTTACAGGAAATAATGATATTCTGTTAAAAAAAAAAGAAAAAAGAATTACGTGGCTCGTGTGCTGAATCGTTATCCTGTAGTTCAGTTGTGTCTCTGGAACTGCAGGAATTTCCAGCAGGTCAACAGGATTCGGGGGGGGAGGGGGGCTTTTCTGACCCATGGGCACTGCAGCCGGGGAATCTTGTGGACCTGCCTGGGACCCACAAGTCAGGTGGGCCTGTTCCGTTTGGGGCAGTTGTGAAGGTACTTGGGTGCCAGGCTGTCCCCGTGAAACCGACCCAGCGTTTCCTTCCCTTGCCTAGGGGCCAGTCGGGAAGGGCCCTGGCTGTGGCTTCTGGGCCCCGGGCTGGCGTGTGTGGCTCTTCTTCATGAGAGGGATTACCCCTCTGCTGGAGCGCTGGCTCGGGAACCTCCTGGCCAGGCAGTTTGAAGGTAAGCCGAGCCTTCCTCCCAGCTGGATTGAGTCAGGTCGTTCCTTGAGCAGCCCGATCTTTTGGGAGGGGGGGGGAAACGAGATGCTGGTCAGCAAAATGTCCCCCTTGTGAATCCTCAAATAGTTTTGGGTCACTCATGATCCTGTGGGTCCTTTTCTTTCCTGGGAATGTTCCCTGAAGTTCCATTAATTCTTCAGAAACCGCACAGGAACCAAGTTGGTAAGGAGAAGCAGTTGGCTTCCAAATCCACACCTCCCCCATCCCCAGCCAGCTCCTCATAGCTCCTGGGCACCAAGTCCCATGCTCCACTGGCTCTCCTGCCTGGTGTAGAGATCTGTGGCTGAGCTGCGACGCCCCAAGGCAGCGAGTGGCCTACTCTGGTGGCTTTCAGGCGCTCCGCAAGAGAAGAGATGAGAAGCCCCAAGGCATTTGACCTCTTCTAGAGCAGGCCCTGTGCGCCCGGCCTCTCCCCTCCCACTGCTCTGGACTGGAGCTGGCTGCCCTTGGGAGCAGTGGCCCCACCTTCCCTCCTGGCCCAGACGGGTAGCGACCCTTGAAGCCACCACAGGGCCAGCCAAGGCAACTTGGGGTGAATCCCAGCTGGATAACCCTCTGCAGCTCCAGGCCAAGATAAATTCTGTCGCGGCTGGACAGGTTGGTGCCATTCCCCCTGCATTGGATCCCTTTCCCTCCAAAAGGCAAAGCCCTTTTGCACCAACCTTGAACGCTGGAAAAGTTGCGAGCTTTTCTGTTGTCCTGGGGAGAAACAGCGGGCTCCTGGGAGACCCATGGAGCAACCACGCAGGGAACCCGTTTGTCTCCCTCCCTCCCTCCCAGGCCGCCACTCAAAGGGGGTGGCCAAGACAGTCACCAAGCAGCGGGTGGAGTCCCACTTCGACCTGGAGCTGCGGGCAGCAGTGATGCATGACATCCTGGACATGATGCCCGAGGGGATCAAGCAGAACAAGGCCCGGACCATCCTGCAGCACCTGAGCGAAGCCTGGCGGTGCTGGAAGGCCAACATCCCTTGGAAGGCAAGTCCCTCTCCCTCCCTCTACCTGGGGCCGGCTGGCCAGGTGGGGCAGCTTCATACCTTTTCCTCCTGTCCCGCTGCAGGTCCCGGGGCTGCCGACTCCCATCGAGAATATGATCTTGCGGTACGTGAAGGCCAAAGCGGACTGGTGGACCAACACGGCGCATTACAACCGTGAGCGCATCCGCCGCGGGGCCACTGTGGACAAGACGGTCTGCAAGAAGAACCTGGGCCGCCTGACTCGTCTCTACCTGAAGGCGGAGCAGGAGAGGCAGCACAACTACCTGAAGGTGGGCAGCCTCTTGTGCCTCTCCTTGGGGGAGGCCGGCTGGCGTGTGGCGTGCAGGCCATGACCTTGCTGTGGTTCCTCTGCAGGATGGCCCGTACATCACTGCGGAGGAGGCTGTGGCCGTTTACACCACCACGGTGCACTGGCTGGAGAGCCGGCGCTTCTCCCCGATCCCTTTCCCTCCCCTGTCCTACAAGCACGACACCAAGCTCCTCATCTTGGCCCTGGAGAGGCTGAAAGAGGCCTACAGGTACCCTGAGGCGGGAGAGGCTGCAGTTGGGAGGGAGGGGATGTGCGATGCTGGGGGGGGGCTCTGCGCCACACAATGCAGCAGCCAAGCGCACTCTTGTGAACAGGCCTTACCTGATTTTTACCCCAACTCTTCCCGCGCTGAGCCTATCGGCCACGAGTGCCTTCTTTTATGCCTGGGAGATCATGTGGCAGGAAGTCCCACTGGCTTCACCTGCCTCCTTGCTTACCTGCCTCGGAGCTCTCTGAAGGGGCCTGTGCTGCTCTCCCAAACCGCACTTCCTCCCTCCAGTGTGAAGTCCCGCCTGAACCAGTCGCAGCGGGAGGAGCTGGGCCTGATCGAGCAGGCCTACGACAACCCCCACGAGGCCCTTTCACGCATCAAGCGGCATTTGCTGACCCAGCGAGCCTTCAAGGAGGTGAGCCTCGGCGAGAGACAGGGACAGCCTTGGACTCAAGGGTTCCGGAACGGTGCGCAGCTGCTTAGGGGGGGCCTGAGGCACGAGGGCCCTGATCGGTGTTTTCCTTGGCCAGGTGGGCATCGAGTTTATGGACCTCTACAGCCACCTGGTCCCTGTCTATGACGTGGAGCCCCTGGAGAAGATTACAGATGCCTACCTGGACCAGTACCTATGGTACGAGGCAGACAAGAGACGTCTCTTCCCTCCATGGATCAAGCCAGCTGACACAGAGCCCCCTCCGTTGCTGGTGTACAAGTGGTGCCAGGGTGAGTCTGGACTCAGGGCCTCACTGGTAAAGCCACCCCTTCCTCCCTCAGACCTCAGGGCGGCCTGAACTGGGAGGCGGTGGTGGCTGGTTCTGGAGGGAGGTCCAGGCTGGGAGTGCCCATCATTACTCCAGGATGGCTGAGAAGGGTGTGGCTGGCCAGCCAGGCTTCTGGCCCCGATTGCTGGAGGGTGCAGAGGGGCCCTTCCTCCCTCGCAATCTCCCCACGTGTTTCTGGGGGGTTTCCAGGCATTAACAACCTGCAGGATGTGTGGGAGACCAGCGAAGGGGAGTGCAATGTGATGCTTGAGTCCCGCTTTGAGAAGATGTACGAGAAGATTGATTTGACGCTGCTGAACAGGCTGCTGCGTCTCATTGTCGACCATAACATCGCCGACTACATGACAGCAAAGAACAACGTGGTCATCAACTACAAGGTGGGCTGAGCAGCTGCTGGGCTCTCGGCACAGGCCTGACCCCCGGGCGCTCAGGCCTGACCCTCCTCTCCTGCTCCCCAGGACATGAACCACACCAACTCCTACGGGATCATCCGGGGCCTGCAGTTCGCCTCCTTCATTGTCCAGTACTATGGGCTGGTGATGGACCTGCTGGTGCTCGGCCTGCACCGGGCCAGTGAGATGGCCGGCCCCCCACAGATGCCCAACGACTTTCTCAGCTTCCAAGACCTGGCCACAGAGGTGGCCCACCCGATACGCTTGTTCTGCAGATACATTGACCGCATCCACATCTTCTTCAGGTACCGGGGGGGGGGCACTTGGTATGCCTGGCAGGGATGACCCTGCTGTGATTTGGGACATTCCCGCCCCCAGACACGCACACACACTGTGCATTTCCCACCCATTGGGTGTGGGTGGCCCTCGCAGGGAGGGAGCTGTGTCCTGGCAGGGGCCAGGGATCATGGACTCAAAGGGATGTAGCAGTCCTGTACTCTCTGCCTTGATTCTCAGTGGCCGGTCAGGCTGCTTTGTCTGTCCAACAAGCTGGAAGCAGCCTGCCTGTTGTCCCAGGGCTGGGCTGGGCTACTTGCTCAGCCTGGGGTCTCGCAGACAGATCAGTGGCGGCGGTGCTCCTGTCCTGGGCTTCCTCACCCTCGTCCCCATCTCCAGAGAGAGCGCATGGGGAGCGTTGACACCCTTGGGCTGCTGCTCTGCAGGTTCACCGCGGATGAGGCCAGGGACCTGATCCAGCGCTACCTGACCGAGCACCCGGATCCAAACAACGAGAACATTGTGGGCTACAACAACAAGAAGTGCTGGCCTCGTGATGCTCGCATGCGCCTCATGAAGCACGATGTTAACCTGTGAGCATGTGGCCGGTGGGATGGCTGCCCTCTGGAGGGGTGGAGGCCGGAGGACAACCCTTAAGCTCGGGGCTTCTCCTTTGCAGGGGCCGGGCCGTCTTCTGGGACATCAAGAACCGGCTGCCGCGCTCCGTCACCACTGTGCAGTGGGAGAACAGCTTTGTCTCCGTGTACAGCAAGGACAACCCGAACCTACTCTTCAACATGTGCGGCTTTGAGTGCCGCATCCTCCCCAAGTGCCGGACAAGCTACGAAGAGTTTACTCACAAGGACGGCGTATGGAACTTGCAGAATGAGGTGGGTGGCCTCCAGGGGGGCGGGAGGGGCTGACAAAGTGCCCTCCCCTCCACACACAGCACCCAACCCTCACTGCTCTCTGCTGTGATAGGTGACCAAGGAGCGCACTGCACAGTGTTTCTTGAGAGTGGACGATGAGTCCATGCAGCGGTTCCACAACCGGGTCAGGCAGATACTGATGGCCTCGGGCTCCACCACCTTCACCAAGGTAGGTAGGCCGGGAGGCAGGAAGGAGGCCTCGATTCAGGCACAGCCAGTGGAGCGCCTGAGATTCCCTCCCCTCCCCTCTCCTGCTGGCAGATCGTGAACAAGTGGAACACTGCCCTGATCGGCCTGATGACCTACTTCCGGGAGGCCGTGGTGAACACCCAGGAGCTGCTGGACCTGCTGGTGAAGTGTGAGAACAAGATCCAGACTCGGATCAAGATTGGCCTGAACTCCAAGATGCCCAGCCGCTTCCCACCTGTGGTCTTCTACACCCCCAAGGAGCTCGGGGGGCTGGGCATGCTGTCCATGGGCCACGTCCTGATCCCACAGTCCGACCTCAGGTGAGGAGGTGGCTGCCCCGTCTGCTGGGGAGGGTCAGCCAGCCGGCCTCAGCCCTGTCCCCTCCCTCAGTTGAGCAAACCATCTCTGCTCCTTAGGTGGTCTAAGCAGACGGACGTGGGCATCACTCACTTCCGGTCCGGGATGAGCCACGAGGAGGACCAGCTGATCCCCAATCTGTACCGCTACATCCAGCCATGGGAGAGCGAGTTCATTGACTCCCAGCGGGTGTGGGCCGAATATGCCCTCAAGCGGCAGGAGGCCATTGCCCAGAACAGGTGGGTTGCTGGGAGTGGGGGGAGGCCGGCCCCCTTGGCCGGACTTGCTGGGAGGAGGATGTTGAGGTATTCCCCGTTAGGAGGATGAGTACACTCAGGGAAACATAGTGAGAGTAGTGTTGAATAACACACAACCAGCATATAGATACACTGAATAGTAAAATGTAGGTTTTACTTCCAGTAAACGGGTAAACAAAGTCCAACAAACAGTCCAAATCATACATGGTTAAAGCAGTTAGTATTCAGAACAATTAGTCCAGGGATAATCAAAGAACGAAGTCCAGTATCATAAACAAAGTTCAGTAAACTGAGTTTGCTAACAGTTTGCAAGACTCACAGCAATTCCAGCAGAACAACAGGCAAAAGGCAATAGGGAAATGCATGAAGAGAACAAACCAGGTTTCTGGCTCCATCTTATGGCCATCGGAGGAACCTCAGCCAATCACAATTATGGCATTCTCTTAAAGATACAACAGTATTAAATAACTATCCTGGTTTGTATATTGCCAATCCAACTTAGGTGACTATCATTCCTAACAGAGGAGGAGGAGGAAGCCCGCCGGAGGGAGAGTTCTGGCCAGGGGATCGCCCCCTGGGGTGGCTTTGGGGCCCTTGACACACCCTGATGCTGAGGTGGTGCCTTCAAGGGAGCTCTTGGATTCATCCGTGTTCTGGATCAGCACAGTAACCAGAAGCGAACCGAACAGCTGTTCTGTAGATCGGGCCAGGCCCAGAAAAAGTTAGCCCAGGCTTAAAAGGGACTGAACGTAGCGTTCCATGTGAATGCAGCCACTGGGCCTGGCGAGGCCCGGGGTTTAGCCAGCCTTGGCTGCTGCTTCTCCCTCTCGCAGGCGCCTGACCCTGGAGGACCTGGAGGACTCGTGGGACAGAGGCATCCCACGGATCAACACCCTCTTCCAGAAGGACCGGCACACGTTGGCCTACGACAAAGGCTGGAGAGTCAGGACGGATTTCAAGCAGTACCAGGTTTGGCCCCCGCACCCCCCCTCCAAAAGCATGCCCCCTCCTGATAGTGGGGGCCATGGAAGGTCACGGGGGCTGCCAGCTCTGCAGCCCTTCCCAATCTCCCTTCTCTTCCCCCTCCAGGTACTGAAGCAGAACCCCTTCTGGTGGACCCACCAGCGGCACGATGGGAAGCTCTGGAACCTGAACAACTACCGCACAGACATGATCCAGGCGCTGGGCGGGGTGGAGGGCATCCTGGAGCACACACTCTTCAAGGGCACCTACTTCCCCACCTGGGAGGGGCTCTTCTGGTGAGGAGCGCCCCGTGCCATGGCCTTTCGGGAGGGGGGGGCTGCGGGCACCTACTGGCATGACGCGTCCTGCTCTCCTGTCCACCCAGGGAAAAAGCCAGCGGCTTCGAGGAGTCCATGAAGTGGAAGAAGCTGACCAATGCCCAGCGCTCGGGTCTCAACCAGATCCCTAACCGGAGGTTCACCCTCTGGTGGTCTCCCACCATCAACCGGGCCAATGTGAGTGGCGGGGCTGCCCTTCGGGATGGGTCTGGCAGGGCTTTGGGGGTCAGCAGGAAGAGGGCCTCACCCCCCTCGCCCTCCCCTCCGCCGGCAGGTGTACGTGGGCTTCCAGGTGCAGCTGGATCTGACGGGCATCTTCATGCACGGCAAGATCCCCACGCTGAAGATCTCCCTGATCCAGATCTTCCGAGCTCACTTGTGGCAGAAGATCCACGAAAGCATCGTCATGGACCTGTGCCAGGTGAGGGTCCTTTGGCTCCTCCCCAGCCCAGCTCCTTGGAAACCTCCAACCAGCAGCCCTCGGGGGCCAGGGGCTCGGGTCCCCCTCCCCACTCGCTCCCAACCCCCCTTCCTCCCTCTCCACCGGCCCCAGGTGTTTGACCAGGAACTGGACGCCTTGGAGATCGAGACGGTGCAGAAGGAGACCATCCACCCCAGGAAGTCTTACAAGATGAACTCTTCCTGCGCGGACATTCTCCTCTTCGCCTCCTACAAGTGGAACGTCTCCCGGCCCTCCCTGCTGGCAGACTCCAAGTGAGCCCCCCACAGGGCTTAGGGGGCTTGGGAGGTGGGGGGCTCCTCACCAGCACCACCCGGCCTGCTTTCCCCATACTGATGGCCTCCTGCCCTTCCTCCTCCTCCTCCTCCTCCTCCTCAGGGACGTGATGGACAGCACCACCACCCAGAAGTACTGGATCGACATCCAGCTGCGTTGGGGGGACTACGACTCACACGACATCGAGCGCTACGCCCGGGCCAAGTTCCTGGACTACACGACGGACAACATGAGCATTTACCCCTCCCCCACCGGGGTCCTCATTGCCATTGACCTGGCCTACAATCTGCACAGGTGAGGCGGAACTGGGGGGGGGAGGGGATCTGGAGGATCAGCCAGAGCCAGAATGCAGGGTGTGGCCCAGTTGGACTTTTGGGCCACCCCCGGGTGAGCTGGGTTCTCTTGGGGGGTGGCCACGGGTAGCGGGTGGGAGGCCTGCCCTCAGGGAGCCCATCTCTTCCCCAGCGCCTACGGGAACTGGTTCCCCGGAAGCAAGCCGCTGATCCAGCAGGCCATGGCCAAGATCATGAAGGCCAACCCCGCCCTGTACGTGCTGAGGGAGCGGATCCGCAAGGGCCTGCAGCTTTACTCCTCGGAGCCCACCGAGCCCTACCTCTCCTCGCAGAACTACGGGGAGCTCTTCTCCAACCAGATCATCTGGTTTGTGGATGACACCAACGTCTACAGGGTCACCATCCATAAGGTGAGGGGCTCTGGGGCCCCCACTCCTCCCTAGTGGGCGGGGGGAGGGGAGGGTGCCCCCTGACCAGCAGCCGCTTCTCTCAGACCTTTGAAGGAAACTTGACCACGAAGCCGATCAACGGGGCCATCTTCATCTTCAACCCTCGGACCGGGCAGCTCTTCCTGAAGATCATCCACACATCCGTCTGGGCTGGGCAAAAGCGTTTGGGCCAGGTGAGGCCTTGGCCCAGCCCCCTTGCCCCTCTCCCCTTGGGGCGGGGAGGGAGGGAGGAAAGCCTCCCGGGCCCCTCTCATGCGCCTGCTGCCCCCTCCCTTGCCAGCTGGCCAAGTGGAAGACGGCGGAGGAGGTGGCGGCTCTGATCCGCTCCCTGCCGGTGGAGGAGCAGCCCAAGCAGATCATCGTCACCCGGAAGGGCATGTTGGACCCCTTGGAGGTAGGCCGAGCAGCAGGAGAGGAAGAGGAGGGGGGAGGGCAGGGGGGAGCCATATCCTGGAGCTCTGGGCTGTGACCCCTGACCTTCCCTGACAGGTGCACCTGCTGGACTTCCCCAATATCGTCATCAAAGGCTCGGAGCTGCAGCTGCCCTTCCAGGCCTGCCTGAAGGTGGAGAAGTTTGGAGACCTCATCTTGAAGGCGACCGAACCCCAGATGGTCCTCTTCAACCTGTACGATGACTGGCTGAAGACCATCTCCTCCTACACGGTGAGCCTCCGGCCGTTCCCACCCCAGCACCTTTGCAGGGCCCAGGGCGCCTGGACACCAAGCAGCCTCCGTGCCCCACCACATCCCCACACCCCGCCCAGGTGGGATGCCAATTGCCTTTCCCTGCTCCCAGGCCTTTTCCCGCCTGATCCTCATCCTGCGGGCGCTGCATGTGAACAACGATCGGGCCAAAGTCATCCTGAAGCCGGACAAGACCACCATCACCGAGCCTCACCACATCTGGCCCACCTTGACCGACGAGGAGTGGATCAAAGTGGAGGTGCAGCTGAAGGACCTGATCTTGGCCGACTATGGCAAGAAGAACAAGTAGGTGGACAGGCGGCTCTCTCGACTTCTGGGGGGGGGAGGGTCCTGCCCTGCCCCTTAGGTTGAAGCTGGGGGGGGGAATCTTTGCCAGCGCCCCAGGGAGGAGCCCTGGCCCGTGGTGCCTGGGAGGCTTCGATCTGACCACCCGGCCCTGTTCTCACTCTTGGCCAGTGTGAACGTGGCTTCCTTGACCCAGTCCGAGATCCGGGACATCATCCTCGGCATGGAGATCTCGGCCCCCTCCCAGCAGCGGCAGCAGATCGCGGAGATCGAGAAGCAGACCAAGGAGCAAAGCCAGCTGACGGCCACCCAGACACGGACAGTCAACAAGCACGGTGACGAGATCATCACCTCCACCACCAGCAACTACGAGACCCAGACCTTCTCCTCCAAGACCGAGTGGCGGGTCAGGTGGGTGCTGGGAGACCCGAGAGGGGAGGGAGGGGGGCTGCTTGGGGCAGGTGGTCACGCCCTTTGCTTCCTCCCCCAGGGCCATCTCTGCAGCCAACCTGCATTTGCGCACCAACCACATCTACGTCTCCTCGGACGACATCAAAGAGACCGGCTACACCTACATCCTGCCCAAGAACGTCCTGAAGAAATTCATCTGCATCTCCGACCTGCGAGCTCAGGTGTGCCCCCGCCACGCTTCGGCCTTTGGGGACCCCTCTTAGCCCAGAGTCCCGCTTGTCTCTGTTTCTGCATCACGTCCTCGACTAGAGGGGGCTCTTAAAAAGGGAGGACAAAGCCAAAACGGCCACCGGACCTTTGCCCCAGCGTCTCCCTGGCTGAGCGGTGCCCAAGGGTGCCACAGCCCAGATGCCTTTGTGCCTCCACACTGCCAAGCTCCTTGGCTGCCGGTGCCTGGGTGACCCGGCCTCTCTGTGCCCCCAGATTGCCGGGTACCTCTATGGGGTGAGTCCCCCAGACAACCCCCAGGTGAAGGAGATCCGGTGTATTGTGATGGTGCCTCAGTGGGGAACCCATCAGACCGTCCACCTCCCCGGCCAGTTGCCCCAGCATGAGTACCTCAAGGCAAGTGATCTCTCTCAGGTGCCCTGGGGGGAGGGGGGGGGCTCCCTGGGGCACCCCAGGTTTCTCCAGAGGAGGCAGCTGGGGGGGAGGAGAACAGGTGTGGACACCGCTCGACCCCTGGATCCTCCCGCAAACGTAGGAGATGGAGCCCCTGGGGTGGATTCACACCCAGCCCAACGAGTCTCCGCAGCTCTCCCCGCAAGACGTCAGCACCCACGCCAAGGTCATGGCCGAGAACCCCTCCTGGGACGGGGAGAAGACCATCATCATCACCTGCAGGTCTGTCCGTCCGTCTGTCTGGTCACTCTCCGGCGGGGGGGGCAGCAGCCCCAGAGCTGATGGGCCCCCTCCGCTGACCAGCCCCTCCTCCCTCCCTCCCTCCCGCCGCAGCTTCACTCCAGGCTCCTGCACCTTGACGGCCTACAAGCTGACCCCCAGCGGCTATGAGTGGGGCCGGCAGAACACGGACAAGGGCAACAACCCCAAAGGCTACTTGCCCTCCCACTATGAGCGGGTGCAGATGCTGCTCTCGGACCGCTTCCTGGGCTTCTTCATGGTGCCGGCCCAGGCCTCCTGGAACTACAACTTCATGGGTGAGTGGGAGAGATGGGGGTCCTGAGCCCCCCCCTTCCTGTGGCCCTGGGTGGAGGCCAAGAAGCGGCAGGAGTGGGCAGGGGCACCACTTCCACTGCCCTCCTCTGCTCAGAAGGCGGGGCTGCCCTCTGTGACCCCCCCCCAAGGTTCCCTGGCCGTTTTGGGCTCTGGAACCAGGACTGTCCTCCCTCACAGGCGTCCGCCACGACCCCAACATGAAGTACGAGCTGCAGTTGGCCAACCCGAAGGAGTTCTACCACGAGGTCCATCGCCCCTCCCACTTCCTCAACTTTGCCCTCCTGCAGGAGGGGGAGGTCTACTCAGCGGACCGGGAGGATCTCTATGCCTAGCCTGGCAGCCCCCCCCCCCATTCCCCCCCCATCCCCCCCCCATCCCATTGGGCTTGTGTGAAGTTTCTGTCTAATGCCATGTGAGGTTTCAGTTGTTTAATAAAGTTTTGTATACGGGAAAGGTGTCTCTTGTGGATCCTCTCAGCCCCTCCCACAAGACTCGTTTGGGGGGGGCGACCAGAGCCTGGACTCTCGGTTGAAGCTCCCTCCCCACTAGGCAGGCCTAGGGGCCCCTCCCGAGCGGGCCAGCGTGGACAAGGAATGGGGTCCGTTGCCAGCGTTGGGGCTGGCAGGGCTCCAGGAAGAGGCCACTTTCGCTTCCCCTGGAAAGGGAAAGCGGTCACGCCCCTCCCTCCCGAGGCCCTTCCTTGCGCGGCTTCTGGTGCGGGGATTCGGGCATCTCAACCACTGGGAGCCTCCGGTTAGGCTTCCCCGCCCTCCGCGCGCCTGGGCCAGCGGTAGGCCGAGTCCCGGCGGGGCGGGGCGGAAGGCGGGGCGGCGCCTCCTCTTCGCCCGCCCGAGCGCAGTCAGTCGCCCTCGGGCCGCGCTTTGCAGCCGAGCTGGGGCAGCGCCGCCGTCGCCTGGCCGGGGCCGGAGCGCGGTGATCGGCCGGATGGAGGCGGCCTACGTTTACCGCCTGGCGGCCGCGCTGGGCTCAGAACTGCAGCGGCTCTCGGATCGCTTCGGGGCGGCCGCCCTGGCCGGGCTGGTCCCGCAGGTGGTGCGCCTTCTCGAGCTCCTGGAGACGCTGGCCGCGGACGGAGCGGCGGGCGGGCTCGGCGGGGCGGCCGAACTGCTGCTGCTGGGCGCGCCGTCGGACGGGGAAGCGCCTGGCGCCGCCGCGGTCCAGCGCTCGCGGCAGGTGCGGAGGCCCGCGCGCTCCCCGGCCTTTCCCCGCGGCTGGGCACCGGCGGCCCGGCTGAGCCGCGCGGGTCAGGAGCGCCTTCTCCTCCTCCGGAGGCCGCTGGGGCGGAGGGAGGGCGGGAGATCGGGGCGGGCGAGGGGAGCCGGAGCGCTTGACGCCGGTCGAAGTGGCCGGTGCGCTTCTTCCCCCTGGCAGGTGGCGGAGCAGCACCTGGCCGAAGCCCGGGAGCGGGAGCGGCGCCTCCAGAGCCGGCTGGCCCAGCTGGAAGAGGAGCAGCAGCGAGCCTTGAGCCGCCTGGCGGGGGGGCAAGCCCAGGAAGGTGAGGCCGGGCCGGGCAAGGAGGGACTTTCCTGGAGGGCGAAGCCCCGGCCGCTGCTTTGGGGAGGAGGAGGAGGAGGAGGGCGCCGCTTCTGCCTGAGTCTCTGCATCCACCTGCTGCGTCGGTTTCGCTTGAACTTTGAGCTGGGGAAACTCCAGCAACCCTTTGGCCGACTTCCTTGTTTTGATGCTGTGAAGTGTTGGCTGCCCCAGAGGCCTCCTGCCACCCTAGGGGTGCCCCGACCAGAGGGCGGGGGGTGGGTGCAGGGGGCATCCTTTCACAGACCCGCACTTAGCTTGGGAGGCTGCAGTGGGCGATTGCACCCCTCGGGTGGGCTTGTGACGCAGAGGGAGCAGCTGCATTTGCCCAACAAGCTTCTGGGGGGGGGGAGGGTGTTCCACAAATCTTGCCTGGTTGCTTAAGTCATTAGCCCAGGTGTGTCCTGCCTGGAGAGAGCGGCAGCCTCCTGGCCTCCCACGTGTGGTTCTGCTCCCGGCTTCTTGGCTGGACGGGCCAGGAGAGAATCTGGAATCAAGCTGAACTGGAAAGAAGGAGAGGGAGGCTTCTGTCCCCAGAAATTTCTAGTTGTGCATCAGGAGTTGCAGTTCAGCCAGTAATAAAATCTGAGCATCCAGGGAGGCATGACCTTTGTGGGGTGCCCAACACCCACTGGCGCTGCACTAGAGGGTGCCACTCCCTGGCGGGGAGGAGAGAGAGGCCTCCTTCTTTGGCATCTCACAGAATGAGCTCCGCAGCAGACTCTTCCCAAGGGAGGGGGTTGGACTCGCCCCAGCCAGCTGGATGGCTGAAGGTGCTCAGAGACTGTCAGGCGGTTTGCTTGGCTTGGGTTTAGCAAGTCATGTGGTTGTGAGTTTACCATTCGTGCAGACCTGGTCAGCTGGGTGTCAGGGCTCCCATTTAAATCATGAGTCTCTAGCCAGGTTTTCAAACGAAAGAAGATTTATTAGGAGTAAACATGCCGGCGCTGCACGTGCAGCCAACTCTGAGGCACATCATACACTGTCACCCTTGTCCATGGGGGTTGTTTTCACCTCCACCCCCTGTATCATGTATTCATATGCTCCAGTGGGACACACCCAGAGTCCTCAGTCAGGCTCTTCAGTTAGAATTTTGCGTGGCAGAAACTTCAGTCGCCTAGAAACTATCTTTGAAACCATTTATGGACTGTAAGCTGCCCACTGCTTCCCCCTCCCTTTCTGTGGGCAACTCTAAAAGACCACAGAAATATTTTATGAATTGATATTGGGTTTATTTAACAAACAGCGGTTTCCCACTGACAGAACTTTGAAGAGAGAGGAGATCCTTCCTTCTTTTCCACCCATGGTTCTGGCCATCTTTCGTCTTCCATCTTCTGTTTAATGGGTTTTATTACAATTTCCTTGTTTGGATTGTTGTAAGCTATGCAGCGTCATTGGGAGCTTATGGGTCTGAAGAGCAAACAAACAAACATAAATAAATAAATAAACGCACCCTAGGAATGCTGTAGGGCATGGGTGTCAAACTCGCAGCGTCATGTGGCTGTAGCATGACGTTTTCACCCTTCGCAGAACTGGGGTGGGCGTGGTCTGCCCGTGGCGCATCCAGCCGGTGGGCCGCCAGTTTGACCCTCCTGAACTCTTGACTGGGAAAGTGGCTGAAGAGTGGGGTGTGTCCCTGGCATCATCCCTCAGAGCCCCCTTGGGCCAGAGGAGCAGGAGGGGCAGCCAGGGCACCCGATGTCCTGCCTGCTGCAGCCGGGTTGAGGAGCAGCTGTGGGGGAGGTGAGCTGGCCCCTCCTTCAGGGTCTCCCTCTGCTGCTCCCTCTCCTGCCCTTGGGTGCCGCCAACGGGAGTCAGTCTCGCCAGGGTCCTTCGCTCAAAGCTGAGCCAAAGCGTCGCTCTCTGTGCTGCCCCAGACGGCCCTGGCCACCGAGAGCGGGTGCTGATGCTGCAGCTGAAGGAAGTGGTAGACCGCCAGCGGGACAAGATCCGTGCTCAGGACCACGAGATCCAGTGCAAGGCCTGGGACACAGAGGCGGTGAGTGCCACGGGTCCGGGTGGGGGCTGGGGGGCTCCCCCAGTTGCTGAGGGCAGTTGTGGGTCTGTCTCCGCAGCTGCAGGAGCAGCTCAACCGCTTCATGACCATGAACGAGAACCTGCGTCGGAAGCTGGCTGTGGTGCAGGCCCAGCTCAGGAGCACCCTGGAGAGGAAGGGTGAGGCGGAGGCCCTCTGGGAAGCAGCAGAGCCTGCCAGGACTGGCACCCCCACGGTGAGAGGGGCAGAGCAGGCACCTGGAGGGAGGGCAAAGGGGGCTCGGGGCCAGCGCAACTTAGAGGGGCCCTAGCCTCCCAGGCCCCTCCCCCTCTTCCGTCTGCCTGAACAAGAGCCCCATGGACAACTACGGTGGGCACTGCCAGCCTTACAAGGTAGACCAGATCGGAAGCCAGCTCCATAGGAAAACCCCAGGGAGTTGGGGAGGGCCAGTCTGGGCCTCTTTCTAAGGCTTCCCCACCTTGTTGAATTTCTGCCCGGCTTGAGGAGGGCTTCCGGATGGCTTCTCCGAGGTAAATCGTAGTCGGTGCCTCCCCACAGCACCTTTTGTCCTTCTCAGTTGGGCTCCAAGTAGTCTTGGGATGAGGGGAATGCTGGAGGGGAGGCTCCCACTGAGGAGCACGAGGCTAATGGAACCCGGAGTGCAGCCTGGGCACTTTCCAGGCGGAAGGGGTTGCCCACAAGAAGGTGGCCATTGACCGGCTTCATTTTACGAACCATTTGATTCATGGCTTCGGCCTGACCCGGGTGGCTCACAGAGCAAGGCAATGTAAACAATCCCATCCCCCATCTTTCCTTAGGAGCAGGAGGAGGGGGATGTGGGTGGGGCTGCAGCCCCCCCAGAACACTCGCCTGACCAGCGCACCTTCTCGAAGGAAGAGCTGCAGCAGATCCTGCAAGAACGCAACGAGCTCAAGACCAGCCTCTTCTTGGTAGAGGAGGAGTTGGCCTATTACCAGCGGTCAGTCAGTCTCCCCGGTTACTTGGAGGTAGGGGGAGGGAGAGCTTCTCTCCTGATGGACCCATTGCAGCACCACAACTGCCTTTGCTCCAGGAGAGCTGGACTGATTCTGGCAGGGAGGCCCAAGTTGGTCTTATGACAGGCAGTAGCTGCTGCAGGGTCCTCTATTGGGGGGGTGGAAATTCAGCCCTGCTGAAATACGGGGTGTTACCAACCCTGGGACCACCCCTCTTCTTCGGTGCCTCCTGCCAAGAGTTGGCTTCTTCCCCTGCCAGAAAGCCTTTGGCTATCAAGAGTGGGGCTTGTTGGGTTGGGTGGCTATTAAAAGCAAAGGAATGACAAGTTCTTCTTAAGACAAAATCTGTAACCTTTAGCCTCACCCTACAGTGCTGCTGTAATCTTACTTTTCCCCCATTTGAAAAGCAGAGGGGTTTTTGCCTTCCTTCAGAAGACCGAGCCCCCAGCCCACCCAAAGGAGGGGGCTGGTCCCTTGGAGACCCTCCAGGGCAGGATTCCTCCACTGCCCCTCCCCAAGAGACACCTCCCCCCAAGGCCCCCAGCCCCCAAGCCAGTTAAAGAGCGCTCCGTGTCCGGAAATACTTCCCACCAAAACACTCCCAGTTGAAACGCTTTGTCGCCTTTTGGAACCAGCTTGGAAAATCCCATCTGGTCATCCGCTTGGTGGCCCTTTGGTACAGATGGCTGCCACATCTCCTTGCGCTTTTCTTTTCTCCCGTTGGCCAAGCTCTGTCCTAGCCCCGACCCCTTTGCCTCTGCCCCACCTGCCCAGGGAGCCAGCCCACCTGGAGCTAGAATGACCCAGAATAACAGAGTTGGGAGGGATCTGGGAAGCCTTCAGTCCAACTTCCTGCTGCTTGAGTATGGCGCCCTCTATCATTTCAGACTCTTTTTCCGGGGGGGGGGGGGCAAACCCTTTCGCTAGTTAATTGTCCTCACGGTGAGGAAATTCCTCCTAGGTTGCTTCTCTCCTGGATGAGTTTCCCTCCTGCCTGCAGGGCTTTGGGGAAGAGGTTGAAGCCCCCCGCCCCCCTTCTTTGGGCAGCCCCTTTGACATTGGAAGACTGCTATCCTGTCACCCCTGGTTTTAGATGGTCTCCAAAAACCATGTTTGTTTTAAGCTAGAGGAAACAGTGAAAGAAGCTGGGTCCCTGGGCTAGGAAAAAGGAGAGAATTAACTTAGCTCTCCTGAGCCTTTAATATAAGAAGCTTTTAGAAAGCTCGGGAAACAAGCAAATGACATTTCCTTTAGGAATATGATTATCTTTAAAAAATGGGGTTAAAATGTTTAGCCAGAAAACTGCATTTGAATTTTGAACACTGGCGTATGTATGTTAAGTCTTGTATCTCTCTACAGGTAGAAAATTCTGTGTAATCAACTTTTTTTAATTCCAAACTTTTTGTATTCCCAGAAAACTACTTTTCATTAACTTCTTTTGAGCTAAAATATAATTTACAAGCAGTTTCGTTGCTGAGCTCACGAATTGGATCATTGGATTTTTTAAAATCTCATACAGAAGCATCATTTTATCATGATCGGGTTATCCTAATCCCCACTGGGAATCTTTTACATTTTAATATAAAAAGAGTTATTGCATTTTCTCTTTTACAAAACAACATTTGATTTTATTTATTGATAGTGAGATTGGTCCGTCTCCCAAGGAATTTGGAGAACAGCAGAAACTGCTAATTGCAGGGTTTGATCCTCTGTAGTCAAGAGGTTGCCGTATATAAGTTATTGTTGGTCGCACCGTCAGCCGCTGGGTCTGACCTGTTTATCCACCTATATCTGGTCCTTCCCCAAGACCTGGGATAGGCAGGTGGGGTTGTTTGATGGTCATAAAGGTATGAGCTGCTCCCAGGAAAGCTGCCTTTTGCAATTGACCGGTGGGGATTTTTTCAATGCTGATGGTGATCAGGGGATGGTCCAGATGTTCTGGGATTGCACCCAAAGCACCTATGCCGATTGGTGCCACCTTTGCTTTCTTTTGCCCCAGTTGTTTTACTTCTATTTGCCGGCTTTGTGTTTTGTATCTTCTCCAGTTCTTCCTCTTCTCTTCTGCTGTCTCCAGGTCCTGCAACGTCCACTGACCAAACGTTTTTGCTTTTCTTACTGACAATTGTTAACTCTGGAGTGTTAACTCCGGAGTCTCCGGAGAGACAGGGGCCTGAATTCTAAAATCCCAGAGCAAGTTGGTTTCTTCATTTTCTGTGACTTTCTCTATTTTATGGTTTCCCTAGTTCTTGCTTGCAGACAAGTGATATTTCTTGCAGGTCTTCCGATGCCCAGTGTTGCTTACAGTCTGTTTGATCTTCTTGCAACAGCTAACCGGGTCATCCACTGTTTCTTCAGTTTCTTTGCCAAGGCGGCATTTGCTGTCTGTCGCTGCCTATTAATGGCATGAGAAGTGAACCAAGAAGCTGCACCAGATCCAGAGGCAGGACCAGGGTATTGGTAGAGCCAGAGGCTTGTGAGGGAGGGAGTTTGGGCCAAGACCTTTGGGGTGAGCCAGCTTAAGAAACAAACTTCCCAGGAAGACTGGAAACTCTGCTTCCGAGAGAGAAGACCATAGTAAGAGAGTCATTAGGCAGCTTAATCGCTGCGCCTTCTTATGTCTCAGGCAGAAGTTTGCCTGGGTTGCTTTGAATACAATCTTGCTTTCCAGGAGTTAAGGAATATTTCAGCCCTCTTTGCTTTCTTTCTTTCTTATATATTTAAACTATTTAGTTTATGTAGCCATCCAACTGAAATAGTCACCCAGTCACCTTACTGGTGAGATTTGGGTGTGTGTGTGTGTGTAAATTTAATAAATAAATGTAAAAATAAAATATATTACTTTAAAAAAAAAACAATTTTATTAATTTTCTACAAACAAACAAGACAAACAAAACATTAAAACATCAACTCTTTTATATACAAAAAGTGTGTCGGTTGGTTCATCAGTTTTGTGCATTCATTTTGTAGTCTCAATTACAGTTATGTTACATAACAACTCATATTGTCAATCCAAGCTTATATATCCTAATATCGCTTTTAAAAAAAAAAATCATTTGACTATACTTTTAATCATTCATGCTTTTTGAGATAACAATACTTTAAATAGTTTATTCTATAACAAATCATATAATCATACCAAATCTATCCTAAAAACACTTTATAATTATAATGTCAAATAACAAAGGCAAAAGAAAAAATAAAGATATTCCTTGCTATCTAACATTTTAAATATTCTATTATCGTATTTTGTCCTCTAGCCATTGATAAAAAAGATCCCAAATTTCATAAAATTGTTTATCCTCTTGCTCTCTAATTTCAAATGTCAAATGTCTACTCATCTCAGCACATTCCAATATTTTCTTAATAATTTCTTCCTGTGATGGTATTTTCTCATTCTTCCAGTTTTTAGCAAATACAATCCTAGCCGCTGTTAATACATTTACAATCAGATATTTCAAGTCTTTACTGTATGTATCTGGTAAAATTCCCAATAGAAAGAACTCCGGTTTCAAATCTATATATTTCTTTGTCATTTTTTCCAACCACATGCGAATTTTAATCCAATATTTTTTAGCATCCTCACAGATCCACCACATACGGTAATATGAGCCAGGTATCTGATGACATCTCCAGCATTTTTCAGATTTGTTCTTAAACATTCTTGCTGTTCTTGTCAGGGGAAAGTGCCACCTGTAAAACATCTTATACAAATTTTCTTTATATGCTGTTGACATTGTCATTTTATAATTTTGAGACCACAATTTTTGCCATTTCTCTAAATCAATCCCATATCCAAAATTCTTCCCCCAAACAATCATAGTTTCTTTAACTTGTTCTTCCTCTAATTTAATTCCCAATAAGTAACCATATAATTTTTTGATCACCTTCTCATCAGTACCCATCAAGATCTTATCTAGGTCAGTCTGTTTATCATAGAATCCCTCCGTTTTAGAATCTTCATCATACCTTGAATGTATTTGCGCATATGAAAACCAATTCATCTTTGTACCTTGTTCCTCTAAATTTTGAATCGATTTAAGTTCACCCTTTTCATCCAGTAATTCCCCATATCTAACTGTTTGTTCCTTCTTATAAATTATAGGATAAGAAAATGCTTCAATAGTCGATAACCAAACTGGAATTTTCAAATAACATTGTCTTTTTATCTTCTCCCAGTTTAACCACAAAGACTTCCGTATATAATGTCTTCTAAAGTAACCCTGTGTTTTAGTTCCCTTATACCATAAAAAAGCATGCCAACCCAACAGCAAATCATGACCTTCTAGTCTTTCTTAATGTTATCCATTCCTTAATCCACATCAAACTTGCAGCTTGATAGTACAATTCTCAATAAGGCAGGCCAAAACTTCCTCTAATTCTAGCATCTTGCAAAAGCTTTAGCTTTATTCTTGCTTTCTTACCTTGCCATATAAACTTCAACATAATTTTATTTAAATATTCAAAATAGTCTTTTCCGAGCCAAATTGGTATTGTTTGAATCAGAAATAGGATTCTGGGTAAAATATTCATCTTAATTGTTGAAATTCTCCCTATTAATGACAATTATAAGTTTTCCCATTTCTTCAAGTCTGTAGCTATCTGTTGTTTAAGTTTAATATAATTATTCTGTTTAATGTGCTACATCTTGCTGTCAAGTATATCCTCAGATACTTGACCTTATTCGTAACTTGGATTTTCAACAGGTCTGCCAGTTCTTCTCTATGTCTCAGTACCATGTTTGTCAAAATCTTTGTTTTGTCTTTATTTATTTTCAAACCAGCTACCTCACCATATATCTCTATCTTTTCCAATAACTTTGGAGCTGTTTCTAACGGATCTTCCAAAATAAAGATTAAGTCATCAGCAAAGGCTTGCAGTTTGAATTCTTCCTTTTTAATTTTCATTCCTTTTATGCTTTTATCATCCCTAATATTTCTGTTCAACACTTCCAAAGTCAATACAAATAGCAAAGGAGATAGGGGACATCCTTGTCTTGTGCCTTTTCTGATATTGATAAAATCTGTAAGTTCTCCCTCCATCATTACCTTGCTGTCTGTTTATTGTATATGGCTTCTATTGCTTGGATAAATTTTCTGGCGTAATAATAATAATAATAACATAAATCTCCAGTTCATGTTATCAAATGCCTTTTGAGCATCTAGGAATATCAAAGCCATTTGCTTTTCAGGATGTGCCTCATAGTATTCCAGAGTATCCAAGATTACTCTCATATTGTCTCTTATTTGTCTCTGGCAGAAATCCATTTTGATCTGGGTGAATGAAATTATTTAAGTATTTTTTGAGTCTTTCTGTTAAAATTGAAGCAAAGATTTTATAGTCTGCATTTAATAAAGAAATAGGTCTATGGTTCTTAATTTGCAGTGGATCAGCCTCTTCTTTTGGAATAAGTGTAATATAAGCCTTTGACCATGTTTTGGGTATCATCTTCTTTGACATAGCTTCATTCATAACTTCTAGCAGTGGGATGCTCAATGATTCTTGAAATGTTTTATAGAATTCTGCCGGAAGCCCATCTGGACCTGGTGCTTTCCCATTATTTTGTTTCTTAAGTGCTTCATTTAATTCCATCATTGTTATATTGCTTTCTAGCATTTCTTTAGTCTCGTTAGATATCTTCGGTAAGTTAGCATTCTGTAGATACTGTTTGACTTTCTCCTCATCAATATTCTCTTGTTTATATAATTGCCCATAGAAATCTTGAATAATTTCCTTTTTCTCCTTATTACCATAACAAACTTGGCCTTGATCATCTGTTAACTTCAATATTTTTCTTGATTCTTTCTCCTTTCTCAATTTATATGCTAGCTATCTACCTGGTTTATTTGCATCTTCAAAATAATTCTGTTTAGCATTTCTAATTTTTTGTGCCAATTCTTTCTCTATTAATTCCATTTTATGTTTAATTATATCCAGCTTCAATTTAATATCTTCTTTCTGTGGCATTTTCTGTAATTCTTTTTCAAGTCTTTTATACTGTTCTTCCAAGGCCTTAGAAGCTTGCCTTTTCCTAATATTCTTTTTTCTTATATAATCTATTATCAAACCTCTAGCATATGCCTTCATTGTATCCCAAACATTCTGTGTTGAAGTATCTTCTTTTTTATTTTCTCTAAAGAAAAAAGCCAATTCTTTCTCCATCCATTGTGTAAAATCTTTTTCCTTTAAGATGGTATTGTTTAATGTCCATCTCAATCTTTTTTTTTTTTGTCCCTTCCATTTAATTGTCATTGGGCTATGATCTGCCCAAGTACTTGTTTCAATATTTGTTTCTTGAATATTAGATATTAATTCTGTTGAGATCCAAATCATATCCAATCTGGACCATGATAAATGTCTATTTGAATAGAAAGTATATTGTTTAGCTTTAACATTTCTTTCTCTCCAAATGTCTTTTAAAGTTAATTTGTCTGTCATTTAAAAAAAGGATTTAGGGAGAGTCTTTCTATTTTGTTTTGTTGTTGTTGTTGCTATATAGTCCAGTTTATTGTCCACAATTCCATTAAAGTCTCCCATCATAATTATATTAACATAGTCCAGTCCAGTTATTTTCATGTGTAATTTTTTATAGAATTCTTCTTGTTTAATCATTCAGAGCATAAATTGCAATCAAAAGTATTTTTATATTGTTGTCCATTATTTCCACCATTAATACTCTTCCGTCTTCATCCGTATAGATCAATTTTGCTGGGATAACCTCTTTAATGTATAGAACCACTCCTCTTTTCTTACATTGAGTCAAAGAAGTAAATATTTGCCCTAATTTTGGCTGTACTAACAATTGTTCATGTTGTTTTTTAATATGTATTTCTTGTAAACAAATTATATCAAATTTTAATTTCTCTAATTTATGAAAAGTTTTCCTTGTTTTAACAGCTGAGTTGAGTCCATTTATATTCAATGTAATCAATTTTTTTTCTTCCATGATTATACTTTATATTTAGGTCTAACAGCTCTCGTGGATCTCACTTCACGCTGTTCTTTACTATCCACCTGTCCACCTACTGCGCCTTCCTCTTTTTCAGTCTCCAGTTGTTCCTCTTGAAACTCAATTAATGAGACCTCTTTCTCTGCCTCTTCTTCTCTCCTTCCAAAAAATTCTGTATGGAAAAGTTCTGCTTTCTCAATTGAATCAATTCTATATCTCTGTTCTTGCCACATAAACATTAATCCTTCTGGAATCAGCCATCTATAATTCACTTCCTTTTTCAATAGCATTTTGGTCAGGAATCGATATTCTCTTCTCATCTCTCTCACTCTTCTGGGTATTTGTTTTAAAACCACAATCTCTTTGCCTTTCTATTTCAATGTCTTCTCTCTTACAGCTTGTAATATTTGTGTTTTGATGGATTTTTTTGGTAAATTTAATATGGACTTCCCTTGGTAATTTATTTCTCATCGCATATCTTGTAAAAACTTGATATACCTCATCTACTCCATCCATCATCTTTTCCTCTGTAATTTCCAAAGCATCCGCCAAAATTTCTATTATTATTGCAGCCAAGTTTTGTCCTTTTTCTTCTTCTATATTTTGAAATCTGAGATAGAATTCTGACCTCTCCATCTCCCACCTCAACATCCCACTTTTATCTTGTTCAATCACTGTTAATCTGCTGTCAATATTTCCAATCTTCTCCTCTCTTTGTTTACCTTCTTCCTCAATTTTTTGGAATCTCTCATCATACTTTACCATCATTTGTTGAATATTTTCCACTTTTTCATCAGTCTTCTCTGTTCTTTGTTCAATAGTGTCTGTTTTTATCTTGAGATCTTGGATTCCTTGTATAATCATCTGTAAAGTCACTTTTTCTTGTTCTTTATCTTGCTTCAACATTGTCTGAATTAAACGTTGTCCTCCAGCTGGTGGGGAGGCAGAGGTAGAAGTAGAAACGCCAGAGGATATGGGTTTCCTGCTCATTTTGATGCTTCAAGAGCTTCAAATTCTTTTTAGCTTTTAATTCAACTGGTAGAATAGCCAATTATAATCCAAAATTGGTGATCCCATGGGTGCTCCTTCTATTTGTTTGTATTTTTATCCGTTGTTGGTGAAGTATGTATTGGATAGGCAGTGGTTGGTCAGATCTAGGATGTGCTTGGGGGGGTTGTATTTGTTTTGGATGGCTGTCAAGGCTTCTTTTATTGGCACTTGGGTGAAGAGGGATATGACATCTCTTCACCCAAGTGCCAATAAAAGAAGCCTTGACAGCCATCCAAAACAAATACAACCCCCCCAAGCACATCCTAGATACTTCACCTACAACGGACAAAAATACAAACAAATAGAAGGAGCACCCATGGGATCACCCCTCTCACCTGTAATCGCTAACCTCTACATGGAACACTTTGAAACACAAGCTCTAGAAAAATATGATCACAAACCCAAACTCTGGCTCAGATACGTAGATGACACTTTCATAATCTGGCCACACGGGAAAGAAAAACTGAACTTCCTCACACACCTCAACAGCCAACACCCCAAAATACAATTCACCATGGAAACAGAAGCTAACAACCAACTTCCCTTCCTAGATGTCTTGGTATACAAAAAATCCAATGGCTCCCTAGGACACACCATCTACCAGAAGAAAACACATACAAACCGCTATCTACACGCACTCTCTTTTATATATGGGAGGAGGGCTTTGCCGTTCTCTTGTTTTCTGTTTTGGATTTTGGTTGGGGTTTCTTTTTGGATTAGGTGGGTAATCTTTATTTGGAATCCATTGGCTGTTAGTACGTTAGTGAAAGTGTGTAGTTCGGTCTCTAGGTGTTGTTCGTCGGCTAAGCATTTTGTTCTGGAGATGAGTGTCTTGGCTACGGAATTTATCTTTGCTGGGTGGTGGTGTGAGAGTGCGTGTAGATAGCGGTTTGTATGTGTTTTCTTCTGGTAGATGGTGTGTCCTAGGGAGCCATTGGATTTTTTGTATATTAAGACATCTAGGAAGGGAGGTTGATTGTTAGCTTCTGTTTCCATGGTGAATTGTATTTTGAAGTGTGTGAGGAAGTTGTTCAGTTTTTCTTTCCCATGTGGTCAGATTATGAAGGTGTC
This sequence comes from Hydrophis major, assembly GCA_033807585.1. Classification (NCBI taxonomy): domain Eukaryota; kingdom Metazoa; phylum Chordata; class Lepidosauria; order Squamata; family Elapidae; genus Hydrophis; species Hydrophis major. Next base: position 434,342,292 of record CM066328.1, read on the forward strand.
ATCTACGTATCTGAGCCAGAGTTTGGGTTTGTGATCATATTTTTCTAGAACTTGTGTTTCAAAGTGTTCCATGTATAGGTTTGCGATGACAGGTGAGAGGGGTGATCCCATGGGTGCTCCTTCTATTTGTATTTTTTTTTTTTTTATTAATTTTCTACAAACAAACAAGACAAACAAAACATAAAAACATCAACTCTTATATGTACATCCAGTGTGTCAGTTGGTTCATCATTTTTGTGCATTCATTCTGTAGTCTCAAATTACAATTACATTACATAACAACTCATATTGTCAATCCAAATTTATATATCCTAATATCACTAAAAAAAGAAGTTTTTGACTATATTTTTAATCATTCATGCTTAATGAGCTAACAATACTTTAAGCCAGTTTACTCTATAACAAATCATCTAGTCATATCAAATCAATCCTAAAAAATCCTTTATAAATATAATAGCAAATAGCAAAATAATAGCAAAATAAAGATATTCCTTACTATCTAGCATTCTAAATATTCTATTATCGTATTTTATCATCCAGCCATTTATAAAAAAGATCCCAAATTTCATAAAATTGTTTATCCTCTTGCTCTCTAATTTCAAATGTCAATCTACTCATCTCAGCACATTCCAATATTTTCTTAATAATTTCTTCCTGTAATGGTATTTTCTCATTCTTCCAATTTTTAGCAAATACAATCCTGGCCGCTGTTAATACATTTACAATCAGGTATTTCAAATCTTTACTATATATATCAGGTAAAATTCCCAATAAGAAGATCTCTGGTTTCAAATCAATATGTTTCTTTATCATTTTTTCCAACCACATGCGAATTATAGTCCAATATTTTCTAGCATCCTCACAAGTCCACCACATATGGTAATACGAGCCGGGTATCTGATGACATTTCCAGCATTTTTCAGATTTGTTCTTAAACATTCTTGCTATTCTTGTCGGGGGAAAGTGCCACCTGTAAAACATCTTATACAAGTTTTCTTTATATGCTGTTGACATTGTCATTTTATAATTTTGAGACCACAATTTCTGCCATTTCTCCAAATCAATCCCATATCCAAAATTCTTCCCCCAAACAATCATAGTTTCTTTAACTTGTTCTTCCTCTAATTTCATTCCCAGTAAATAACCATATAATTTTTTAATCACCTTCTCATCAGTACCCATCAAAATCTTATCTAAGTCAGTCTGCTTATCATAAAATCCCTCCGTTTTAGAATCTTCATCATACCTTGAGTGTATTTGTGCATATGAAAACCAATTCATCCTTATACCTTGTTCTTCTAAGTTTTGGATCGATTTAAGTTCACCCTTTTCATCCAAAAGTTCCCCATATCTAACTGTTTGTTCCCTCTTGTAAATTATAGGATAGGAAAATGCTTCAATGGTCGATAACCAAACTGGAATTTTCAAATAACATTGTCTTTTTATCTTCTCCCAATTTAACCACAAAGACTCCCGTACATAATGTCTTCTAAAATAACCCTGTGTTTTAGTTCCCTTATACCATAAGAAAGCATGCCAACCCAACAGCAAATCATGCCCTTCTAATGTCAACAACCTATGTTTCCTTAATGTTATCCATTCTTTGACCCACATCAAATTTGCAGCTTGATAATACAATTCCCAATTAGGCAGACCAAAACCTCCTCTAATTCTAGCATCTTGCAAAAGCTTTAGCTTTATTCTCGCTTTTTTACCTTGCCATATAAACTTCAACATAATTTTATTTAGATCTTCAAAATAGTCTTTTCCAAGCCTTATTGGTATTGTTTGAAACAAAAATAATATTCTAGGTAAGATATTCATCTTGATTGTTGAAATTCTCCCTATTAATGACAATTGCAAGTTTTCCCACTTCTTCAAATCTGTAGCTATCTGTTGTTTAAGTTTAATATAATTATCCTCCTTTAATGTGCTACATCTTGTTGTCAAATATATCCCCAAATACTTAACCTTATTTGTAACTTGAATTTTCAAAAGATCTGCCAATTCTTCTCTCTGTCTCAATAACATATTCTTTGTCAAAATCTTTGTTTTATCTTTGTTTATTTTCAAACCAGCCACCTCCCCATATGACTCTATCCTTTCCAGTAACTTTGGAGCTGTTTCAATCGGATTTTCCAAAATAAAAGCTAAATCATCAGCAAAAGCTTGTAGCTTATATTCTTCCTTCTTAATTTTCATTCCTTTTATGCTTTTATCATCCCTAATATTTCTATTCAAGACTTCCAAGGTCAACACAAATAGCAAGGGAGATAGGGGGCATCCTTGTCTTGTGCCTTTTCTTATATTAATAAGATCTGTAAGTTCCCCCTCCATCATTACCCTTGCTGTCTGTTTATTGTATATAGCTTCTATTGCTTGAATAAATTTTTTGGCAAAACCCATCTGCTCCAATAATAATAACATAAATCTCCAATTCACGTTGTCAAATGCTTTTTGAGCATCTAAGAATATCAAAGCCATTTGTTTTTCAGGATGAGCCTCATAATATTCCAAAGTATCCAAGATTACTCTCATATTGTCTCTAATTTGTCTCTTTGGCAGAAATCCATTTTGATCTGAGTGGATAAAATTGTTTAAATATTTTTTAAGTCTTTCTGCTAAGATTGAAGCAAAGATTTTATAGTCTGCATTCAATAAAGAAATAGGTCTATAATTCTTAATTTGCAATGGGTCAGTCTCTTCCTTTGGTATAAGTGTAATATAAGCCTCTGACCATGTTTTAGGTATCATCTTTTTTAACATAACTTCATTCATAACTTCTAACAATGGGATGCTCAATAGTTCTTGAAATGTTTTATAGAATTCTACTGGCAGCCCATCTGGGCCCGGAGCTTTCCCATTATTTTGTCTCTTAAATGCTTCATTTAGTTCCATCATTGTTATATTGCTTTCTAGCATTTCTTCAGTCTCTTTAGGTATCTTTGGTAGCTTAGCTTCCTGTAAATACTGTTTAACTTTTCCTTCATCAATATTCCCTTGTTTATATAATTGCCCATAAAAATCTCGGATAATTTCTTTTTTCTCCTTATTCCCATAACAAACTTGGCCTTGTTCATCTATTAACTTCAATATTTTTCTTGATTCCTTCTCTTTTCTCAATTTATATGCTAGCCATCTACCTGGTTTATTTGCATCTTCAAAATAATTCTGTTTAGAGTTTCTAATTTTCTGTGCCAATTCTTCTTTCTCTATTAAATCCATTTTATGTTTAATTATATCCAGCTTCAATTTAATATCCTTTTTCTGTGGCATTTTCTGTAATTCTTTTTCAAGAGTTTTATACTCATTTTCCAAGGCCTTAGAAGCTTGCCTTTTCCTAATGTTCTTTTTTCTTGTATAATCTATTATCAAACCTCTAGCATATGCCTTCATAGTGTCCCACACATTTTGCATTGAAGTATCCTCTTTTTTATTTTCTCTAAAGAAAAAAGCCAATTCCTTCTCCATCCATTGTGTAAAATCTTTCTCCTTTAAAATAGTATTATTTAATGTCCATCTCGATCTTTTTTTTTGTCCCTTCCATTTAATTGTCATTGGGCTATGATCTGCCCATGTACTTGTTTCAATGCTTGTTTCTTTAATGTTAGATATTAGTTCTGTTGAGATCCAAATCATATCTAATCTGGACCATGATAAATGTCTATTTGAATAAAAAGTATATTGTTTAGCTTTAACGTTTCTTTCTCTCCAAATATCTTTTAAAGTTAATTCATCTGTCATTTTAAAAAAGGACCTTGGGAGAGCCTTTCTATTTTGCTTTGTTGTTGTTGCTATATAGTCCAGTTTATTGTCCACAATTCCATTAAAATCTCCCATCATAATTATATTAACATAGTCCAGTCCAATTATTTTCATGTGCAGTTTTTTATAAAACTCTTCTTGTTTATCATTCGGAGCATAAATTGCAATCAAGAGTATTTTTATGTTATTATCCATTATTTCTACCATTAATACCCTTCCATCTTCATCCGAGTAAATCAATTTTGCTGGAATAGCCTCTTTAATATATAAAACCACACCTCTTTTCTTACATTGAGTCAAAGAGGTAAATATTTTCCCTAATTTTGGCTGTAATAACAATTGTTCATGTTGTTTTTTAATATGAACTTCTTGTAAACAAATTATATCAAATTTTAATTTCTCTAATTTATGAAAAATTTTCCTTCTCTTAACAGCTGAATTAAGTCCGTTTATATTCATTGTAATCAGTTTTTTTTCCTCCATGATTATGCTTTATATTTAGATCTAACAGCTCTCGTGGGTCTCACTTCACGCTGTTCTTTATTATCAATCTGTCCCCCTATTGCTCCTTTCTCTTTTTCAGTCTCCAGTTGTTCATCTTGAAACACAATTAATGAAGTCTCCTTCTCTGCTTCCTCTCTTCTTCCTCCAAAAAATTCTGCTTGAAAAAGTTCTGCTTTCTCAATTGAGTCAATTCTATATCTCTGCTCTTGCCACGTAAACATTAATCCTTCTGGAATCAGCCATCTATAATTCATTTCATTTTCCAATAGTATTTTGGTCAGAAATTGATATTCTCTTCTCATCTCTCTCACTCTTCTAGGTATTTGTTTCAAAACCACAACCTCTTTACCCTTGTATTTCAGTGTTTTCTCTCTTGCTACTTGTAATATTTGCGTTTTAATGGATTTTTTGGTAAATCTAATATGAACTTCCCTGGGTAATTTGTTTCTCATCGCATATCTTGTATAGACTCGATATATCTCATCTATTCCATCCATCATCTTTTCCTGTGTAATTTCCAAAGCATCTGCCAAAATTTCTATCATTACCGCTGCCAGATTTTCTCCTTTTTCCTCCTCTATATTTTGAAATCTGAGGTAAAATTCTGACCTTTCCATCTCCCACCTCAGCATCCCACCTTTTTCTTGTTCGACCGCTGTTAATCTACTGTCAATATTTTCAATCTTCTTCTCTCTTTGTTTTCCTTCTTCCTCAATTTTTTGGAATTTCTCCTCATACTTAACCATCATTTGTTTAATATTTTCCACTTTTTCATCAGTCTTCTCTATTCTTTGTTCAATGGTGTCTGATTTTGTCTTGAGATCTTGAATTCCTTGAATAATCATCTGTAACTGTAAAGATATTTTTTCTTGTTCCTTATCTTGCTTCAACATTGTCTGAATTAAACGTTGTCCTCCAGCTGGTGGGGAAGCAGAGGTAGAAGCAGCAATGCCAGATGGTATTAGTTTCTTGCTCATTTCAATGTTTGCAAAACTTCAAATTCTTCTTAACTTTTAACCCAACTGGTAGGGCAGCCAATTATAATCCAAAATGGAGAACTCCAATAGTAAAAAACACGAAACCAAAGAGGAAACAGAAAAAAAAGAAGAGGAAAAATCTTCGGGTTCTTCCAGACCCTAATCCAATTACGAAATAATTCACCATAAAAAAGGAAAAAATAGAAAGAAAAAAACAAACAAATCCAAAAATAATAATATTGATTAAAAGCAAAAGAGAAAGGAAAATGCAAAAAGTGGGAGAAGAAAAACAAAAAGCAAAAAATTCCTTCAGGTTCTTCACACCTTAATCCAATTGAGAAATCTCAATAATCCAAAAAAATAATCCAAAAGAGGAAGAAGAGAAAAAACAAAAAAAAAAATCAACCACAACAACAGAATAATCCAAAAAAAAAAATATAAAAAGCAAAAAAATCCCAATAAAAATAAAAAAAAATAAAAAAGAAAAGAGAAGAAACTCTGAGGCTTTCCCTTTAAATTAAAAGGCAAAAATAAAAATATATATAAAAAAAACTAACAAATGGGGTACATATAAAAAAAACACACTGCACTTTGTTATTTATCCAAGGCTCTTGTTATGACTCTCTTCTCCAACAGCTTCAAAGCCAAACCTCAAGTGTTAATAACAGTCCAGGAAAGCACCTGCAATAATATTTTGCTGTGCTCTCCCTCTATCTTATCACGTTAAAAAGTCCTTGAGATGAGGTCTTTTTACAATTCTCTCCAATTCAAATAGAGTACTTTCAAGCCTCTAGTTGGCAGTGTTACAAAGTTTCTTAATGCTCTTTCTCAGCCCCAACCGGAAAAAAGAATTAATATATACAAAAAAAAAAGAAAAAAAAAATGGCCAAAGGAAGCCTCTATCCTAAAAAAAATAAAAAAGTCAAAGGGAGCCTAAAAGTATATATATAAGAAAATTCAGTCCGGTTACCTAAGTCACAGTAAAATCTTTCCCAAAGAATATAGAAAAAAAAAAAAAAAAACACTCCAAGCCTCAATTTGACAGCACTTTAAAAACGCCGCTCAAACAATTTCAGTCAAAAAAAAAAACCCACAGCTTCCTCCTCTCTTCAGAATGAACTTTCCAATCTCATCGAATTTGCAACACAAAAGAGTTTTTCTCACCCAACCGACACACTTCAATCCAGTCACTTTCTTTTCGGAGCTGTCCCGACTTCAGCAGCTATGGAGGCTGCCTCTCCGCCGCCAGCAAAAGGGCTTCTTCCGAATCTAACCAGAGACTTTGCGATGTCTCTGGGATCCTGGAACAGTGCCCTTCGCGATCACCGTCTCTCCGGGACGATTTAGGTCCGTTAGGACCGACCAGGGGCGAAAATATCAGCTGCGATCTCAGAGCCCCAAGATCGCAGCTGTAACGCCGGCACGAAGCTCCGCCTTCTCCCTTCTATTTGTATTTTTATCCGTTGTAGGTGAAGTATGTATTGGATAGGCAGTGGTTGGTCAGATCTAGGATGTGCTTGGGGGGGGTTGTATTTGTTTTGGATGGCTGTCAAGGCTTCTTTTATTGGCACTTGGGTGAACAAGGATATGACATCGAAGCTCACTAGTAGATCGCTGGGTTGTAAGTTTTGTTTCTTTATGATCTCAATGAATTAGAATGAGTTTCTTACGTGTGAGTTGATGGATTCTGCATAGGGCTGTAGTTGTTTGGTGAGAAATTTGGCTAGGTTTTGTAGAGGTGAGCCTATGGAGCTGACTATTGGTCTAAGTGGGGTTCCTTCTTTGTGTACCTTGGGGAGACCATAAAGTTTAGGGCATCTGGATGATTTCTCTCTGGGTATGATTCTTTGCTGGATTTCTTCGCTGATGGGGGAGGCTTTTATTTTGGATCTGGTGGTTTTTTCTAGGTAAGTGGTGGGGTCTGTCTTTAGGGGTTTGTATGTGGGGTCTTGGAGTAGGTTGGTTAACTTGGTTTGGTAGTCAGATGTGTTCATAATCACTGTCACGTTGCCCTTGTCTGCTGGTAGGATTATTATGCTGGTGTCTTCTTTCAGGTTAAGTAGTGCAGTTTGTTCTTCTTTGGATAAGTTGCTTTTGGGTGGTTTGCTAGTGCAGAGGATGTTGGTGATTTCGAGTCTGATTCTATTAGCATCATCAGGGTTGGTTTTGGTCAGGCTGGTTTCAACTCCGCATATGGTTTCTGTGGGGATGTGTTTGGGAGCGACAGCAAAGTTGAATCCTTTAGAAAGGACCTTGGTTTCAGCTTTGGTGAGGATCTTGTCTGAGATGTTGTGCACTGTTTGTTTCATGTGTGGCTGTGAGGGGGGAGGAGTTGGTTTCTGGTGTTGTTGTAATTTTCTGAGTTTGTTGGTGTGTGTGTCTGTCTTGAGGGTGGTCTGTGTTTCGGCTCTCCAGACAGCGAGCTGTTTGGATTTGTCCCAAAGTAAGGGGTGAATCTTGTTGCTGAGTCTGAGGTGAAGTGTGAGGAGATCTTTGTTGATTTGGTCTAGGAGAAATCTTTTTGTGTGAAGTTCATTTCTAATTAGGGCCAATTCTGTTCTTTTTAGGATGCATTTGGTGACTGCTGTGTTGGTGTGGAATTTCAATTGGAAACTTGATCAGAACACAGCCAAACCCCCAACCAATGAGAACACATCCCCACCCAATCAGAACACAGCCAAGCCCCCACCCAATCAAGTCACCCCCCCACTAGCAGTTAAAAGGAAGAAGCAGTTGCAAGCTCACATCACTCTGAGAAGCACAGAGCTGAAGACCAAGCCTGAAGATGATGAATGAGACTTCAAAATGTTGCCTAGATACTTCCAATCTTACGCGGGAGAAAACCCGAATAACCAAAGATCCATATATATATATATATATATGTCTGGCATTCAGCTTTGTATATATATATACAATATCTGGCATTCAGCTTTGTTCGGGTATTTTCCCACGTCATAGTAGTGGTGCTTTTAAAGTTGTAGCAACGTTTCAGCAGAATCTCATCTGCCATCATCAGGCTTCTGTATAGTGTTTACCCGAACAAAGCTGAATGCCAGACATGTAAGTACCTGCGAAAACTTAAGAAAACATATATACAATATATATATATATATTCTTAAGTTTTTGCGGGTACTTACATGTATGGCATTCAGCTTTGTTTGAGTATTTTCCCACGTCATAGTAGTGGTGCTTTTAAAGTTGTAGCAACGTTTCAGAAGAATCTCATCTGCCATCATCAGGCTTCTGTATAGTGTTCGTCTGTGAGTCAGACTTTTACAGTGGTTTCAGATTTAAATTTGGGGCAGCCTATTGCTGTGTCAGAATGGTTTTTTCTTCCTCCTGATTGGTTGAGAGTCTTGGTCTGTGTTTATTGGTCTTGGAGTTTGCTGTGTTCTGCTTCTAATATCTTTTGTCTGTTTTTTTGGCTCTTTTTGTATCTTGATTGGATGGCAACATTGTGTTACTTTATTGGAGGCCTTTAGTGCAGCTTGGCTTCAGGTAAATGCACGGCTATCATTAGTTAGGAAGCTGGGTTTCATCTGGGTGCCTGGTTGGGGTGTGTTTGAGCTGAAGGTATCAGGGGGGATCTGTTTGTGCCCAGGTGTTTGCCTGGCTTGTGGTGTGGAGATTTTTTTGTTTGTGAGTGCAGGCTTCCAAATGATTGACAGCCTGGTGGAATTATCTCTTCTGTTCATGCTTTCTAGTCTTTTTTCAATCTCTATGGCTTCTCTGATGATTCTGTGGCTGGGATTTTCTATAGTGGCTAGGGTTTTGGTGCCATTGAAGTTGATGCTATGACCTGTGGCTTCCATGTGTTGGACTAGTGAGGAAGTGTGTTCCAGCTTTTTGACTGCATTTTTGTGTTCATCCAGGCGGGTGCTTATTCTTCGATTGGTCTGTCCAATGTATGTGGCCGGGCATGATGCATAGGGGACTTCGTATATGCCTTGGTTTTCCAGGTCAATTTTGTCTTTGGGGTTTCTGAGGATGGCTGCTATTTTTCTGTCTGTTTTGAAGGCAGTCTTGATGTGGTGTCTGTATAGTATCTTACTAATTTTGTCTGGAGTGCCTCTTATGTAGGCAGGACAGCTGTTCCATAAGTGCCCTATATAAGAGGCACTAGAGACAAAATTAGTAAGATGTATGTATGTATATATATATATATATATATATATATATGGATCTTTGGTTATTCGGGTTTTCTCCCGTGGGAGAAAACCCGAATAACCAAAGATCCACATACAAATACCCGCGAGAACCTCAGAAAACATATATATATATATGTATATATATATATACCCTATATAAGAGGCACTAGAGACAAAATTAGTAAGATGTATATATGTATATATATATATATATATATATATATATATATATATATATATATATATATATATATATATATATATATATATATATATATAAAGAGAAAATAGCCAAAGGGAGCCTCTATCCTAAAAAAAAATTAAAAAATCAAAAGGAGCATAAGAATATAAAGAAGAGAAAATTCAGTCCAGTTAACTACAAAGTCACGCTAAAGTCCCCCCCAAAAAAGTAAGAAAAAGAAAAAAAATCCAAGCCTAAATTTGACATCCCTTTAAAAAACGCCGCTCATACAGTTTTGTCAAAAGAAAAAATCTCACAGGTTTCTTCTCATATTCAGTGTCCTTTCAAATCTCAGCAAATTAACAACAAAAAAGAAGTTTCTCACCCAGCTGACACACTTTCACTTCCAGCCTCTTCCTTTCCGGAGCTGTCCCGACTTCAGCAGCTATGGAGGCTGCCTCTCTGCCGCCAGCAAAAGGACTTCTCCCGGATCAAACCAGGGATTTTGCGATATCCCTGGGATCCAGGGACTATGCCCTTCACAGTCACCGTCTCTACGGGACGGTTTAGGTCTGTTGGGACCGACCAGGGGCGAAAATATCAGCTGCGATCTCGGAGCCCCGAGATCACAGCTGTATCGCCGAAATGAAGCTCCGCCTTCTCCAAAAAATATATGACTTTGAGAAGCTCACAGTAATTATAATATAAAAAACTAATTCTACACTCCCCCGTTGTATAATATAAAGATAGTATAAAAAATACCCCGCCTGACATTGTCCAAAGTGCAGTAAACCAGCATCTATCCGCAATCATTTACAAGGCACCGCAGAGGCTCTGCCACCTTTCAGAACCATCCCTTGCGATGGCAAAACTCCTGTTTCCCACCCAGGGATGTTCTGGAATGTCCAGCCGAACGTCCCCCCACCCGACTGTTCAGTTCATCTGACCGATTCCCTGGCGTTGACTCTTAGCGACCACCCTAGGATCTGACATGCGGTGCAGACATTCCGGTGGCCATTTTGTCATTTCCCTTTATTGTCTTTACATTTATCTTACTGCATTTGTATTTTGTTTTTTATGTAGTGAGTCAGTCCAGGTGACCATGGAGTTGGGCAGGGCCAAAATAAATAGATAAATGTCAGTCAATCTGTCCTCAGCCCTTTGGACCTCCCAGTGGTCCCCAATTGCCTCTCTAGTCAAGTCCATCCGGTTTGCTGGAGGCTTTAAGAAAGAGACTGACATAGTCTCTCCTGCTTGAAGGCGGTTGGACTAGAAGATCTCCAAGGTCCCGTCACGGGACCTGTTACTCTGCTACTGTTTGTTGTCTTTTTCCTCCCACCTTCCTAAAACGTGGTGCCCAGATGTGGTGCCCAAGCTGACCAGGCCAGAACAGAGGGGACAGCAGGGGCTTCTTTTGCAGCTGCCTCCCACTCAGGGCTCCTCTTTAGCCTGGGACCCAAGCGGAATGCGAGGTTCCAGGCGTAGCTCCTACCGAGGCCTGATAAAGCAGGAGTAGACCTTGAGCTGATCCCCTTCTGTGGAGGCAGCCTAGGACTGCACTGGCTTTTTGGGCAGCTGCCAGGCACGGCTGGCTCCTATTTAAATGGCTGCCCACTAGGACCCCTGGATCCTCTTGCAGCTATTACAGGAGAGGTAGGTTGCCTTCCCCCCCCGCCCCCCCCCCATACCAGTCCTGAGACTGAGCTGCTTCTGCCTCCAGGGAGCTGCTTAACGGGGAGCGAGTCCCTGCCCTCCTCCTGCATGCCGTGAAATCTGCCATCAGGAAGCAGCGCAAGAAAATCTGGGCCAAGATGCTGGGCACAGAAGAGGAGACGGCGGGCAGGTGGGTCTCCCCAGGTATCCCCTTCCCTCTCTCCCTCTTTCCCTCCATCTCTCCCCCTCTTCCCTCCCTCCCCTCCTATCTCTTCCTGTCTCCCCCTCCTCCCTCCCTCTCCTTTCTACCCCTCCCTCCTCTCCTATCTATCTCCCTCTTTCCTCTCCCTCCCTCTCTCCCTCCTCCCTCTTTCCCTTCCTCCCTCTCCCTCTCTTTCCTCTTCCTCCCTCTCCTCTCCTCTCCCTCCCACTCCTTTCCCTCCCTCTCTCCCCTTCTATCTCTCCCTCTTTCCTCTCCCTCCCTCTCCCTCCTCCCCTTCCTTTCCTCTCTCCCTCTTTCCCTTCCTCTCTCTCCCCTCCCTCCCTCTCCTTTCTACCCCTCCCTTCTCTCCCTCCCCTCCTATCTCTCTCCCTCTCTTTCCTCTCCCTGCCTCTCCTCCCTCTCTCCCCTCCTCCCCCTCCCCTCTCCTCCCTCTCTCTTCTACCCTTCCCTCCCTCCCCTCTTATCTCTCTCCCACTCTTTCCTCTCCTTCCTTCTCTCTCCTCCCTCTCTCCCTCCTCCCCCTCTCCCTCTTTCTTCTCGCTCCCTCCCTTCTACCCCTCCCTCCCCTCTCCCTCCCCTTCTATCTCTCTCCCTCTTTCCTCTCCCTCCCTCCTCCCTCTTTCTCCCTCCTCCCCCTCCCCTTCCTCTCTCCCGCTCTTTCTCTCCCTCTCCTCTCCCTCCTCCTCCTTTCCTTCCTTTTTTCCCCTCTCTCCCTCCCTCTCTCTCCCTCCCTCCCTCTCTGGCAAATGTGTGGTCTCCAGCAAACCCACTAGCTACAAAGAATCTGGCAGTCCCACTCCCCTTGGCCTAGGCAGATCAGAAGCAAATAGGACCTGGCCTCTTGCACACTTGGAGTTGGGGAGAGGAAGGGGGATTTTCTTAATTTGGCCCACTCGGGGTGAAGAGAGGGCATTTGGCCTGAGAAAGAACGAACAATGGCTGCCCCTGACATTTTGCCAGACTAGGCGGTGCTGACTCACCTGTATAAATCCATCTCATCTTTGTGATCAACTCCAGACTCTGGGCAGGTAGGGAGGTGAGGCTGGTGCTCTGTAGCTCCCTGCATTGACTGGAAGGTGGAGCCACCCAAGACAGGTTCTCCCAAACAGCTCAGGAAGGGCAGAGACAGCGAATCGGATGAAACTAAGCTGGAAGTGTGTATCCTCAGATAGTTTCTCCAAGTTGGTTCTGTCTCAGAAATAACTTGGTGTGGTAATATACTTTCAGGGAAAGCGGCTGTTTGATCAGACGTGTGTATCCTTCAATAGTTTGTAAGTGCCACCATTTCATTTCCTGCGGTTCGGGAAGGAGTGAACTCGAAGAAAACCAGCCTGGTTTAGGAAGAGGTTCATTCAGGAGGGTGCAAAATTAAAAGGGAGAAAGTTTCACGAAGTGCAGCTGTTCATCTAATCAGATGGTCCAGAGGTTCTAGCAGTGCCAGCACTTCAGGGAAATGCCCCCCCTCCCCCCGCAATTCCAGCACATGCACGCAAACTCACACAGCTCACTGAGGTGTCTGCAATGCCTGCTCTTATTTCAGGGAGGAAGAGGAAGAGGAAGGCGAGGGTTGGCCGATAGGCTTCCCTGGCTCTGACTGCACCGATGGCCACCTGCCCGAGTCCAGGATCAAGAGCTTGTGAGTCTGGGATGGACAGAAGGGGGCTCTTGCTGGGCTGGGAGGGAATCTTACCAGGGTCCAGAGTGTCTCTCTGGGGACAAAGGGAAGGAGGCAGAGCACCAGGCCGGGGAGGGGGGGCAGTTTCTGGGAACCCCTCCTGGGAAAGTGTAGCTTTTGGCTTAATAGAGGAAGCAGCTTCTGGTCTCATGGCTGGAGCAGGGAAATCAGGTGGTATTTCTTTCCCAGTCCAGCCACAAAGCCTCAAACTCCTGGTGGAGTTCAAGGCCCACCTCCTCTCATCAGCCAGACTCCAGGGGGAGGGGGGCATTTTGGACCGGGGTGAACTCCTAAATTCTTCACGGCACCAATAAATGCCCGGCACCTCTTCTCCCCTCATAACCTCAGGAACTCCGGGTGGAGAGCAAAGGAGCTCCGAGTTCCACGAGCGAGAGAATCACTCTTGCATTTATGTTTGTTTGTTATTATCTCCCGTCTTTATTTTTCATATAAGTAACTCAAAGTGGTGAATGCTCTAGTCCTCCCTCCTCTTATCCCCCCCCAACAACCACCCTGTGAGGTGGGTTGGGCTGAGAGGCAGAGATTGGCCCAAAGTCCCCCCAGCTGCCTTTCATGCCTAAGGCGGGACTAGAACTGCTCGTCTCCTGACAGCAACCTCCCCACTGGGCCAAGCACCCGAGGTTGGCTTGGGATGTGGAGGGGCCTGGGTGGCGCTGACCGTATCCCTACTCACGTGCAGCTCTCCCCATAGCAAGGCCAGTCCCTGCCGAGAACCCCGGGGGCCCCAGGGACAAAGGCATTTTTCTTGCTCTCAGTTCTCAGGGGTCTCCTCTGTGTCTCCCCCTCCCAGTTTCAACCAGTGGTATCGCAGAACCTCCCAGCCCAGCCCCACGGAAAGCAGTCCAGGAACCTGGGAGATTATCAACGCAGAAGATGTGGGTCCAGGAGGAGAGGAGAGGGAAGAAATGCCCCCCGGTGGCTCCTCTTCCCCACTTCCTTGAGTCGGGACACTCATTGCTGACACTTTGGGAAGCACAGAGAGCAGCCCAGTGGGGGTTGCCCTCCCAGACTCCTCGCCTCTCCAGAAGGCAGTCAGGACCTGCCCAGCGGGGGCTGTGCCCAGAACCGGCTGCCTGGTTGCCATCCTGGGCACCCTCCACCTGACCCAGGGGTGGGATTCTACCAGTTCACACCTATTCGCTAGAACTGGTTGTTAACCTTCTCAGCAGTTCGGAGAACCAGTTGTTAGAAGAAATTCCTGGGCTAATCCTGTAAGGAAGGCAGGAAGGAAACATTCTGGGGTTGCTTACAGAAACTGCCTCTCTGTTAACCCTTATTACATTCTTGGCAGGAGTAGACTTCCTGTCTCAGAAACTTCTCTGGAGTTTTTTTTCCCTCCTTTGCTGGTACTTTGCTTGTGTGGAGTGACCATTCAAAGTTACAATGGCTCTGAAAAAAGTGACTTATGACCATTTTTCACACTTATGACTGTTGCAGCATCCCCACAGTCAGGAGAGGCCAGGCAAGGAGATGTGTGCCTCGATGCGAGTAATATTGAGTTGGCCACGCCTAGCCAATAACATGACCACCAAGCCATGCCCACCAACTAAGCCACACCCACAGAACCGGTTAAAACATTTGAATCCCACCTCTGACCTGACCCTCCCTCCACACAAAGTTGCGCCTTCTGGGAACTGCTTGGAACAAGAGTTGTACGTTCTGCGCCTGCAGTCTTCCTGGATAGCCAGCTAGTGTGCAACCTTAATACCAAAACCACAAGGACAATAAAAGGAAAATGTGCAAGTGAGAATGAAGAGCCTCCTTGGGATGAAGTGGAAATCACCCTCCGCCCCCATCTGTTACTGAAGTGGAGGGAGGAGGCAGGGCCAGGTCGGAGGATGCCGCCTCGCCCCCACTCAAAACAAGCCTTTCGTGCACATCTGCTCTGACCTCCAGGAAAGGGGGAGACAAGAATGCTTCCCCCCTCCAGGAAGGTCTCAGGAGGAAACTGATGCTTAGACAGAGAGGGGGGGGGAGCTGGCAGGGGAAGTGAAGGTCAGTCGTGAGGGGGGGGGAGGCTCCTGCTCAGCCTCACCATGGAAGGGGCAGCTGATCTGGTCCCAGACAAGAAGAGGCACACAAGGCTCTGGTTTCTTTTGTTTAGCTCGTTTAGCTTGGAACAAAGTCCTACTTGGGGTTTGACCCCTGCTGCTCCTGCCCGGACTTCAGACGATCTGACCAATCCGGGTTCCGTGGGGTCCCTTCGTTGACCCTCCCCCTTAAAGCCTTTGGGGCCCGTGGATACGGAGGGCGGGTCCCAGCCTGGAGTTCTGCCAGAATCCATGAGACAAAACGTCCGTCCGTGTGTCCCGGCCCCACCCCACCCCCGTGGGCTCCGCTGGGCGGGAGGCTGTCTTGTGCGGGGCCTCCCAGAGGCCTCCTGCAGAATCCGGGAGGGGCCCGGCCAGAGACCACCCTGCCAAGCCTCTCGGGCGACGATGCTCCCCGGCCCCTTTCCTCTTCTGCCCGGCCGGCTTCCTCAGGAAGACCCGCAGGAAACAAGCGGGAGGCGCTTCTGCGCGGAGGGTCGTGGCCGCCCGAGTTCTCCCAGCTGGGCCTCCGGGACGATGGAGCGCCGCTGGGTTCTGCCGCCGCCGCTGCTGCTGCTGCTGCTGTTGCTCGGCCTGCCGGACCCCGGGCGCGGCTCCCCGAAGCTGGAGCTCGGGGGAAGGCACGTGTGCGCGGCGGAAGATAGGTAGGGAGCGGGGAGAGCCGGCCGGTCCCGCTTTTCGCCGACGGCCTTCGGGGCGCTCAGCTTTGCCGGGCAGGGCAACCCCGACGGGGGCGGGGCGATACCGCTCCAGGGGCCGAAGGGCGCCGGCAGGGCTTCGCCTGCCGCCTGCGGCTCTCCCCTGGCCCTCGCCCGTGCCTTCCCTTTCCGCCCAGTCTCAGCTAAGGTCCGCCCGAGGCCCCAGCGGACTTCCCGTGCTCGGACCGGGCGGGAAAGCCGGGAGCCGTGGGGGCAGCCCGGCGGAGGCTCCCGGTTCTTGTTGGGGCTGTTTGAGCCTCGCCAAGAATCCTGGAGCAGCGCCGCCTCGCCTCGGAGCGCGCTGGACGATCTTGCTCGCCCGGCGGGCCCGGCAGCGCTTGTCTCCTGGTTCTTCAGCCTCGGAAGGGAGGAGGCGGGTGGCTCGGCCGAGGGGGCCTAAGCAGCTATGGCCAAGGTGGGGCCCCCGCGCTCTCTGGCTCAGGGCGGTCTCTCTCCCGCTAGTCTGCCGCCCGCCCTCGTCTGCTGCCCAGGATGGAAGCAAGTGGGGCCCGAGTGCCCCCTCGGTGAGTTGCTCTCCGTGCGGAGAGGCTTCCTGCTTGCACACCCACCGGGTTCGGGAAGGCGGAGGGGCAAAGGCCAGGCAGGGACCCAGGCCCGACGCGGTTCCTTCTGCCCCGGGGAAGGCCGAAGGGCGGGGCAGAGCTGCAGGGTGTCCCCCTCCCGACTGACAACGGCGTCGGCTGTGCTGATGCTTTGGGGGGGGGGAGACGATCCCCTCACCTCGCCCCCCTCCCCCGCTTTCCCCGCAGCCCTCTGCTTGGGCGCCGACGCCTGCCAGGAGCGGGAGATCTGCGTTCGCCCGGCAGTCTGCCGCTGCCGGCCGGGCTTCTTCGGGGCCAACTGCAACGCCCGTGAGTATGCCTAGTGGGGGCAAGCCAAGTAACCGCTCCCCCAATTATAGGCAACTCCGGATTCCTCCCTTTGACTACAACTTTCCTTGCCTGTTGGAGAACCCCTCCCCCCCCAACTCTGTGCTGGGACCATCAGCCGAGGGCAACTGGTGACCCCCCTCCCCCCACTTCCCTGCCCTGGCTGTGGACTGACTTCCCTCCTGATCCCCTTGGCCTGGCTGGGCAGGAAAGCGCTCCCAAGTTGGCAGGGCACCAGGGTCTCTGACAGACCCTGCTTCCGGGCACCCTACCGTGGGGGGAGGGCCCGGTCCAGGGTTTGAGGAGGCCTGTGCTTCTCTTTCAGGCTGCCCGGAGCAGTTCTGGGGCCCAGACTGCAAGCAGAGCTGCCGCTGCCACCCCCAAGGCAGGTGCCATCCAGCCAACGGAGAGTGCAGCTGCCACCTGGGTTGGTGGGGGCCACTCTGCCAGTCAGCCTGCCTGTGTGGGCAGCGAGGCCACTGCCACCCTGTCACAGGCACCTGCCGGTGTGATCCAGGCTGGTGGGCCCCTGATTGTCGGAGGCAGTGCCAGTGCAACCGCTTGGGCTCCCACTGTGACCCAGCCACCGGACGCTGCCTCTGCCATCGGGGCTGGTGGGGTAGACAGTGCGCCTCTCTCTGCAGCTGCAATGGATCGCCTTGCACCCAGGAGTCCGGGCGGTGCGAGTGCACGGCGGGGTGGTGGGGGGCAGCCTGCCAGCACCTTTGCCAGTGTGTGCACGGCCTGTGTGCCCCTCAGGATGGACACTGTACCTGTGATGCTGGCTACAGGGGCCCCAGCTGCACAGAGGCCTGCCCTGAGGGGACCTATGGACTCCAGTGTGCCCAGAGGTGAGGAGCCTCAGGGGAGACCAGGGTGCCCTTTGCCCACCCAGAGAGGCCAGGGGAAGAGCAGAGAAGCTGAGCACTGGGCTGCCAGGTGCCCGCTTGCCACCTGCACCCTTTCTCTCCTGCAGCTGTGGCCACTGCAGAAACCGAGAGCCCTGTTCCCCCACGCAGGGGGCCTGCCTGGCCTGCGACCCTGGCTGGAACGGGACCCACTGCAGGCAGCCATGCCCTCCGGGGCTGTACGGAGAGAACTGCAGCCAGCCGTGCCCCCGCCACTGTCTCCAAGGAGAGGCTTGCCAACCGCAGACAGGACGATGCTGGAACTGCGAGGCAGGATTCACGGGGGCCAGGTGGGGCTTTGAGCCTCGGCCCTCTACACCAGCAGCTGCCGCCATCAAAGTCTTTCTGGCTGCTGGAAACAGGGAGAAAAACAAGCAAGGAAAAGCCTTGCAGCGCTATGGGAGGGAAGTGGCCAGTGGGGGGCCTGCTCCTGCCCCAGAGCAGGCCTGTTCTCTCCTCGCTTCCGCCCCTCAAGCCCTCCATGGCTTTGCTGCAGGTGTGAGGCCCCTTGTCCCCCCGGCTTCTTTGGGGAGGGCTGCCGGTCCCCTTGCCCTGACTGCTTCCATGGGAGCTGTGATCCTGGCTCTGGGACCTGCCTCTGCCAGCCTGGCTACTGGGGCACCAGGTAACGAGGGGCGGGAGGGGGGGGCTGTGGCTGCAGGAATGTCCTGCACTCCCCCCCCAGTCATGCGCCCCATTTTCTCTCTGCCTGCCTCCTTTGCAGCTGCAACCAGACCTGCCCGGAAGCCTCCCATGGCCCCAACTGTTCTGCGGCCTGTCCCTGTGCAGGGGGAGCCTGCCAGCCCGTCTCCGGAGCCTGCCAACAGGGTGAGCCTGAGGCCTATCTAGAAGGTGCCTCTTGGGGAGGGGGCTTCCTCACTGCTCTGACTTCTTCCTCCTCCCCCAGAAGCCCAAGGTCAGGGGCTCCTCCTTGCAGGCATCCTGGGGCTCCTCCTGCTCCTGCTCCTGTTGGGCCTCCTCTGCTGCTGCCAGCGCTGCCATGGGGCAGCCTCTGTGGTCAGGTGAGAGGGCCCCCCACACACAGCCAGAAGAGCCCGAATGGACCTTCTTTGGCTGGGTCCACAGCAGGGTGTGTGTGTGGGGGGGTGTCCTTCCTGGGACTGGATGAAGTCCCATCCCAGATGGGTTTGAGCAGAACAACCCGGGGTCCATGGGGAAGACGGTTTTGTCTAGTCCAACCTTGGGAGGGGGCTGAAAAGCTCCATTTACACCTCCTGCCTCAAGCCACCCTGTGACTCCAGTGAAATGAGCCCCTGCCCGGCCAGAGGAGGCCTGGGCAGGGAAAACAGGGGTCCCTCTCTTTCCTAGGGCACCAGGGGCTGAGCAAGATCTCTTCCCTCCAGTCAAGCACCGCCTGATGGCCAGGCTGCCCAGCCTCCCTTCCAGCTGGCCCTGCTTCTCACAAGTGGGCTCGAAGCTTCCATGGGTGACAGGTGGGGATCTACCTCCAAGGACCGCCAGCACCAAGGGCCCCCCTGCCTGCCTGGGCCCCCTCCCTCCGCTTGCCCGCTGTCCCAGGAGCTCAGGGGGGTTGAGGGGCAGTGCCTGGGGCAGGAAGGGTTGGGCCCGATAGCCGTGTTCTGAGGCTTCTCCTCCCTCCCCCAGTCACCCACCGAGACCCGGAGGTCCCCTTCAACCCCAGTTTCATCGAACCAACATCCACTGCCTGGTCCTGGGACAGCTCCTTCGGCTCCTCCTCCGAGGGAGCCAACGAGGAAACAGGGGGCCGCCAAGAAGGGCCGCAGTCTGCTCCCCCTCCCAGGGAAGGTAGGAGTGTGGGGGGGGGAGAGGCAGGGTCCCCTCCCTAGTAAGCCTAAATCTATCTTCTTGTCACCGCTTGCCAAAGGGTCATAGTGCCAAACCGGGGAGAAGGACCCTCTGGCCCCAAAGCCAGTTTTGGCAATGCCCGAGGGCCCCACCCTGATTTCGCAGCTGACCCTTTGGGAGGAAGGGAGAATGCAGACAGAATAACAGGAAGGGACCTTGAAGGTCTTCTAGTCAAACCCCCTGCATGAGCAGAAAGCCATACACTATTTCATACAAGTGGCTGTCCAATCTCCAATCAAAAGCCTCCAGTGCTGGAGCCTCTGCAACATCTGGAGGGAAGCGGTTCCACTGTTGTAACTGATAGGAAATTCCTCCTGATTTCTAGGTCGGATTTCTGTTTTATTATTTTCCATCCGTTGCTCTTTGTCCTGCCTTCTGGCACTTTGGAGAATAGGTGGAGCCTCCCCTTCTTCCTCCTCGGGGCAGGGGTGGTGGGGGTGCTGCCTTGGCTCAGCCCTGGAGGGAAGGAGGTGCTTGTGGCCTGATGTGCCGGTGAGACTCAGCTGCAGGTGTGCCATGACCTCCAAGTGCGGTGGGATGAGGCCCCTGAGCAGGGGGCCTGCCCAGCTGTACCCCTTGCCCCACCACACCTGGTTGGGGTGCAGAGACTGTCCTGGCCGGGTAAGCCCAGCGCAGCCTTTCTTCTCTGCTCTTTCAGCCTTGCCAGAGGGCAGCCTTCTCCCCGGGGCAGCAGCATTGCACCCCTCGCCTTTCGCCATCCCTCGCACCTCCAGCCTCGCCAAGGGCAAGCGGCCCTCCGTCTCCTTTGCAGAAGGGACCCACTTTGGCCCACAAAGCCCCAGGGCCCCCCTTGAGGCCCTCAACCCCACCCAGAAGCCCCGCCCGGCCTCCGAGAGCTCAGTCCAAGGAGCTCCTCCTCTGCAGGTCAACCGCCCCACGGGGGCCTCATGCCACTCCCCGGGCAGAAGCTGCTACGAGAACGTGGCACCAGCTCCCTGGGGGGATAGTGGCTGGACCCCTGCAGGCCACCATCCTGGCAGCTCCCAGTACCTGGCGCAGAGAGCGGGGGCCCCGGATGCAGCCACTGTGGAAGTTTGCGTCCATGAGCCCAGCATCACCACCATTTATGTGACCGTGGGCCAAGCCGGAAGGGGCAGCGAAGAACCCCCTCCGGCTGCCCAACAGCATCAGGGGAGTGGGCAGGAGGCGGCTGCCCGGCCAAGAAGCCTGCAGAAGTTGCCTTGGAAGGCGCTGGATGCTGCAAAGGGCACCTCAAGGAAGCTGGCCCCAGAGAAGGACCCCAGCACAGTGGAAGCTCAAGGCCTGCTGGCTCCTGAGGAGCAGGTGGATGCAGGAGGGAGCAGTGGCAGCCTGGAGCCGTGACCACCCCCCCTCAGAGGGGCACAGCCAGGGGAGCAGATGTGCCCTGCCTCTGGGTTGGCCCCAGCAGCCCAGGTATGTCCAGCTTCCTCCCACAAACAAGGTGGGGGCGAGCAAAGCTTCCAGGGGTTCTGCGTGGAGGCAGCCAATCCTGCTGTGTCCTAGAAGGGAGTGGGCCCCTAACCTTCAGTCCTTTAGGAGGCGTCCCTTGCCACTGAAGACGCTGAACCCGGAGTCTGCCTGGAGTGGCCTGATGTCCACGGAGCCCTTCCTTTCTCTTTCGCTCAGAAAAGTCCTTGGCAACAGTCTGGCATCTGGATCGCACCGGTGCTTCTTTGGGTATCCCTCAGTTGCTGCGTTGCCCTGATAAAGCAACTGGCCTGGAACTGCAGGCACCTGCCACCCCTGCTGCCAACAGTTGGAATCTTTCTCTTGTGGATACCCAGACTTGATAGGCTCTGGGGAGCTGCCAGTGGTGACCAGCAGGGGGCGGTGGCCCTTGGCAGAACACAGCAGGAGTCTTGGGCAGAAGCTGTATCTGTAGAGGCGGAAGGGGCAGCCTTCGCCCCCCGCCCGCCCAACCTTACTGGACCTCTGAGCAGAACCGCTGGCCAAACTGAGACCCGGAAGAGCCAGGGGCAACCTAAACAAAACATTCATCAAAAGGACAAACGAGTTAATACTGTATGGACTGTATGGATTCAATCTGGATTGGGATTAAACTGATTCTAGATTTACTAAACCCGTTACTTCTTCCTGGCCTGTTCCCTTGTTGGAGCCAACAGTAGTTTATGGTTCACTAAACCTTGGGATACTTAGTGGGGTGTTCTGTGAACTGCAAGCCAGTTACTTCTGCCCAGAGCACCAAGGAAAGTATCAGGATGCAGCCCAGGACCTGCATTTCAGGGGGCCAGGAGAGGCCCTGATTAAAAAGCCAGATCTGAGCTGTGTTCAGACCAGCCTTTGCACCCTCGCCCTCTCTTTGGTGGGAACTACTGTGCTCTCCGAAGAGGGGTGGGGGCTGTTTTTGGCTCTGATTGTTATCACAACTTCATGTGGGTCTGTTCTCCTTCAGGGCGGTCTGAATCAACCCGCCAGGCCAGAGTTGTAATTTGTTGCCTGGCTTCCCTGCAATCACAACTACCCCACTACTCCAAGGTCAGATGGAGCAGAGACCTCATCAGGCTGGCCTCCCTCTGAAGAAGGAATGACTTCCAAAGCTCTGGGCTCCATCAGGCCCCTGTCAAGTGCAAGTCCCAAATGGGGGTCAGGGTGTCCCTTCTCGGGAGGGGTGTGAGATTGCACAAGAAGCGGGAAAGAATCCCAGAACAGCCTCTCCCGCCCTGCATAGTCACCTGTTCCCTTTTCCCTACCCTGGTGCTCCTCTCAGGTTTGCTAAAAACAAAACACCCGGGTGACCCTCCTGCCTTCTGGAGGGCACAGACGCTGGCAGAGTCCAGAGGGGAGCGCGACGACCGTCTGGCTGGTAGGTGGGACTGCGAGCATTTGGGGGGACTTGGCTGCCTCAGGACCCGCATCCCCTGCTCTGCTCGAGGGAAGCGCGTCTTTCGCTCTGTGGCGGAGGAACCAGCCAGCGAGGCAACCAGGGGCGCCTCAGGCATATCAGCGAGAGGGATAAATTCACGGCTTGGGAAGGCCGGACCGGAGCCCCCCCCCCCAGTCCCTCCGGCAGGTGGGGGGGCTCCGGGGACCAGCCGCTCCGGCGGAGAGAATTGCTGAGCCGAAGGTGCCCTGCGAAGCCTCGTTCACCAGCCCAGCCGGGAAAGAGGAGCAGCTGCTGCTACGGGAACAGTTTAGTGCCATCGCCCTCAAAAGGGGGGCAACTGGACAGGGAATCCGAGGGCAGCGCTCGTTGCGTGCCGGAGGCGACAAGCCCCGCTCGGCTGGACGTGTTTGCCCAGAGACCCCGGACGAAGCAGCGGCAAAGCTCCGCTGACATCCGCGGGCCTAGAGACGAACGCGGGCCCTTCTCCTCCAAGGGCGCCCGGCGCCTTTCTACCCACCCCCGGCCCGTCTCTTTCAGGCGGCGGCGACTGCGGGGCGAGGATCGTCCTGCGGGGACACCGGTGGGCGCGGAAAGGGGGGCGGGCGGGAGAAGCTCCTCTCCCTGCCCCGCCCCGGGGGGGTGTCTTCCCTTTCTCCCGGTACAGGGAGCTCCGCGGCGCTGGGTGGGCGCCAAAGACGACGCTCGGGACTTGGTCGGAACCGTCCGGCGTGCCCAATCCGATGCTAGCGCAGCGGCTGCGCGCAGCTTCGGTCCAGCGGCGGCCTTCCAAGCCGTGGCCTCCCGAGCGAGGCCCGGCGCTGGCCACGATCGGGGGCGAATATCGAGGCGGGGACTCGAGAGTTACGCCTGGCGAAAAGAAGCGACGCCGGCCGGTTGAGGGTCGCCGAGGGAGCTTCGCGTCGCCAGCCGATCCGCTCGACGCCCGATTGCCCACCTCGCCGCCTGGGCTTGGCGGCGCGCTGCCCGATTGGGCGAGACGCGGCGGCTGGCAAGGCGCCGGGGCCAATCAGTGCCGCCTCGCTCCCCCTCCCCGCCTCGAGGTATAAAAGACGCGGCGGTGCGCCGGGCACTGAGCAACAGAAGTGTCGCCGCCGCCGCCGCCGCCGCCGCCGCGCAGCACCGGCCGGATCCAGCTGGGCAGCCAGGTGAGCGCACGGGGCTTGGCTTCCCTCCGCGGGGAAGAGCGGATCTCTGCAGGGCCTCTGCTCCTCCCACATATCCCAGCCGGCCTCGGGGACTCCCGTTGCCGCCGCCGCCGTCTCCCGCTTGCGCCCGTGTGGGAGGCTCGGAGAGAGCCCCCTGCCCGAACTTCGGCCTCTTATCCTCCACCCCACCATCCCGGGGGCAAGCAGAGATCCAAAGCGGCTGGAGATCCGCCCTCCTGCCCCAATTGGCCTGGCCTTTGGCGAGGGGCTCAGCTCAGTGTCCAGCCCGTCCAGGGCGAGTGGGGCGAGGTCCTTGCTAGCCACTTCCATCCTAAGTGGTCTTATGAAGCCTCCTGCGCCCCCACCCCAGGCGTTTCCAGGCGTTGGGTATTTAGGAACAAGGCCTCTAAATCGGGAGGATCGGTTGATCTACTGTGGCCAGTCTTAAGATTCCTTCCCCTTCTGCCCTCCTCCCTGTGCGCCCAGCTGGAGCACCTCTTCTTCAGCCATTGTCCGGGCTTCGTCCCCCCTGTGAGATCGTTGCAGGGCAAAAGGGGCCTTTGCAATTTCCAGCTCAAGCTGCCCTCCAGCAAGCAGTTCAGATCAGTTAATTCTCGGTTCCTTTCCTGCTTCCCTGTTTCGGGTCCCTCTGACTCCACCCCACCCCGCTTTTCTCCTAAGCAATTGGGCCAGGCAGATAGTTGTGAGGTACTTCACTCATTCCCAGACACCCCTCCCCCCATTTAATTCTTTCCCTCAAAGCTGCTGCTAGCTGTGAAGAGAAGGAGCAAGCCAGCCCATGGCGG
This sequence comes from Hydrophis major, assembly GCA_033807585.1. Taxonomy (NCBI): domain Eukaryota; kingdom Metazoa; phylum Chordata; class Lepidosauria; order Squamata; family Elapidae; genus Hydrophis; species Hydrophis major. Next base: position 434,366,654 of record CM066328.1, read on the forward strand.
CATTTCCCACCCTCACCCTGCTCAGGCACACCCACCCCCAGTAGATCCAGGGGCACTTTGGGGGTTGACCAGGGGCTTCCCCCTTGGCCCCCTGTGGCACTCGGGGCCTTTTTTATTTTGCTCTCTTGAATGCCGTGGCACCACTAAGGCCCCGGGTGGGTGGCCGGCCGGCCATTGGCTGCCTCTCTGTATCATTCAGACTTCCCTCCACTATCCGGGCACTTGCCCCCCTTCCTCTGGTTGACCACATTACTGACCTCTCATGCTGACCTCATCCTCTTATCCCAAGGCTGATAAGTTTATCCAGCGCTTTGGAGGATTCCCGATAAAATAAACCAAGAGTTTGTGCCTTATCTAGCTGCTGCTTGATCCAATCTCTGCCAGCTGAGTTTCCCTCCTCCCAGCACTCGCTGGGCCCTCTAAAGATCCCTCGGGCAGGGACCTTCCGCTGGCAGAGGGCTGCCTGGATCGGCCATCTCTTCCCTCACCAATCCCCTCTGGGGCTCTTAGCGGGGAAAGGCGGGGTTAGGCAGCAGGGCAGTCGGTCTCAGTGGAGGCCAGGACAGATTTCCTAGCAGAGGTGTCCAAGAATGGGCGGCTGGATGACCACCTGCTGGGGGACCTGTAGGAGCGACTAGGTGAGTTCCCTTTCTGCCCTATGGCTTCTTTTGTTCTTTTTAAGCGGCGTCTTCTGAGAATGTTAGGGGAGGAACGGAGGGGGGGGGCTGGAGGAGGCACCAGTCCCTGTCTGGAAAGAAAGGGAACCCAAAGGAAAAAGGGGCTCAAGAAAAAAGCTTTCTGTGCCAACAGATTGGAAGAAGAGCCCCCGCCTGCTGCCGCCCACCATCATGGCTCCCACTCTTGCCACGGCCCACCGGCGGCGCTGGTGGATGGCCTGCACAGCTGTCGTGGAGAACCTCTTCTTCTCCGCCGTCCTCCTGGGCTGGGGATCCCTCCTGATCATGCTCAAGTCGGAGGGCTTCTACTCCTACCTGTGCCCCCTCCCAGGTAAGAAGCACCTTGGCCCGGCTCTCCTGGGCACCAGGCCTTTGCCACCTGGGCTCCACTCGTGGCCTCCTGGGCAAGCCAGCCCACCTACCCCCGGCCACCACAATCTGGCCTGTGTATGCTACCTCTGGCTGCTTAGTGGGGAAGGGGCTCTGTGAGGAGGGGATCTCTTGCGATCACAAGAGCAGGGGTCTGCTCTTTTGGGGAGGGGGCCTGGAGCCTGTCTCCTCTTCCTGCCCACCACGGTCTCGGCCGCCTCTAGGTGAGCCCGGCTACTTGGCTTCTGGACTGGGAGGGCCAGGACAGCCTTTGGACTCCTCCCGCATAAATCCTTTTCCTTCTTGGAAGTCTTTGTGGTCTTTGGAACAAGGATATCAGCCACACTGGAGGGGTGGGCAGGAAGCTCTTGCCTCTGTCTCCATTCCTCCTCATTGCCCCCCAATCAGCCTTGCCCTTTGGACCCCGGTCAATCTTTGACAGGGTCTGAACGGGCGGAGACCTTGATAAAAAGCTGCTGTGGCAGAGATTTTATCCAAGAGGGAAGATGATAAGATCCTGCAGAACCAGCTGATTCTAGGCTGGCAGGAGAGGGTGGGTGGGGACTCAGTCCGGGGAGGGCCCCGGAATGGGGAAAGAACTGGCCTCTGCAGCATTGGGGCTGTGGTGAGAGGGAACCCACAGGGGAGAGTCAAAGGCAGGTGCCCTCAGTGCCATCCATGGGCCCTTGTGAATTCCCACGCAGGGCAGTATAACACGGGGTGACTCCAAGGCTCAATCAAGGCCAGCCATGCAACAAAGTGCCCCCCACCTTCTCCGGCCTGTCCAGGAAGGAGGGGCTCCACTCCTGTCATCTTCCTCCTTTCCCTCTGGAGCAGCCCTGGGCTCTCCCGTCTGTCTGGTCTGGTCGTCTAGTCTTTCGGAGGACTTCCTTTTGTTGTTCACAAGCAAAACAGCTTCCACCCCACCCCTCCATCTTATGGAGGGGGGCCCTTTGCAGGAGGTGTCTCCTTCTCAGCTGGGGGCTCTCTGGCAGGGACCTGACCAGGGAACTCTGGGGGTAGGAGAGGAGGTTCTGCTTCTCCACTGCACTTTGCTGGCCCTGCTCTTCCTCATCGGAGGGGCAGGATGTGTGTGTGTGTGTGTGTGTGTGTGAGAGAGAGAGAGAGAGAGAGAGAGAGAGAGAGACTAGGGTGTGTTCTGTGACCGGCTGCAGCCGGATCAGGGGCTCCGTGCAGCAACTTTGTTCCACTCCGACTCGGCAGCCCTGCCTGTTGAGCTGGCGTTTTCTGGCTGAAATGCTGAGTTGCCTCCCCACATCCGCTCAGGGTGCAGCTGCCGGCAATGACGGTTCCCCATTCCTCATGAGGCGGCAAGTGGCTGAAGGCTGTTAGGCTGTGGGGGGGGGGGGCAGGACCTGCATCCTCCCTCCCTTTCCTTCCTGGACTGCCAAAGCTAGCCAACGCAGCAGGGCTGCAGGTCTCGGCTGACCTGACCTCGCCTTGGGGCAGCCATCTTGTAAGGGGGGGGGGAACAGCCATGGCTCAAGGGAGCCCCTTTGGGGCATGCTGGGGCTCTGGGGCTTAGCCCTGGGGTACGGTTTGTCTGTGGCTCTGTGCCCGCTCGCAACAAGGGGGGTCGTTCCTGGCACTGAGCAACTGATGCTGTGGATGACGGGGCTCCCGACTTGGTTCCTCCTGGGAGGAAATGATGGTTTTACCTGAAGAGGAATGAGAAATGGGGCAATGGGATTGGGGCTGCCCTCCCATTGGAGAATCTAGGATGGACACCAATTGGTGAAATGAGATCGGAAGGGGGAGCTGGAGCAGCAGGTCAGGCTGGGCTCAGGGGTTCCCCTTGTTTTAACCTCCCTCCTCTTCAGGTGACACTCAGGCAGCATCTTGCGCCTGGCCCCACTTGGGCTCCACAAAGCGCCTTAAGGCACTTTCTGAGGCTTTTCTGCAGAGCTCAGGTCCTGGACCCTCCCCCCCCCGTGTGTCTCCCCCCCCCCCCATGTGAGCAGGCTGTGCTCCACAGGCCCTGGAGGGACGTCGGGGCAAGGGACAGGCACGGCCAAGGACACCATCCGTGAATCATTCCAGGCTTGCTTGTGAATGGCTTCTGCCATTCCCAGGATGGTTCGGATCAAGCCAGCCCTTGGGGGGGGGAGGCTAGTGATGGTGCGGGGGGGGGGAGATTCCTATCCTTAGGCTGAGGTTGCATTGGGGGAGGGAAGAATCAGCCCCCCCTCTTCTCCAGGGCCTTAGAAGAAGGAAGCCAGGACCATCAGCTCTCCTGGGATCTTGGGGCCAACTGCACTTTGGAGGCTGACTGGGGTGGCCCATGGGGTCTTCAGCATAGGGCACTGCCCTATGCCCTTTCCTCCTCCAAGGATGGCAGCTGGCAGGCCCCAGCGCCTCAAGGGCAGCCAGAGATTGATGTCCCTGCCAGCCTAAGTGTGTTTTCACCACAAACAGCCTTGTTTATGGTAAAGCCGCTGCTGAGGTTTAAAACTTTGGGCAGGGAGGGGGCAGCTCAGCAGGTGGTTAGAGCAGGCGCCTGCCTGTGAAGAGGCTTCCCTCTTGCCAGACCCCAACACAGGGCTGCCTGTCCGCCTCTCCCACGGGCCTGTCTCACCCACTGTGACTACCGTCCCTTCGCCTGGCTTCTCTGCTGGCCTGCTCCCTGCCCCCCTCTGGGCTCTGCCTATTCCTCCCGTGTCTACGGCAGGTTAGTTAATGTTTCTCCAGAACCACCTGGGAAAGTGGTCGCCCGGTTGGGGACGGGGGGGGGGCATCCAGCATCAACCAGCCGCAGCTGGCGTGAGCTTCCTCTGGCACAGGACAGGCGAGGGGTAACCAAGGAAGCTGCCCAGCACTTCTCTCTTGGGCCCCCATCCTTGCTGGGGGGGGGCGCCTCCAGGCACACGCTTGGCTGCTTCAGTCGCTTGGCCTGTCTGAAGCCCCCCCCTCTGGGGAGGAGAGCGAAGCCAAGGGGGGGCTGAGCAAGACTCAGTCTTCTGACCCGCTGTGGGACAGCCAGCCTCCCCCTGGGCGGGGGCTCCTCTCACCGGCTTTCTGCAGATATTAGCTCCTGCTGACGGATCTCCTTGGCCCTTCGCCCCATTCCCTGCCTCCCCTTTCGACTCTTGGCACAGTCAGAGGCCCCGTGTGCACCCACAGCTCTCCTGATCCAAGCAGGTGGCAGCTTGGAGGCCGGATCTTTTGCGGCTGAATGTGCCTGCACTGCCTTGAGCCCCCTCCCAAATTCCCCACCGTTTCCCCCTCTGCAACCGGCATTCCCTACGGCTGGCCCCTTGTCTCCCTTGGGCGTCTTCATCCCTAGAAGGGGAAACAGCCAGAGAGCACCCAGAGGAGGCGGTTGTGTCGCAGGCGTCCCTTCCCAGGAGGTACTGGCCTCTGGGCCCAATTGAGGTCTAGGCTCTTAGCAGAAAGGCAGGGCAGAAGGACGCTGGCTTTGGACAGGACAGGGCACCCCAGACCCTGGATCCAGCACTCCCCACCAAACGGTCCCGCTTTCCCCCCTTGCTCTCATCCTTTTCCCAGAAGCCGTTGGGTCTTGTGGTCTTTAGGTCCAGGCGCCTCCCTCCCCGGCTCTCCAAGCAGACCTCTTTTGCCCTGAAAGGCTTGAACGCCCCCCCCCCCCGGGGTCCCCTCCTCTGGGGTGGCTCCGTCTCCTGGGGCCTGGCAGGATCTCTTGGGCAGGCGGCTGCCCTTCTGACCTTGGGGAGAACCTTGGCTGTCCGCCACCAAGGGCCTCTCGGAGGTTCCCCTGGAAGGGAGGAGCCTCGGCTGGAATGGGGGGGCATCTTGGGGGGGTTCCAATGCAGGGACTTTCCGCTGATAGCGAGGACATCATGTACCCAATTTTGCAGTGTTGAACTTAAAACCCATTCCTATCAATCAGCCTCCCCTTCTTAATGGTGGTTTTATATGACTCACACACGATGGCTGTTCCGATAACATGGTTTTATGGTTTTATCATTATTTATTGCCTGTTTTTATTCTCTTAAATTGATGGGCGCACTGTTCAAATTGATGTTGTAAACCAGTGTGGGATGGTCAGCTGAGAGCGTGCGGTCACACAGTGCACTCTAATTGGAGAGCAGTAACCTTGCCCTCTTCCTCCATGGCCCCCGAGGGTGAGGGGTCCCAGGCTCTTGAGCCCGGAGGTTGAGAAGGGGGGGCACTATTGCATACCTAACGGGTGGGGGGTTGCACACCTCCTGGCTCCCCTGACAGCGGGGCCTTTTCTCTAGGTCTCATTTTCTAGGCCCCACTCTTTGGGGAGCAACGGTCCCCACGCTGGGAAAACTGGGCCACCTGGGTCCCTTTGGACTAAAGGCGGAGTCTCAGCTTTGAAACGTGGACTCAACTCCCTCGTTTCACATTAAGACGATCTTAAAAGCTGTCTAAAAGTCCGGCTGATGAGGAGAGCAATGCCGGCCCGTGCAGGGTCTCCTGAATGCCGCCTCTTGCATCGCCCTTCTTTTTCCTGCAGAGAATTCCACAGGGGGGGGCTTGGTGCCTGAGAACGGGACGGCAGCCCCAGAGCCAGAAGTGGCCCGAATGAATGGCTGGCTGATCTGCAAGGAGCAGGACGAGATGCTGAACCTGGCCTTCACCGTGGGCTCCTTCCTGTTGAGCGCCATCACTTTGCCCCTGGGCATCGTCATGGACAAGTATGGGCCGCGCAAGCTGAGGCTGCTGGGCAGGTAGGCCTGGGCGGGGATTCTCGGCCCAAAGCACAGCTGCCCGCAGCCCTCCACACCAAGGAGAGCTTCCCTTCCCTCCCACGAGAGAGGGAGAGCCACTGGATCCACTTGCGAGGGAGGGAGAGCCACCCATCCCTCCTGAGCCCAGGGCCAGAGGTCAGCATGGCTGGGGGTGAACGACCTTTGCGTTGCCTCCCGTCGGAGGGTTCTTGGCCCATTTGGGCTGCCTGGGAGAAGATAGCTTGCTTTCTGCGCCCTGTTCGGTGGGCAGAGAATCCCCCCAAACTCTGGGGCAGAGGGATGCTGGCACCTGAGGCTCCTGGGGAGGGAATGGCTCTGGCCCTTGGCTGGTGGCTTCGTCTCTTGGGCCCCAGCTCAGAGCCTCTGTTGAGAGGAGCCTTTCAAAGGCAGAACGGGGAGAGGCAAGGGGAGGCCTGTTGCGGGTTCGAGAGGCCTGGGCGTGCGATCCAGGGGACTGACAGGCCTCCCCCCTGCCTTCGCAGCGCCTGCTTTGCCGTCTCTTGCGTGATGATCGCCTATGGGGCCAGCAACCCGGACTGTGAGTGTGACCGTGGGGGCTCTGGGGGGAGGCTGGAGCAGGGCTTCTCTGTGGGGGGAGGGGCAGCCAGGGAGCCTTGCCCAGTGGGGGGGATGGGGGATGGGCACCACGCCAGCCGTCCCCCATGTGGTGTTCGAGCGCTTTCTCCCTCTGCCCAGCCCTCTCGGTGCTGATCTTCATCTCCCTGTCGCTGAACGGCTTCGGAGGGATGTGCCTGACCTTCACGTCTCTCACAGTAAGTGCCAACTTCCCTGCTGGGCGGGGCGACCGCTCTCGCTCGCCCCCATGCTGGAGGGGGTTGGGGAGGGGCTCCTTTGCCAGACTTTGTGACCGAGAGGGGCCCAGAGGGTTTGCTCTTGCCTGGCCTCGGGGAGGGATCCCTTGCTCTGCCCCTGGTGGCACCTCAGGTCATTTGGGGGAGCTGAGGAGAGGCCTTCGGGGTCAGATCTCAAAGCTGCCCCCTTCCCTCCCCATGGCCTCCCTCCCAGCCTTGCCAAAGGGGTGGAAGGTCCGGGAGGGATGCTCCCCTCCCCTTCCCCCTCTTCCTCCCAAATTGTGGTTCTAGGGTCTCTTCTGTCACCCCCTCCACCCCCCTTCAGCTTCCCCCCCCCCCCCCGCCGCTCTGGGGAGAGCCTCCCTCCAGCCAGCCTTTTTTGCCCTTACACCTTCCCTCTCTCCCTCCCTTCCCAGCTGCCCAACATGTTCGGGGATCTCCGCTCCACCTTCATTGCCCTCATGATCGGCTCCTACGCCTCCTCGGCAGTGACGTTTCCTGGAATCAAGGTAAGTGTGCGGGGGGGGGGGGGGGGAGGAAACCGCAAGAGGGGGGCAGTGCAGGCTGGGAATGGGAACACCCAGTTCCACTCCTTCCGCTTGGGGACTAGAAAACGTTCCCCAACTCCCCCAAACCACCCGTGGGACTGGAGTTTAGGCATTTCTTTATCCAACTGAGATGGGGCCAGAGTCCAGTTGATTCCGGCCAGCTTGCAGCACAGGGATAAAGCCCCCCCAGGAGCCCTTAAGAGGAATGGGATGGCCAAGAAGAAAGCAGGGCAGATGCCCACCAAGGGAGCCCCCCCTCCAAGGATTTACAGAATGCCCTCAGGGTGGGAGCCACCCGATCTTGGGGGGGGGTTCATTCCAGAGGGCAGGGCCTGCACCAGGGAAGGCGTCCCAAAAGATGGAGCCCAAAGCAAGCCCACCTGGTCAGTCCGAGATGGCCAGGCAGGTGCCACTGGAGATAGGCAGCACCTCAGGTAACCAGGCCCCGTGTCGCCCCCCTCCAGTTGGGCCAGACTGAGAGTCAGCTCCATAGGAAGACTGCAGCTGCTTTCCGCCAAAGGGGCTCTAACCCCAGCCTCCCGTTTTCCTCCTGCTTGACCGGGCCTCTCTGCGTGAGGTCATAATCGGCTCCTTAAATCCCACCCAGAAGCAAACTGGGAACCAGTGCAGCTCACCTACTGCTCACTGCTGTGCCCCAAGCTTCTGATGGGTCTTCAGGGCAGCTCCCTGCAGAGTGCATTGCAGTAGTCAAGCTATTACGCGGCCAGGGCAAGACTCCCCGAAGCCCCCCCCCAATCTAGGAATGGATGCAGCTGGCACCCCAGATGAAGCTGTGCAAAGCTTCATCCACCTGAGCCCTCCAGACGTGATGCCCCATCTGAGGCCAGAGGTGGCGCATGCCCAGATCTAGCTGGCCCCGAGATCGGCACCCTCTCTGGAGACAGGCTGCATGTCAAGCGGCAGGAAGGAGTCCAGGACGGCACCTGGACAAGTGAAAGCCAAAGGCCTGATGGAATTTAACGTACACCCCCCACGCCCCCTCCTCTTACATGCTTACCGGACGCTGTGCAGTGAACAGCAACCCATCTCTGCCCTGTTTTGTGGAAGCCTTGTGGTCTTTTCAGGAAAGGGAGACTGTGTGGAAAACAGCTGTCCTTGCAGCCCGAGAAGCTGGCCCTGGGCACAGACTGCCCCAGGGATGGGGACGAGGAGGGGGGTGTGCTTGGCTGCCCTTGTGGGAGGGTTTGGGGGAGTGGCCAGGCAGCAGCAGCCCAGGTCCACCAGGAGCTGAGAAGAGCATGGGGGGTGGGGTTGCTTTGGACACAGGGCCTGGCTCTGAGCTGAGGTCCTCAGCCTGGTTTATGGGCTGGGCAGATCTCACTTGGCTCAGGCAAGGCAGCTCAGTGGGCGGGTTTCAGTGGGCAGCCAGTCTGCAGGGCATCTTGGAGGATGGCTGACCAAAGGGCCGCCCCCTGTTTTCATGGGGCAGTTGGAACACAAGGGAGGGTGGGATCAAGGCACGTCTTCTCCTCCTGCCTCAAGAGCTTCAGGGGCCCCTCTATGAGCTCCCTACAGAGCCCTTTGGATGCCAGAGGAATGGGCTACCCCAAAATGAACCCCAACCCTGTCCTTGATCTAAAGGCCGGGACCTTTTCCCAATGGGAGGTGGTGCCTTGCCCTAAGGGCCCCCCTCTCCCCACTAATGCCCACCCGGCCCTAAAGGCCGACTTCTCCTCAGCCTGAGCTGGGCCAGGCGCTTCTTCCCAGGTGCTCCTCTTGCTCCCCAGGTGATCTACGACCTGGGCGTCTCCTTCATCCTCATCCTGCTGGTTTGGGCAGGCTGTGCAGGCCTTGTCTTTTTCAACTGCTTCTTCAACTGGCCCCTGGAGCCCTTCCCGGGCCCCGAAGACATGGACTACACGTGAGTGGGGCTTGGGGAAAGAGTGGCCCAGCTGGGTGGGAAAAGGGCCCTGCGTGGCCCGCCTGTCTCAGATTCTCCCAGAGCCAGGCAGCCCCCTTTTGCCCATCCGCCCAAGAACCCACGGTCCGGCTGGCCCTCCTGTTGAATGGGTACCAGAGTTGGTTTCCCCCATGCTGGCTGCTGCTCTTTGCAGCCAAAGCTTCCCCCCACCCCCCCAGGCTGTGGCCTCCCTCGCCTTTCACAGCTAGGGATGCCCCTTAAGAGGGAGGGTCCCTGGCAAAGTCACATAAGTACCCACCTTGCTCCCAGGAGGTATTGGGTCTGGGGGCCAAGAGCCAGCAGGACTGACCTCCCTGCCACCCAGGGTGAAAATTAAGTTCAGCTGGCTGGGCTTTGACCACAAGATCACCGGGAAGCAGTTCTACAAGCAGGTGACCACGGTCGGCCGCCGCCTCAGTGTGGGCAGCTCCATGAAGGGCAATAAGGAGGCCACGGCGCTGCAGGATGGCAACAAGCTCTGCTTCTCCACGGTGGACCTGGAGGTGAAGTGCGAGCCGGACAATGCCGGTGAGGATCACGAGTGGCAGGCATGGCCCGGCCCTCCCTCTGCCGGGGGCTGCTGCCATGCCAGTTGGATGGGCAGGTTGGCAGGCTCCCGCGGTGGCATAGCTTTTGCAGAGGGGTCTTTCCATTGGCTAGCTTCCACCCCCCCCCCCGGAAGGCAGTCAAGGAGCCAGCGCTACCCGTTTCTCCTGCTGGCAAGAACTGGGGTGCCTTGGGAGCCCCTCTGCCCCCTAGGCCCTGTGGGTCTGGCCTGGTCCTGCGGGCCAAAGGGCAAGAGGTCCTTCCCTGTGCAGTAGCCTTTCTCTGCCCTCCGTGAGCCAAGAAGGAAGGGCTGCAAGGAGACGTTTCCCTTCTGGTTCTATGCATTAAAAGACTTTTGGGTTGAAAACGCTGCACTGGGGGGGGAATTCACGAAGGGGGGCGGGGCCCCTGAAAGGATGCGGCCAGAGCCTTTGCTGAAGTGGGGGGAGGGGACCCCTCGGACAACCTGTACCACCCCCTCAGCCCGTGCGGAGGCCTTGGACCGGGCAGCCATCTTAGCCATCTTGCAGGGAGGGGGGGCGAGCTGGCTCTCTGGGCCCAGGACCAAGGGCCGGCTGGCTGACTGGCTGGTGTTGGGATTGCGGACTGCTCAGAACTGCCCTCCATTTGTGGGGCCTCCTGGGGAAAGCCTGACGGATTTTCCTTTCTCCCCCCGCCTCCCCCCCCCCCGACAGCTTCCCCGTCCTTCATGAACAGCGTCTTCAGCCCCATCCTGCTGCTCAGCCTGGTCACCATGTGTGTCACGCAGCTGCGCCTCATCTTCTACATGGGGGCCATGAACAACATCCTGGCCTTCCTGGTGGAGGGCGACCTGGAGACAGGTGGGGGCCCTCTTGTGCCCAGGGGAGGCCCAGGTCAGGGCCTGGGCGAGCCCGGCTTCCATCTGGCTGATCCCGCAGGGCTGCAGTGATCGGGGGGGGGGGGGGGCTGGCCATGGGCGAGCAGAAGGGCCCCCCTCCCCCACAATGTCTGATCAGAGGCAGCTCGGTCTGCGGGGGGGTGGGGAGCATGGGAAGCGCAGGGGACTCTCCCTAGTTTTCTGGAGGATAAACCGAGAGGAGGGGAGAAACGCATCACGTCAACTGGATCGGCTTCCGAGTTGGGCTGCCTGGCAAGGCTGGCTGTTGCTTTCTGGCTGCTGGTCCTTCGTGCAGCCTCATCTGGCTGCCAAGAGCTCCAGCCAGGCTGGGCCTGAATCGGCAGACGTCCCAAAGCCCTCTTTGGACGTCCCTCCTCGGTAGGCACGCTGGGTGGGGGTCCAGACATCTGGCTACCAGGTGGGCACCAGTTGGAGAAGGGAACTGACCCCCACCCTTGGGCCCAGAAGCCCGTCAGGTGGCCACCGTGCCCTGGGGCTCCCCTTCATGTCTGACAGAGAGCAAGGTGGGTGGGGGCTCCCCCCAGGGTCCCCCTCGCCCAGGTAGCCCTGTGCTGCCTGCTGGGGACCAGATGCCCCCCCTCCCATCCGCCCCCCCCCTCAGCAGAGGCTGTTTTGCAAGGCAGATGGGGGGGGCTTGTTGCTGTTGTGGTGCTCCTTCCAGCCGCGTTGCCATGACAGGCGGTGTGTGTGTGTGTGTACTGGGAGCCCAGGCAACGCTGGGCTGATCCCTGGGGGATCCGGCTGCTGCCAGGGGTGGGAGAGTTGGGGTGAGGTTGCACCTCAGCCAGTGGGTCAGAGGGGCCTGTTTGCCCCCTGAAAAGCAGCAGCAGAAGAAAAACAACAACAACAGGGAGAAGGAGAAGGCGCAGACTCTGCCTCAGGCCCCTATTTATAGCTGCTGGGAGGAAGCCAGGAAGAAGAGAGAGGGTTGCATTAAGAGCAGCAGTGCCTCCGCCACGTCTTTTGCACAAGAGGGGGAAACTGTGCACGCCTCTTGCGTCCTGGCAGCCAGTTTGGGCCTGTTAAAGCTGGAATCCCTTGAAGCAGAGGAATCGGCCCCGTTGCTTTTCCGGAAGGAGGAGAGGGCTGGGGAGGGCCTGCCCATGGGGGCCCCCAGCTCCTGTACCTGGCTCCCCCAGGGCCTCCTGGGGCCTCTGGACTCAGGGCCTAGTGTGACCTGCCCCTCCTCAGCCCCAGCCCTGCCTCTCCTTCTCCAGACAGCTGGCTTGGGTTGCCCTCGGCCAGGTGGGGGGAGGGCAATGCCCTCTTGCTGGAACCACTGGGTTGCGCAGCAGAGCCCAAAAAGGTTGGGTCTGGGGCCAGGGCCCCGTGCTCGGCCTCCTGCAAGGGGGGCTCTGGCTGTGGGGGGTTTCTCACCCCCAACGGGGCTGCCCATTTGCCTTCCAGTGGGGCTTTATGGCTCCATCTTTGGAGTCTTGCAGCTGCTCTGCCTCCTGACTGCGCCGGTGATCGGCTACATCATGGACTGGAAGCTGAAGGAGTGCGACGACAGCCCTGAGGAGTTGGACAAGGGAGACACCAGCCCCACGTACGTGGCCAGTGGGCGGGGGCAGCTGCGGGGTCCCTCCCTGCCAGCTGCATGCCCAGCCCGCATTCCTTCCCCCTCTGAAGTGTAGGAAAGGGGTGCCATTTGCCACATGCCTTTGGCAGCTCATGCCATGGGCCCTGCCCAGGCACGGAGGCTGAAAGGCAATTGGGTCACTGGGCCAGGAACCACAGTCTCATCATTGGGACGCCTTGTTTGTCACGGGAGGCCGAGGCTGCCTGGGCAAGTAGGGAAAGGGTCACCGGGCACTGGCTGGCACCGGGCAGGGAAGGGGGCTCAAGGGGAGGCAGCCCGGGTGATCTTTCCTCCCGCCTGCAGGGGTGAGAAGAAGGAGAAGAGGCCTCGGGACCGCCAGATCCAGAAGATCTGCAATGCCACCAGGGCTTTCGCTTTCACCAATGTGCTGCTGGTGGGCTTTGGAGTCACCTGCCTGATCCCCAGCCTGCCTTTGCAGGTGAAGGAGGGGGGGCCGTGGGCCTTTGGGGGAAAGGCTGGCTGGCCTGCCCTGTGCTGGGGTCCTTCCCCTCTGCGTCCATGGGGGAGGGTTGTCCGGGCTCCACTCAAGGAGGGAGGAGGGCAGGGGTCCTGCGGGGGCTCTGAAGTGGGTGGTCTCCCCACTCTCCCTCCCAGATCCTTTCCTTCATCCTGCACACCATCGTCAGAGGCTTCATCCACTCGGCGGTCGGAGGTCTCTATGCTGCTGTGTAAGTCCAGCACCCATCACAAAGTGGGTCACTCCCGTTTCTGGGTCATGGTTTCCTCCTCCCCGGGTTCCCTGTGGTTGTGCGGCTTTGCCTCCGGATATTGGCCAGCTCCTCTGGGTGTTGCTCCAGAGCGGGTGGCGCCCGCCCCCACCTGCTTCCCGAGTATCTGATGGAGGCCGAGGTCATCCCGGGCCCGGCCGCATTCCTTGAAGAGCAAAACAGCATCCTCCTGGCTGGCTGGTCCTCTCAGTGCCCCAAGGAAGGCAGCTGAGAGACACCGAGGGGCCCGCCTGCCCTGGAGAGCTTTCCCTGGGCCCAGCCGATGGATCCATCCATCCATTCATCCATCTCTCTCCCCTCACCCTCTCTCTCTCTCACACACACACACACATTCAGGGCCTGGATCCAGTTACAGCTTGCCAGGGCTGACTCATATGTTTTTGCCCTGCTCAGACGCATGTTGTTTTGAACAGGACGTTTCGGGCCATGGGTCACGGAGGACATTGGGTGCAACTCTGAGGGTTGCTCAACCGGGAGATCTGCTTCCCAGGCTCCTGCGCTGCGCTGCCCCTCAGCACTTTTGCCATCAGGGCAGGGCAGCCCTGAGAAGACTTGAACCAAGCCAGGAGGGGCCCTGAGCCGGCCTCTGGCCCAGCCACTTCCTCCTCTGCAGAGAGACCCCATCCTGCACTGTTGCTCTTCCTGACCTTGCCCCCTCCCTCTCCCCCGCCCCCGGGACCTGGCCAGAAGGCAGCTCAATAGCTGCAGACCTGTGGGTCACTTGCCCCTTCCCCCTACCAGGTATCCCTCCACGCAGTTTGGCAGCTTGACTGGGCTGCAATCTCTCGTCAGTGCCCTCTTTGCCCTCCTGCAGCAGCCCCTTTTCCTGGCCATGATGGGCCCCCTGGAAGGAGACCCCCTCTGGGTAAGTGGACCCGCCTTGGCTGGGGGTGCTGGCTGTTCAAGGACAGCCTGTGAGAAGGGAAGAGGGTGGGGAACAAGTCATGCCCTTCCAAGGCCAGTTCTGGCTCCTGGGGCTCAGAGGGGGAGGCCTGCCTGGGCCACTGCTCCATCTGCCATGGAGGACTGCAGAGGCCCAGAAGGGGAGCAGAGGCAGAGTAGGCCCAGTCTGGGGGCTTGGGCCTCCTTGGGGGTGGGGGCAGGGACGTGCCCTGTCCCCCAAGGGGCACATTCCCGAGGGAGGTGCTTTGGGCCAAAAAAAGGGGACATCCCTTGAGGGTCCCACCTGTTGCCTGGCAGTGCCGGGGAGGGAAGCCCGCCAGCAGCACCTCCTGCCCCACACCTGAAGCCAGCCCCCCACCCCGGGAGGCTGCATGGTCACGGTCTGGGTGTCAGAGGCCTCCTGGATCAGCTCCCAGGGACCACGTGGGCTTTGTTTGTGCAGCAAGGAGAGCTGGCTGGGAGCCGTCTGTCTCGACCACGTGAGGAAGGGAAGGCCAGCTCCAGGCGCCTGGAGAGCTGCTGTCTGGCCGTCTTTGTTTGGCCTCCAGGAGGGCAAAACATCTCAGGGCCCTTCGGTGCAGCAGCGCTGGCCTGATGGCGGCTGTAGCCTGCTTGTCCTCTCCCCCAGCAAGGCCTGCACACTGACAGTGGGGAGGTAGAGAGCTCAGGGGGGGCAACACAAATGTGCCCCTCCCCTCTTTGGGCAGGGGTCCAGGAAAGGAGGGGGGAGCTCTGAAGCAGTCAGCCTCCTGCACTCGCAGGCCTCCCTCAGAGTCAAGGGGCGAAGGGTCCAAGGGTTCCTGTCCTTGGCAAGGGCTGGACTAGAAGACCTCCGCGGTCCCTTCCAGCCAGTGCCAGATGGACGAGGGCTTCCTCTTCTCATGCCACAGTCTCCCCCTCGGGTAGCGAAGAGCTGTTGAAACCAAGAACCCGGCTGCCCCCCCCGGGAGAGGGTTGTGCCTGGCCTGGGCACCGCAGGTGGCAGTCTTGGCACTCTGGGTTGGCAGGCAGTCGGGGCTCCAGGGCTGCTTGGCATCTGGGAGCCTCTGGGCCAGGGGAGGAAGGGGCAGGGCAGGGAGGAGGCAGCTGCGGACTGAGCCGTCCCTCCAGGCCCCCCTGTGGAGAGCCATCTCTCGCCAGCAGCTTTGGCCCTCACTGCCTTCGCCCTCTCTCCTGCCAGGTCAATGTGGGGCTGCTGGGGGTCAGCATGCTGGGCTTCTGCCTGCCTGTCTACCTCATCTGCTACAGGCGACGCCTGGAACGGGCAAAGCAGCAGAAACACATCGATGCTCAGCTCTTCCTCAAGATCAACGGCACACCCAGCGAGGAGGCCTTTGTTTAGAGATGCATTTGGACTGGCTGGGGGAGGGTCCCCCCCCCCGAGACCCCAGAGAAGCCCCACCCAGCACAGCTCCCATCTCACGGGCCTTGCTTTGGCATCAAAAGCCACGCCACCATGCCATTTCCGTGGCACCACCACCCTGGTGTGGCCTCCCCTGCCCACAGTCTCTGGTGCTGGCCTCAGAGACGCCTAACTCGATGCAGGTCTTGGTTGCTTTGCAAAGGGAATGCCCCCCACCCCCGCTCTTCTGGTGATCTGGCCCTTCCTGGCACACGCCTACGCAACGCACGTACAAACACACGCAGGCAACGGCTTGGTTTGTGTCTGTGCAGGACATAGACCCCGGCCTCCTCCCTCCCCATCTGCCTGCTCTCCCGTCCTGGGTGAGCACTCCCCTGGTCACCTTGCAGGGCCCTGCTGGTCCCTCTGGCCTCTGCAGCCGCTGGCCGAGGAGGAGCAAGGGGAGCATCCAGTCTGCCTGCATCTTGCACCTGTCTTGGTGGGAGGGGGATGTGGCCCACCTTCTCCGCAGGCTGAGGACCAGCTTGGTGAAAGCTGGGGGTTGCACAGTGTCTTGTCCCTCCAACCTTTGGGGCATTGCCAAAGAGGGACAGCTTTGCACAGGGTCACCCAGGGATCTTAAATTGACCCCAAATCATTAAAGGACCTGACAGACCGAGGCAAGGAGGCACCCCAAATCATGACCTGGGCTGGGGGGGCACCGGCTCCTGCCCTGCCATCCCCTGCCTGTGTCTGGCTCTGCCAAGGGCAGGTTTAGCTTCCTGGCACCTGGCACAGTAACTGGCGCCCCCTGGTGGCAGGAATTCTCCTGGGAAGGGCACTGGTTCCCTTGCAGCAGTGGGGGGGGGGGGGGGGAAATGCCACAGGTGGATTGCACTGTCTTGTCTCTTTTAACATCAAAAAAACAAAAAAACCCAAACGTCACTTTACATGGCTTTTATGTTTTTTACTCTGAGCAGCCAAAAGGCTAACCTGGTAGAAAATCCGGTCAAGGCGCTCCCCTCAGAGGGCGGTACGTGGCCTTGGATGGAAGTGGTGCAGCAGAGGCCGGAGTGGCTCTGGGGTGGGCATGGAGCTTGGATTGGTGGGCCACTTCTTCCTGGGGTCCCTTCCATGGCTGCCTTCTGGGTGCCAGCTGAGGCCTGGGGCTTCTCTGCCCTGCTTCCCTCCCAAAAAGGTAGGGGAAAAAGCAGCCGGCGGCTCCCAGAATGGGGCGTCTTCCCTCTTGGCTCAGCTGTAGTCTTGCGCATGCAGAGGAAAGCAGATCGGACTTGCCCAACACTGTGCCAGGGTTGGTAGTTCCCAGATCAACTGCCAGCTCAAGCCGTGGCACAGCTCGTTCTTCACAGAGGGCCTGTGGAAGAAAGCAGTGATCCCGCTCGGTGCTCGCATCTCCCACAAATGCTGAGCCAAGGACAAGCTAATGCCCTTGAAGCGTGTACCAAGGGCCAGTGAGGCAGCAAACCCTGGTTTGGTCAGGAGAGGGGCTGAAACCATGGAATCCATAGCCAGGCAGAGGAAAAGGAGGCCACAGGGAAGCGGACGGCCAGCCACATCGGCATTTCGCTCTAATAGGGACACGCTGAGGGATCAACAAGGCCAGAGAGTGCAGCATTTCATCCGGCACTGCCGCCATATTTGGCTGATGCTTCTCCCCGCACCTCCAGCCAAGGAGGCTTTGGCTGACCCGTTGCTGCAGCCGTCACAGTTATGCCTGACGCAGATGGTTGGAAGGAGCGACCGATGGGAACGCTGCCTCTTGGGATCCCGGCTCTTGGTGGATCCAAAGAGGCTGCTGGCCAACTGCATCGGAGGTGACCCGTGGCAATCCAGATGCCAAAGGCGCTAAAATGAAGAGGAAGCTTCAGGGCCCAATAGCTAGACCCCCCCCCCCCACGGTGCCTGCATGGCACCTGCACAATGGGGGAAAAGAGGACTGGGAGAAGGTTCAGGCAGCCTTCAGCACCTGCTCTGTGCCCACCCGGTCCCTGCTGCGGCTCTCGTTTGCCTTAACCCCTTAGCAGTCTGGGGTTAGATGCCTCCCTGCACTCTGCCAGCTTGCTTAGTAGAAGGAGGGGGCAGCGAGTGGGTCTGGGCTGTTGCTCTGAGGCAGCTTCTGCACGCAGCCCGAGGAGAAGCAGGCAAGAGGCAGCCCCGAAGCCCAAGCCGAGGCTCAGCTGAGGATTCCCCCTGGCTCCATTGGCCAGGGGTCTCTGCAGGCTTTCTTGAGGAGGGGAGAAAGCAGCCCCCACCTAGTGGTCATGCAGGGCCCAATCCTCCCAGTCAAAGGGTCAGCGTGCATCCTGCCCAATGAAGCTGGCCCATGGGTCTGCCCACTGTTGCTGAAGTGGGTGGAAGCTGGACGAAGGAGCTTTCCCTGATTGATAGATAGATAGAATTCTTTATTGGCCAAGTGTGATTGGACATCCAAGGAATTTGTCTTTGGTGCAAATGCTCTCAGTGTATATAAAAGAAAAAATACTTTTGTCAAGAGTCAAGATCACCAGGTTCAACACTTAATGATAGTCATAGGGTACAAAAAGCAATCAAATCATACTAGGAAGCAGTCCATATAAATCGTAAGGATGCAAGCGACAAAGTTACAGTCATTCAGTTACAAGTGGGAGGGGATGGGTGATAAGGAGGGATGAGAAGTTTAATTAATGGCTGCCCCTCCGCCTGAGCCACCCTTGTGGAGGGCTGGATTGGCCCAGCCGGTTTCTTCTCACCTCTGGTCACTTGGGCCTGGAGCTTCAGCCTTCTCTTCTGGGAGACCCTCACATCCTGCCTTCTAAAGAGCTTTTTCCATGGAGATCCCTACAGTCTTAGAGTGGAAGCCATGCAGGGCCCGGCCATGGTCTCTCGTGCTGCAGGGGGAAGGGAAGAGTAGCTTCCACAGTGCCCCCCCACCCCACCCTTCAGCCCTGCCCTATGCAGAGTTGCTTTCCCAACCCTGCCTGCTAAGGTCCCGCCAGGGCGTCTTTGAATATGGGGACTTCTTTGGTGGGCTTACGGGCTGGCAGCAGCCACAGTGCCTCTTGGTATTTCCTCATGCAGCCGCCACTGTGTAGGTTGGGAGAAAGGGACTGTCCCAGAGATCCTGGGGGCCTTCCGGGAACTTCATAAGAGATCTCTATGGTCCCACCCAAACCACTGCACCACGCTGCTCTGAGTAAACCTTTGGTCTGCAAGGACTGGACAGCAGGTCTCTCCCCTATCTGCCAAAGTGAAATCCCTCCCTTTGAAATGGAGCAGGTAGTTCAACCTCAGCAGGCAAGCTCAGGAGATGCTATGGGACCCCAGCAGAGCAAGCTACAGACGCTACAAGAATAACCCTTGGAAGGGACTTGGAGGCCTTCTAGTCCAGCCCTCTGCTTAAGCAGGAGACCCCCCTATTCCATTCTGGACAAAAGACAGCCCAGTTTCTCCTTAAAAGCCTCCAATGTTGGAGCCCCCACAACTTCTGAAGGGAAGCCAGCCCACTGATTGTTCTCACGGCCAGGACACCTTCTTCTCCGTTCTAGGACACAGGCAATCCCTGCACTCTTCCTAGAGCCTCAACATCTTTTTTATATCATGGTAACTGGAACTAGACTCCTCATTCCAAGTGTGGTGTTATTAGCGCAAGCGGCATCAACATTTCCCATGATCTTGATGCTGTATCTCTGTTGCTGCAGCCTAGGGCTTCATTAGCTTTTGGGGGGGCTGCAGCACAATGCTGGTTCAGGTGGTGGTCCATCAGGACTCCTAGCACCCTCATGCAGTTACTGCTGTTGGATGCTCCATCACTGGAGGCTTTTAAGAAGACATCAGACAGCCATATGGTATAGACTAGGGGTGTCAGACTCAAGGCCCATGGCTGGATCTGGCCCGCGGGGTGCTTAGATCGGGCCCATAGGGCCAGCCTAGAAATAGCAAAGGACCAGCCTGTAGTGCTTCTGCTCTAAAAAATGGGGCACATGGCCTCCCACAACCAGTTTTGGCTGCTAAAGTGCTGCAGGAGGCCTTCCATGCCCAAATGGGGCCTCCAGAGTGCTCCAGGAGGCCTTCCATGCCCAAATGGGGCCTCCAGAGTGCTCCAGGAGGCCGTCCTTCACTCAGAAGGTTATAAAGAGAGGAAAAGTAAAATATTTTACCTTTCAGGCTGGCAGGATTCTGCTACTGTAGCCTGTGTCAACAATTTATAGTTCTAGTCTTCTTATGGAATCAGTCTCTTGATCTGGTCTCTCTCATAAGGTGATCAAGTAGATCAAGAAAGTATTTAAAAAAACAATCACGGAAATGTATTATCTCTTTATAAGTGTGTAAAACTGTGTGTTTGGAGGTGCGGTCCTGAATCACACCCACCATGACCCCCAGCCAGCCACCCCACCCCACCCCGCCCTCTGAGGTCAAAGACAACCTTGATGTGGCCCCGAGTGAAATTGAGTTTTGACACCCCTGGCATAGACTACAGAATGTTTCCTGCTTGAGGTTAGCCTAGAAGACCTCCAGGGTTCCTTCCCACTCTGTTATTCCGCATTCTGCATCCTCTCCGTGCTGAAGCCCCACTCTGGACGCCCATCGTTTTGAACGTCAGCACCCACAGGTGGGTGGAGGACTCAGCTGGGGATCGCGAGGGAAATCTCCTGCGGCCAGAACTCTGCATTCCCGTTACTGCAGCTCAAGGTAACTTTAGCCGTGATGGCAAAGTTGGCTCCTATTTGCCTTGCCTTGTGGCCAATAAGGACCCCAAAATCCCTCCCGCGATGACAGTCTTGCAAATCATCCGGCTCCGCAGGGAGAGATCTTGCAGGTCTGCCCTCCGACCCCCCCTCCGCCAGTGCCTCCTTCATAGAGGTTCCCTTCCCGGGACTCTGACCTTCAGAGCGACTTCTGTCAGGCCTCGAGACCGTCTCATGAGCGCCCATCCCCCGAGCTCTCCCCCCCCCCCCTCGCCAAGGGAGCCCTGCAAGGTCTTTTCTGCGGCGCCTCCCCTTGCAGGGGGCGCCCCCCCCCCCGAAACCCTGAACCGGCGCCCCGGGGACTTTTTGATCGGGGCTTCCCTTCGGCACCTCGGACGGCGTTAGGGGGTCGGCACCCGAGCCGTGTCCGGAGAGCTTCGGAACCACCCGGGCCGCTCTCGAACGCCGCTGGCGGACAAGGGGCGCTTTTCCCGGCGCGCGCTCGGCAGTGCGGCACTTGGCGTTCCACGGGCGCCGCTTCCTCTCCTCGCCGCGGGGCGGCGCTCTCCGGGCCTTTCCTTTCCCCGCCCGCCGCCGGCCGAGGGGAGCCAGGACGGCGCTGCCGCCTCCGCGCGCGTGACGTCGTGCGTTGGACGCCGCGCGGTGACGCAAGGCTGTTGCCGAGGAACGCCGCCCGGTGCGCCCGCCTCCCCTTCCCGGCCGGAACCCCGAGCGCGGCGCTGGGGACGGAGGGGCCGCAGGGCGACGGACAGCCGAGCGGAGGACAGGCGGGCGGGCGGCGGGGCCGCGCCGGAGCCAGCGGAGCAGCGCCCGCCATGGTGCTCGTCAAAGAATAGTGAGCGAGGGGAGTTCCGGGGGCGCGGGGGGATTCGGCGGGGCGAGCGACCCCCCCCCCCGCCTGACCTCAGCCAGGCGCCGCGGCGGGGAGCGGGGTTGGCGGGCCGGGCTCCCCGGCCAAGGACCCCTGAAGGTCCCGCCGCCGGCCCGGCCTTCCCGGGAGACGCGCCGCCCCTCCGGCTCCTGCGTGACGGGGTGGGATTCGTCGCGCCCCCCCCGTCCTTGGCCGCCCGGGGCTTCCGGTTCCAGCCGCTCTGCCCTTGGCCGCGGGGGAGGGGGTTCCCCGCGTGAGCTCCGGGGGGCTGCCGGAGAGGGGCTGGACCGCGTGACTCGGGGGGGCCGTCTGGGGAAGGATGGGGCCGAGGGCTCCGCGAAAGTCGCCCGTCCAGCCACCTCCGTCCACCCCTCCCGGGGGCTCCTCCGAAGCTTGGAAGCGCCGGCCGGGCTGGCTTGCAGCAGCACCCCCCCGCCGCCATTCCCCCCCCGCCTCCCTCCCTCCCCCCGCTGGCGGCCTTGTGGGTCGGTGCAGCGCCCCCTCCCTTCCCCCCCAGCGGCGCTGCTGCTGGGAGCCGCTTTGCCTGGTGAGTTGGGGGGGGGGGCTGAGCGGACGCCCCGAGTTGGATCCCGTCGGCCGGCGCCCGTTCGCGGCTTGCGCCGTTAGTGCTTTCCCGGGGTGGGGGGCGGTCGGCCAGGGCAGCGTCCTCTAAGTCTTAAGTCAGCCCAGACTGTCTTCTTGGGAGCCGGGCGAAGGCAGTTCGGGCTGCGGATCTCTGGGTGGTTCCCGGCGGTGTCGGGTTGCCCGCCTTGCAGCGAGCGAGCGAGCGAGGCTGCTGCCTAACTCCGTTTCTTCTGCTCTCTTGCAGCCGCGTCGTTTTGCCTGTGTCGGTGGAGGAGGTAAGTCATGCTTTCCACTTCTTTTGTCTGTTTTTATTTACTAAACCAATGTATTTGGCCACCCGACTCACACACAGATGACTCCCGTTGGCTTACAATATTAAAAAAAAACTATATGAAACACACACACACACACACAACACAGTCGGATGGACCGCTTGATCAGTTTGGGTGGGGGGTGCCCTCAGCCCATTGACAAAACCTTTTCTCAGTCTTCCATCTATCTTGCTCGAACTTGTGGCTATTGCCAAAGCTCAGGGAAAATGGGCTCAGGAAAAATGGAGATTAATGTTCCTTCCCTTCTTGCCCCTTCCCCTTCCAAGACACTCAGCCAAACTTGGGCATTTGCTGTGTGGCGGGTTGCAAATTAACTATTGCAGCTTCTGCCTTTGTAGGCAAAGAACGCTGCCTTAGATGTAGTAGGGGAACTCCTAGGAGCGGAGAGGAAATGGGTTGATGAGTTCTTCAAGCAATTCCTAGCAATTTTGGGTGAAATTCTGGTACACTGGTAGAAAGGGCAGTTCCATTTGCCTGTGAGCTTCTTCAGCTCAGAAGTGTGATCTGGCTTTCCTGCATGACAACTCTTTGCCCAAGTTTAATTTTTATTTTTGAGTGTTACTATCACTTTGCAAGAATTGTACAACTTGGTATGTTGGTTGTTTTCTTTCTTGAGCTTTTTTATGGTTAGGAAGAAGAACAAGATTGCAAGAAAGTTTGTGTGAAACACATTTATTGTATGAAAATTGGTTTCCTGAAAAAGCACTACTGTTCCTTTTTGTGACTCTCTCTTGCTTTTTCTCAAGCACCGATTGTCATTGTTGCATGCTCTGGGGATAACTTCTCACTGGAATGGCCATAAAAGTGGTTGGAAAATTCCTGGAGGACTGGGTCATGCACCTTCCTTGAAGAAATTATTTTTCTTACGGTTATTTTGTTCTGCCTTCCCCTACTGAAACCCTTTCTCTAATTTTGGCTCTTTAAGTCCATCAGGTATCCAAGCTGGGTGGAACTCAGGAGAGATATCAGATATCAGTGCATAATTAGGTTAACATGGGGTTAACAGAGAAGCAAAAGAATAAACCCATTTTTATAAACAAGCACCTTTTCAGAGGGTCCACTTCTGTATCCCATCAGTACTAGCCCGCCCTAATTGTGCCTCCCTGATGGGAAGACATTGACCATCTTTCCACCTGCGCCTCTCAAGTCCCCTCAGACCAAAACTCCGTATTGTAACCCTTTGATTGACAGTGCCCTCCCAGTCATCGCCACAGAGTTGTCACGTGTCTGGCTGTGTCCTGCGGGCTGGAGCAGCAGGCCTTTCAATGCCAAGGGAGCCGCCATGAGAGGCATATGTGAGAAACGAAATGCTGGGCCTTGGCCTCATCTTACAGGGCTGTGTTTAACGCTCTTGCCTAGCCATCCTCTGCCATTCCTCCTAGGTTCATGCTTCTCGTCACATAAACCTTCCCATTCTTCTAGTCCTCTAGATTGTGCCCTGAGGTGCTCAGCCACAGCCTTCAAATGCGTGTTGACTATTCAGCGTCCATAATCCTCCAGTTCTGGAAAGCCCTGGGCTGCCCACTCCCACCCCTTCCTTTGCAGAATCATAGCAGGGGCCATGGGGTGTTGGGGGTTGCTTGTGAACCCGGCACCAGCACTGACTGGGAATTGTGGACTCTCTGGATGCAGAGGCTGGGAGGGGGGGCAGCTGTGACTGCAGACTCTTGGGTGCTGCGGGGCCCGTGGTGGCCCCAGAGATGACTTCACAGGTACTGCCATCCGTTCGGGCAGAGCAGTTGTGAACAACAGTGTGGGCAGAGGAGCAGGCAGCCCCAGCTGCCCTTTAAAGGCCCAGCTAGTGAAGAGGAGTCTGGGGTGCTGGTGGGCAATGGTGGGCATTCCCTTTGGCTTCAGTTCCCCACACACAGAGCCTGGGCTGAGGCGGCCACCAAAGATCCATGTGGGGGAGCCAAAGGGCTGCATGCCGTCTCAAAGCATTTCGCTGCCAATTGGCTCCGGCTCTCTCACTCCGATGGGAGAGGAGGCCGACGCCCGTTCCTGGGCCCTGCCATCCCAGCCAGGAGCAAGCAGGCTCTGGCCTTCTGCCTGCTCCATCCTGCCCACTGGCTCTCTCTCTGTGCTGGAAGGCACCCTGGGGGTGGAAGCACCAGCAGCTCTGCTTGAGGCTGTCACGGATGGGTGCCAAGGTGGATGTGCCTACGAAGCCCCTGCCAACAGGGCAGTTCTGTGGGCAGGTTGGAAAGCCTTGCGGGCAAAGGGGGTGTCCTGGGCTGCCCCTCTGGAGGTGTCTCTTGGGCACGCGCCACGCGAGGAGAGATTGGCCAGGCTGGTCATTGAATTAGGCCTCGTTTGGGCACAGCGTGTGTGGGTGTCTGCTCAGCTGCCCTCTGTGCTCCTGCAGGAGCTGCTACTGCTGTCTCCTCCCGAGGTGTGGGTAGGGGAGGAGGGGGATTTTGCCAGAGGGGCTGGCCTCTCCCTCTGGGGCCAGGCCTCATGCAGGAAGAGCAGGGAAGGGGGCTGCTCTGTTGGGCAGTGGGCCAAAGAGCAGAGGCAGCGAGGCCTCTCCCTGAAAACAGCATTTGGGATCCCTGGAGTTGCTCTGAGGGGCCCGAGCTCCACCTTGTTCTGGTGGGGCTGGAACGAATGGGGAATGACCAGCAGCCTGTCCTCTTCAGGACTGAACTGTACCTTGCAGGCAGGCGGTTCCCTCGGCTCTTCCTTAAGCCCCGATGCCCTCCGGCTGGCCTTGGGGCTCTCGGGCAGGGTTGGCGGGCTGGGGATGCCAAGGCTCTGCAAAGGAGGTGCAGAATCAGCCCAGGCAGAGCTCCCAGTGCTCCTAGCAGCGTGGCAGTCGTTCACAGGCCCAGAACTGCTGGATCCTGCCCCAGTGCCCCCTGTGTGCTTTGCTTCCTCCCAGCCTTGGGTATGAGGGTTGGGTCCCCAGGCTGCTTGCTGGCTCGCTGTGTGTCCAGCTGTCCTATTTGGAAGCCACTAACTCTGCCGTTTTTTTCCTTCCTCCAGTACCAGGTGGGGCAGCTATACTCTGTTGCTGAGGCCAGCAAGAATGAAACTGGTGGGGGCGAAGGGGTGGAAGTGCTGGTGAATGAGCCCTACGAGCGAGATGGGGAGCGGGGGCAATTCACACACAAGATATACCACTTGCAGAGGTAGGTGGCCTATGGGAAGAACAGCCCCCCACTCCCCCAGGAAAAGGAAAAGGGCACAAAAAGAGCCAAATCCAATAAACGCCGGGAGATTCCTGGGTGCTTGGCATTCACACAAATCAGCCATCAAGGCTCACCGAGGATAAGCCTCATTTACCAAAGACACAATAAAAAATCAGAATAGGAACTGAAAAAAACATCCCCTCCAGCAGCCGGCATTCAGAGAAGCAAAGATCCACACCAGACAAGCCATCAGTCAGGAGGAAATTGACCCACCTCAAAAACAAAATGAGAAAAAGCCCTGGCAGAGCAAGCATGTGCATCCCCCTGCATGGATGCACCGAGGACCCCACAGGCCAACCCTGAGCCGCAGATAGTGTCCCCTCCCCGCTGGAAGCGGAGTCTGTTCTAAGGGATTCCCCCAAACCTCCCAAGTGGTGACCGCTAGTCCGGCCCACCTGCTGTTGCTGATGGGTCCCAGCTACCCTTCCTGTTCCTACGGAGACAACCTGCTGGTTTATAACCAGGGATGAAGCGGGGCTGGGGGTTTGGTGCTGGAATGTGCCCTTCTGTCCCTAGGAAACCCTTTGGGTCCAGTGGCACTGGGACAGCCAGAGGGAAGGTGGGATGGCCTCCGGGTGCCCGTCCATTGGGAGGAGCCCTTGGCATCTGGAAACCCGAACCACCACCATCTCCGGCAGCAGAAAGAGGAACAGGCAGTGTCAGGGTTGCAGAAAAACCCAATGGAGAACTCCGAGATAGGCAGGACTAATATGGCTTCCAAAGCTGACAGGCGGGACCTTCTGACCTCTTCTCCCCTCTGTCCTGCAGCAAAGTCCCTCCCTTCGTAAGGATGCTGGCCCCTGAGGGTGCCCTGGACATCCACGAGAAGGCCTGGAACGCCTACCCTTTCTGCCGGACCGGTGAGTTCTGCAGGGCGGCTGCCGCTGCCTGGCCAGGCTTGGGCTGGGGGCTTGGGAGATGGATGCCGGCGGGCCCCCTTTCCTCTGGTGGGAGGTGGGACTGGTGTTGGGGAGGTGTCCTAGGTGGGAGGTGCTGGATGCTCTGAGCTGCTTCAGAGAATTTCCACAGCTCAGGCACAGCCGCTCTCCTGCCCTCTTGGGGGAGGGAAGGCTTGGCCGGGGCACGGCACCACTTCAGCGGGAAGCCTGGCCACTCCCTCCCAGCTCAGCCCTTCTGAGCGGTGGCCCCACTGCCCAGAGATCCTCCCCAGCACAGCTCACCTGCCACTGGGGCTCGGCTGATGCCCCTGCCCTGGCCTTCCGCTCCTCCCTGCCCCGTGCTGCCTGGCTTGCTTGGGCACCAAGCCTGCACCTTCTGGGGGGTGGGGCCCCTATGTGGCTGCAGTGCCTGAGCCCTGAATTGGGGGGGAGAGATGCCTGGCAGCGGCTCCTACAACCAGGGCCTTCTCCTGCGAGAAGCTGCTACCTTCCCCTCATTGATCATGGAGCCTGGTGCCAGGGCATCCAGTTACTATCCAGCGCGGCCCTGGGTTGGGTTACCTGGATTGGGTTACCCGTGAGTTCGGAGTGAGAGAGAGCCAGGGCTGTGGGGAGGGCCAGGCTTTTCCAACGGGGGGAGGGGGGGAGTGGCTGCTTACCTGCTGGAGAGAAGAGCTCTGCTGGGGTTGCCCATTTTCGAGAGAGAGAGAGAGAGGGGGGCCGGGGAGGGAGGGGGACGAATCCAAACCAAATGGGGCTGGGCTCCCAGGCTGCAACCAGAGCAGGGCAAAAGGGTGGAGATGTCCCGGGGGTTGGGGGGCGGCGTTGGGTAGCTCACTGCCAACCGGGTGGGCAGGACCTCAGTTGTGCCTACCCTGGGGGGGGGGGCAAGTGGCAGAGCTCCCTGTTGCAGGAGGACGTGGCGGGGGCTCTGGGCATGCTGGGCCCTTCCCGCTGACCAGTGTTTGCTGTTGGGAGGGCCGGCCGGGAGCTGCATCCCTGAGTAAAGCTCCTCTCTCTTTCTTTCCATGTCTCGGGGTTTGGAGCAGTTATAACAGTAAGTGGAGCTTCCGGCCCCTGTTGGGCAAGTGGCTGGACTGCCAGGGGGACACGCTGGCCTCAGGCGGGTGGCCGGTGGTGCTGGGTCCTTTTCGTGGTCTGGGTAAGGCAGGGGCTCCCTTTTGGGTCTGGAGATCCAGAGCGCTTGGTTTACTTATCAGGCAGCCCATCTCCTCAGTAGGCGAGGTGGCCGGGGTTCCTCTCTCTGGGGCGATGACGGGAACGCTCATTTTGACCCGCTCGGAAGGCAAGAAGCGGGGGAAGCACCCCAGCTCTTCCGGCTCATCCTCATTCCCTTCCAGGGATTGGGCCCCCTAGGGACCCTCCTCTGCTGGCTGCGTCTTCCCGGCTCTGCGCCCCCCAATTCTTCTTAGAGCTGGGAGAGACAATCCCCCCCCTCCCGCCTCCACTGGGTGCCCCTGCCTGGCAGCCCTGCTCTCGCCCTGGGGCCTCAGCCAGTCCTTGGGTCTGGGGAGCAGAGCAAGGCTTGTGCAGCCTGGATCCATTGCCTCCTCCTGAGGGGCTCTCGGGGGGGACGGGACCTGGGGAGAGATCCAGGGCATGCAGAAGCCCAGCTGGGGTTGCAGGCCTCACCCCTCCTTCCCAGCTGAAAAGGACTTTCTCCTCGGCAGAACGAGTACATGAAGGACGACTTCCTGATCAAAATTGAAACCTGGCACAAAGCAGACATGGGCATGCAGGAGAATGTAAGTGTCCTGGAAGGGGGGAGGGCTTTTCTGGATGGAGGAGGGGGACAGGTGGTCTACTGCCATGCCCCATCCCCGTTTTTTACTTGCAAGGAGGAAAGGGACGCCTGGCTGCCCCTTTTGAACCCTCTTGACTCCATCACTTCCTGTATTTGCAGTTTGTTCTTGCATGTTTTTCCTCAGGAATTCTTTTGCAATTGCTTCCCCCCCCCAAAATAATAATAATAATAATAATAATAATAATAATAAATCACTTTCAGGGATGTCCTGAAAGCTGCAGCGGAGGGGAGCCTCAGGGGTAGACTGAAACCTGCCCCTCCTTGTCCCTGCAGGTCCATAAACTGGATCCTGAGGAGTGGAAGAACGTGGAGGCCGTTTATATAGACATTGCGGACCGGAGCCATGTGCTTTCCAGGGTAGGGCAGTGGAGGGGAGGGGGCCACTCTCCTGGGGTGGGGGTGTGGAGCCCAAGTGGCTTTACTGGCATGGAGCTTGCAGCAGCCCCACCAGGCTGGAGGGCAGAGAGGAGCGAAGGGAAGGAGGGAGGGAGAAGGAGGAGGATGGGGAGCAATCCCTCTTTAGAGGCTCCTCAGAGCCTGGAAAAAGAAGAAGAAAAAAACCTTCCATGGCCACGGAGGGGGCAGTTCTCTTCCTTTCCGTAACCTTCTGGTTCTTCTCTTGTCCAACTACAAGCAGGACTACAAGCCAGAAGAAGACCCAGCAAAATTTAAGTCGGTCAAGACTGGCCGTGGCCCTCTGGGCCCCAACTGGAAGGTAGGGAGCCTCTCTCACTTGCCTGGGGGTGGGGGCTAAGTAGAACTACAGCTGGAGGGGAGGTGGCCAAGGAGCCCCCCGGAACCACCCATGCCGATCTGGGGAGGAGGATGGCCGCCCTGGCTGTGGGGCGGCTCCACCTGAGCAGTGGCCGCTGGCCTCTTGTCTTCTCAGAAGGAGCTGGGCAAGCAGGCCGAATGCCCCTACATGTGTGCTTACAAGCTCGTCACGGTCAAATTCAAGTGGTGGGGTCTGCAAAATAAAATCGAGAACTTCATCCAGAAGGTGAGCAGAGTTTGCCGCAGAAGCCACCAGCAGTTCCCTGGCGGCGTTTCTGCAGAGGGTGCAGCACGCTTGGCCCGTGTGAGTCACTCCCGGCCCTTTGGGAGGACGAGGCTGTTTCGGAGAGGGGGGGGAGCATGGCCTCCCTTCCAGCCAGGCCTTTGAGCTTCAGGGCCCCTTCCCGCTTTCTTGCAGCAAGAGAGGCGGCTTTTCACGAATTTCCACCGGCAGCTGTTCTGCTGGCTTGACAGATGGGTTGACCTGACAATGGAGGACATTCGCAGGATGGAGGACGAGACGAAGAGGCAGCTGGATGAGGTGGGCACTTCAGGGGTGGGCCTGAGGTGGGCTTCCCACCTGGGCCTGCTTTCCTTCCTCACCTTTCCTTCTCTGCCACAGATGAGAGAGAGGGACCCTCTGAAAGGCATGTCAGCTGCAGATGAGTAGCGGGGATTCCTTTCCCACATGGTACGTGGCCAAGGGTGCCCGGCACTCGCACTCGCTCCCAGGTTCGGAAAGAGGAGCTGAAGCTGGGGGTGGGATGGGGCTAACGGTGCTGTCTCCCATCAAATTGGACCCATGATGGGGGAGGGAAGAGCCCATAGGGCTGAATGGGGGCCTGAGGGCTGGTTGGCGGTCAGAACCAGGCAGAGCCTTTTCCAGACAGGGTCCCAGATGTCTAAAGCAGCAGCAGCAGCCCACAACGGCTTGGCGGTGCCCCTCGGCTGGCCTTTCAGCCCCTGGCCCACTCCTTCCTTCTCTTTCCCTGCAGTTCACAAGAGAGTCTGTGGGAAGGCCCAGGAACTCCACCCTCTTGACCAGCGGACCGTCTCTGGACACTCAAGCCCTCTTCCTCCAGTCGGCCGGCAACTTCTGCCCCCCCTTGCTAATTCTAGTTGCCCTTCATCTAGTGAGCAAATCCTTTGGTCCTGAGCGCCCGGTCCATGGTGCCCGGGAAAGAGGCGGCCCTTCAGGACAGCTGCTTCTCTGACTACCCCGTTTCCCCAGGGAGGGGCACACACCGGTTCTCATGTGACTCTTTGGTTTCCAAGTGGCAGGTTTTTTTGAAGTAGTTTCGTGATGTGGTGATTTAAGAGTTCCTTGGTCCCTGTCTGTGTTTCCCCTCTTCCGAATCCTGGATGGCACCGCACTTGTGGAGTCGGGAGCTCAGCACTGAGCGCCACAAATGCTGCGATCCGGAAGCCTTTTTCCTCTAAAGAATATTCTTGTCTTGGGTGCATCTCTGGGCCCCTCGGTGCAGGTTTGGCTGTTGGCACACGGTTTCCCCAATCGCCTTGTGGTCACTTCTCCTTACCTGTCCCCCCCCCCCCCCGAGGCTGCCACCAATTCTTTGGCGCTGTGTGTCCTGGAGCTCAGGAACAACAGTGGAAGCCCCTCTCCCCTCTGAGTGGGGAGGGTCTCAGTCATCTGACCAAACCACATTCAGCTCCTCTTTCCTGGGGTTGCCTGAATTGGGATTTAGGCCTTTGGAAAAGGTCCCCGACCCACCCTGGCACTGGGCTCCCCTTCAGACGATTGCATGAGCAAGGGGGAGCAAACGCCCACCGCGGGGGGGGGGATTCCATCCCTGGATCTCGGCCTCTGCCTCCGCAGCAATGTCGGAGGAGAGGTTAGAGAGTGGGCTTTGGAGAGGACAGAGGCTTCCCCCTCCCCGCTCTCCCCCATTCCTTGCCTGCCAATTAGTTTTCTTGCCTTAAGTGCAGTAAGCCAGCCTGTCCTGCTGTGGCCCAAGGGGTCTTCCTTGGCAGGGCCTCTATGGCTTTTGCGTTGAGCTGAGGGGGCTTTTCAGGAAGTTGGTAGTTCCTGGGCACAGGAGGCAGAATTAAAGCGGGGCTGGAATGTCCCCAGCCGGCCAGGCCAAGTTCTTTGGGATCCGACTGTGTCCCCCCACTGGTCCTCCCTCTCCTCTGAGGCACGTGGGCGCCTAGTAATCCTCTCCCCTCCAAAACGCAGAGAACTACAACACAGAGAATTATTGTGTGGCTAAGAGGATCTGCTTAAAAGATTTGGGTTTAATTCGGAGGCTTTCTGGCGGGGGACAGAGCATCTCTGGGAACAGATGGTGACATTTTGAGGACGAGGGAGGGAATTAAAATGATTCTAGTAGGAAAAGGCAAGAATTCTTATTAAAACATAACCTCCTTGCTTAGCAGCCAGACAAGTGCAGACCCTGCCCCACTGCGTGTCCTGCATTGGAGTTGACCCCGTGCGCCCCCTCCCCAGCTGCAGCTGAGGCTCTCCTGCAGAGCCCTCTGCTCCCCCTTGGCAGTGATCACTGCCCCCCTCCCCTCTGTTTCCTGCCAAGGAGAGCAAGTGGCGATGGAGGTCAATGCAGCTGCTCCCGTGCGTTGCGTTCCGTTGTGTCTGGTTTTACGGTCCAGAATCCTCAACCCTGAAAGGGGCTTGTGACGGGGGAGCTACAAGCTGAGTGCTGAGACGCAAACAGCAGGTTCCACTTGCTTTGTGTTGTGATGGTCGAAGCTCCGACGGGTCAACACGTGCCCCCCCCACCGCACCTCCCTGTAGCATGCTCTTGTTTTTCTCTGTTTCTTTTCTGCTGACCCTGCAAGGACTCCCTGACCAGTCCAGCTGGGTTCCCCGTGCTATTTGTTTCTCTGGCATCTGCTCTGTAGGATAGGTTAGATGATCTTCATTGTTTCTTTACTGTGAGTTGTGCCTTTTTTGGTCTCCCAATCTTCCAATACAGGCCTATTGGAGATAACTCTTAATAAAATCATAGACAGAAGAATACCGTGTCTGAGTTTTTATCCTGAGGGATACTGGGATTTGGGAAATTCAATCTCTTCCTTAACCCTTATGCCATCTCTCTGGTATTAATTTCCATGAATCAATTACAGTGACAGCTGGAGGTCATATAGATAGTCCTCATTGAATGAACCCAATTAAGTGTGGCAATTTTGCTCCTAAATGAAACAGCTGCAAAGTGGGAAATCCGGTAACTACAACCGTGCTTTCCAGCTGGAAGGAGACAAGACTAGTAAATTCCACAACTTTGGATAGCCTCCTAGCTACTCCCCTCCTTTGGGGAGCCGCCTGGGTCATCCTGAAAGCTCCATTCTCTGTTTTGCAGAATGAGGAGCAAGTAATTTCTATAGGAAATCTCTCCTTTGCCTGACCCTCTCTTCCCCACTGCAGAGCAGAGGAATTGGAGAGATTTCAAGGGAGGTACTTATTCATCTATACATCAGAATAATGAGTTGGAAGAGACCTTGGAGGCCTTCTAGCCCATCCCCTGGTCAAGCAGATCCTATTCTATTTCAGACAAATGGTTGTCCAATCTCTTAAAAGCCTCCAGTGTTGGGGCACAACTTCTGCAAGCAAGTTTAGTTTAGTTTACTTTACTTTGTCATTGCACCTCATACAACGAAATCAAACACCATCTTCAGTGCATGATAACCATGGAAATAAACACAAACACACATCCTTCACCCTTCACACATTGAACTGAAAACCTCTGACACACCAACACTGCACGATACAGCAGAATTCAATAGAGTTACTGCCCTGGGATAGAAGCTGTTTTTCAGCCTATTTGTCCATGTTTTTATTATTCTGTGCCATCTGCCAGATGGTAGTAGTTCAAAAAAAGGATTCCCAGGATGAGATGGATCTTTGAGAACGTTTTGAACTTTCTTAAGGCAGCGGGAGCTATAAAGCTCTTCCAAAGAGGGGAGAGGGCAACCCAGGATCCTCTGGGCAATGACATTAACCCTCAGGAGTGACATCCTATCTGCCCCTGTGCAATTGGCAAACCATACAGAGGTGCAATAAGTTAATATGCTCTCTATGGTGCAGCAGTAGAAGGTCCCCAGCAGTTTTTCATTCAGTTGTTTTCTGAGAAGCCTCAGGTAGTATAATCTCTGCTGGGCCCTTTTGACCAGGGCTGCAATGTGAGCCTCCCAGGTCAGATCCTCTTTTAGGGTAACACCCAGAAACTTACAATTGGCCACTTGCTCCACTTGGTCTCCATTGATAAGCAAGGGCTGGATGTCTGATCTGTTCCTTCTATAATCCACTATAAACTCCTTGGTCTTATTGATGTTGAGGATCAAATTATTGTCTCCGCACCACGAATGCAACCGTTGGTCTACCTCATCTTGGTAGGCAGACTCATCCCCCCCCCCACACACACACACACCAGAGATAAGTCCCACCACTGTTGTATCATCTGCAAATTTAGCAATAGTATTAACTAGCGTGAGTTGGAAGGCAGTCATTGCACATAAAGAGTATAGAATAAGGGACTCAACACGCAACCCTATGGTGTAGTGTTAAGAGCTGAAGAGGTATGATTACCTAATCTGACCCTCTGTGAGCGGTCAGACAGGAAATCCATAATCCAAAGGCTGATTGAATAAAAAAGGCCAAGGTCCAGAAGTTTAGACACTAGTCTTATGTGGAAAAATTGTGTTAAATGCAGAACTAAAAAGTTGATTAATTGTTCTCACTGTCAGGAAATTTCTCCTTAGTTCTAGGTTGCCTTTCTTCTCATTAGCTTCCATCTGTTGTTTCTTGTTCACCTTCAGGCGTCCTGGAGAATAGGTTGACTCCCTCTTTTTCTGGGTAGCCCGAAATATTGGAAAATGCTATGTTGCCTCTAGTCCTTTTCATTAAGATGGACATAATCTGTTCTTTGGCCTCCAACTGTCCCCTAATCATCTTGCTCTGCATTCTTTCTAGTCTCAAAGTCTTTGTTTCTATTATGGTGATGAAATACAGAAATCTTTTCCCTCGTCCCAACAGAGCAGAGACTGGAGGCTGGGATCCTATACACCAGGGGTATCAAACTCAAGGCCCAGGGCACTGCCCTGGAGATAGCAGAGGATTGGCCCCTGGTGCCTCCCAAGCTCCGTTTTATTTATTTTATTTTTATTTTATTTGGTTTGTCAATTGCTTACAAGATAATAGGTATAAGTAAAAACATAGTTATGAATACATGGATACATATAAGAAAAATAAAAGAAACAATAGGACAGGGATGGTAGGCACATTGGTATGCTTATGCACGCCCCCTACAGGCCTCTTAGGAAAGGGTTAATCGTAGACAGTCTAAGGTTAAAGTTTTTGGGGTTTGGGGAAGAAACCACAGAGTCAGGTAGAGGATTCCAGACATTGACCACTCTGTTGCTGAAGTTGTACTTCCTGCAATCAAGTTTGGTGCAGTTAACCATGAGTTTGTATCTATTGTTTGCTCTTGTATTGTTATGGTTGAAGCTGAAGTATTCACTGACCGGTAGGACATTGCAATGTATGATTTTATATACTATACTTAGATCGGACTGATGGTGGCGTAGTTCTAGGTTTCCTAGGTCTAGAATTTCAAGTCTGGTGGCATAAGGTATTCTGCAACGAGTAGAGGAATGGAGAACTCTTCTTGTGAAATATTTCTGGACTTTCTCATCTGTGTTAATATCAGGTATGTAATATGGGTTCCAGACTGATGAGCTGTATTCGAGTATTGGTCTAGCAAATGTTTTGTATGTTCTAGTTAGTACTGTAATATTACCAGAGAAAAAGCTATGTAAGATTACGTTAACTCTTAATGCCTTTTTGGCTATGTAGTTACAGTGGGCTCTAGCACTTAGGTCATTTGAGATAAGTACTCCAAGGTCCTTGACAGAGTTTGGATCATCAACAAGGTCTTGACTATTCAGCCTGTATTTTATTTTCTGATTTTTTTTGCCAATATGTAAGACAGAGCATTTGTTTGTTGAGATTTGAAGTTGCCATTTGATTGACCATAGATCTTTTTGAAGGGTAGCAGTATTGTCTGTGGTGTTGGATAGCTTTACATTGTCAGCGAAGAGGATGCAGTTGCTCTTAATATGATCACAGAGGTCATTTATGTAGGGTATGAAGAGAGTTGGTCCTAGAACACTGCTTTGGGGGACACTACTGTTGACAGGTACAGAATTTGATAGGACGCTCCCAATTTTGACCATTTGTTGTCTGTTTGACAGGAATGCTTCTATCCAGTTATGCAGGTGTCCAAAGATACCATAAGATTTTAGTTTTAGGAGTAGTTTGTTGTGTACCACTGAATCAAAGGCTTTCCAGAAGGCTATGTAGATTGCATCTATGGCTTTGCCCTGGTCTAGTTGTGTAGTCCATGTTTTTGCAGTGTAAGAGTTGCAGATTACAGTATAGTTTTTTTCTGAAACCAAATTGTTTATTAGACAGTAGATTGTCTCTAAGTGGAGGATAATGAATAATTGATTCCATGACTTTACAGGTGAGGCAGCATAAAGAGATTGGTCTGTAATTTTCAACTAGGCTGGGGTCTCCCTTTTTGAAGATGGGGATGACCGTGGCTTGTGACCATAGTTTTGGCAAGGAGCTGGTCCTGAAAGATTTTTCAAAGATTATGCTTAGAGGCAGTGGATCTATGGCAGTGGATAGCTTTTTTAAGAAATAGGCACATATTCTGTCCAGTCCAATAGATAGAGATGGTTTTAGATTGCATTGTGATTTTTCAACATTGTCTACTGTAAAATCGGTATGTATTAGATCATTGTAGTTGTCTGTGGTTTGACTAGGAAATACTGGGCATGATCCATTGCTGTTTACAATTACTGAGCCAAAGAATGTGATAAAGAGGTTGGCTTAAATAGTGTTGTCGTTGCAGTCTTTACCATTAGGTCCTTTCAGGGGTGGGATGGACCTTGAGTCTTTTAGTTTGTTGTTTACAAAATTGTAGAAAGCGCCGGTGGAATTGGTGCGTAGGTTTTCCTCTTGCTTAATGTGATAATTGGTGCATTCAGTCTTTATCTGGTGGCATAAATTTTTGTATCAGCTTTTGAAGTTGGCAACGTGACCAGATTTGTTTTTCCGCCAAAGTGATCTCTTTTTGGATTGAAGCTTCCTTATTGTTTTGGGTAATCTGTTTTTTCTGGTTTTTGGAGTTGTTAATGGTAAATATAGTTTGATGACTCTTTTGACTTCAAGTAAAAATATGTTGTAATGGTCTTTGCTAGGGATAACATTGTTTACCCTAACTGGTTTAGGTAAAATAATAAATATGTTATCATGGTTTGTTAGTGAAAGTGTCTGCAACTTTAACTGTAGGAATGTAATTAAGGGAGTGGTTGTAAAAGCACCATAAAAGAAGCAAAGCATGGCAGCTTGCTCTCTCTGGCTTGATGATCCCTAATTACTGGATAGACTGAAGACTGCGTTTTTCCCCTACTGGAGCGGGAGAGAAAGGACTGTTGATTTATCAACTGTGAGAGGAATGATTTATTGTAAGTGAACTGACATTGGATATTCTACACGGACTTTGCTAATTGATTATCCTTGAATGGACTGACTAAAATGATACATGACTAATGGACTGTTATTTTGACTATGCTATAAAACTCTAAGTGGAATAAACTATATTTTTGATAACACAAGCGTATCTGTTATTTTTACTGTATGTTAACAAACATACAAACTTATCTCACACATTTATCTGTATGCCTATCTGACTAAGGCTGCACATTCTGTTTAGCTTGTCTCCTTAACCCTGGTTGGGGAACCCAGGCTTAACAGTCTTCAACAGTATTGCATCCAGTGAATAGAAATTGCCAATCAAGGGATGAGAGATCATTATAAGATTGTAGTTGCCTTTTTTGAAGTTATAATTGGGGATCACATCATTGTGTTGATTTTTGTGTGGACATATGTTGAGACAAAAGTCGATCATGCTGTGGTCACTATTGGAAAAGAGTTAATTTGTATTCCGTAAATTGAATTCAAACTATTGCAGAAGATGAGATCGAGGCAGTTGTTAAGCCTAGTATTGTTGGTTACCAGTTGTTCCAGTCCCAGGTTTCGCTGGCAGAACGCTGGGGCCGTCACAGGTGCCCTCCAACACACGTGACGTCACGACGGCCACGCCCCCCTGATGCGGCCCTCCGTGAAATGGAGTTCGACCCCCCCCCCCATGGCTGTACAGGCCATTCTGTATGACTTCCCCCACCCCCGGTGGTCCCCGACCTTTCCGGCACCGGGATCCGGTTTCGGAAGAAAAATGGTTTTCTGCAGGCGGGGCGGGGACCACCGGGGGTGTGGGAAGTCATGGGCGTCCTATGCAAAGGGCGTGTGGGGCACGCGGGGCGGCGCACGGAGCCACCAGGTATCACCCCTGGCAGGGGAGGGAGGCCGGGGGTCTCGGACCGGCGGAACCGGCGGGTGGGAGGCCCAAACCGGGTCCCCCTCGTGAAGAGGCGCCGGACCATCCGCGGAACCCTTCCCCCGCCATCCCGGCCCGCCTTTCGTGGGTTCCGGCCTCTTCCCGGCCCGAGAGGCCACCGGGCACCGCGGCCCTTCCCAAGGCGGAAGCGGCGTCTTACCTGCCTCCCGGGGCCGCCTTGCGCATGCGGCAAGCTCCCTCGGCGGGCGGGGCGCGAGAGGCCGGCGGCGGAGGCGGAACCCGGGCAAATTGCGCCTGCGCCGCGGCAACCAATGGGCGCCGGTGACGTCGTGCACGGGCGAGGAGCTGGGCCGGCGCTGAGCGCCGCTCTCATCCTGCTTTCCCCGCCTCGGAGGAGATGGAGGCGGCGGCGGCGCAGCGGCTCCAGTGAGGAGTTTCCCCCCCCCCCACACCGGCCTGCCCGCCGGCCCCGCCGCGTCCCCTCCGCCGCCGGGCTGACACCCCTCTTCTCTCTCCCTCCCCCCGCAGGCTGCACCTGGTCACCTGGAACGTGGGCACCGCGCAGCCCCCCGGGGAGGTGGCCGCCCTGCTTCGTCTCGGCGCCCCGGAGCCGCCCGTGGACCTCTACGCCATCGGGTAGGTGCGCCGCCCCGCGCGCCCAGTGGTTGCCCGCCCTCCCCCGCCCCCAGGCCCCGGGAAGCGGCGGCGGGGAGATCTGGCCGGTGGCTGTGCTTCCCCCGGACGGTTTCCGCCGGCGCCGGCGCTTCGGGTGTCGCCTGGCCCGGCCGGGTGCCTCACCGGCGCCTCCGCTGCTCAGCTTACAGGAGGTGAACTCGCGGATCCTGAGCTTCCTCTCCGACCTGGCTTTCGAGGACCCCTGGACGGCCGCGCTGACGGCCGCGCTCGCCCCACTGGGCTACGTCCGGGTAAGCGGAGGGGCCCCCGGGGCGCCCCTCGTCCCCAAGGAAGGGAACCGCCGCTGGACGGGGGGGGCTCCGAGGGGGTCGGGCGGGCTGCTGGAGGGCAAAGCCGGTGGGCGCCCTGGGTCCCCGGTCTGAAATGCTCCTGGGGGTGTAGCCCCAATTGGGGGCTTTGAATCCACAGCCCGTCCTGCCCCGGAGGTCTGAGGGGTCCCGAGCAGATCTTGGCTCTCGGGGGTGCTTTTGCCACAAAGATGGAGGGTGAAGGACTTGTTCTCCCACCATTGTAATCTCTGGACATCACCACCAGGCTTGGGCATTCGCTACCAGCCGAGGGTGGCAAGTGGCACCGTCTCCATGGCTCAGGGCTGCTTCTCCTCCACTCTCAGGTGTCTTCCATCCGCATGCAGGGCATCGTCCTCATCCTCTTCGCCAAGCAAGCCCACCTGCCCTTCATCCAGAGTGTGCGGAGCCAGTTTACCCGCACCGGCCTGCACGGCTACTGGGTGAGCTGCTTCACAGGGACCTTGCCAGGCCTCCAGTCGGTTAAAGCTGCAGGTACGGTAGATGCAGGAAATACAGGAAGGCCGAATTCCGCTGTGGTCAAGCGTCCACGCACGCATCCAAGCATGCCTTCGTTTTTTGCCTAAATGGTTTTTGTATGTTTCCATCTTTCTAATGGAGGCAGGCAAAGTGGCAAACTTCACACCCCGATAAGAACTAATATGCAATAAGCGGTATTTAATTTGCAATGCTAATTGCAAAAGGAAAACCTGCAAAGCTGGCTAATAATTCCCTGACAGCTTTCAAACCCCAGTAAAATCAGTAGCAATGGAGATCCTTAGGTAGGGGGGTTTATGGCTTGAGAATATGTGTTTCCTGCTTCGAGGCACCAAGGCAAGTCATTCCAACACAAAAGATGTGAAATATAAAAGCAGAAGCTTGTGAAATTGGCTGAAGTGGGCATTCAGAGACCAGGCCAGCTTTGCCCCTGCTGGGCAGCCAGGAGAAGCCCCAGCTTCCTGGTGGCCCTAATGGGTGTTGGGGAGCATCTCCTGCCGGAGCCCCCCAAGGCACCTGGCAAAGAAGGCGTAGCTCAACTGGATGCTTGAATCCAGGTTCTTGGCCACAGGGCGACTGTCAGCAAAGGGATGAAGAAACGCCACGGCAATCTAGGGGTGGCACCCTTGCTCCTGATGTACTGATAGTCCTCGATTTACGACTACAGTGAAGCCCAAAAGTTTCCATTGCTAAGCAAGGCAGTTGCTAAGCGAATTGCACCCCTTTTTCTGGTCTTTTTACTATGGTTCTTGCTGCCCTTCCATTCCTGGGGTCATTAAGCGAGGCTCTGGCCTTCCCTTTGGCGGGGATGCAGCAGCCATCCTAAGGACATGCTGGTTGCCAAGCTCCCCAGATTGGTTCACTTTGTGCAGATGCTGCAATGGCCACAACAAGCATGGGAACTGCTTCTAAGTCACTTTTTTCAGTGCAAAATTTGAAGGTCGCGACACGAATGGCTGCAAATCAAGGGCTGCCTGCATTTTGCAGTTTAGTTCTTTGTGAGTTTGTCCATCCTGAAGGCAGGGCTTCAGCCTGACAGAGTGTCAAAAACTGTGCCCCTCATGCGCCCCATGGAGCCCGGGAGTGCGGAGGCAGCCGCCGTTTCTTGTCTCGTAGGGTAACAAGGGAGGGGTCTCCATCCGCCTGTCTCTCTACGGCCACTCGGTCTGTTTCCTGAACTGCCACCTGCCAGCTCACCAGGAGAACGCCAAGCAGCGCCTGGATGACTTTGAACACATCCTGGAGATGCAGCACTTCGAAGAGAAGAAGTTCCCTTCTGCCCTGGACCATGAGTGAGTGGCCTCCCCAGAGGGCCCTGCAGCTGATCGGCTGCTCTCCTTGCGGATGGCGCCCCCTGGGGCGATGCCAAGGAACAGCAGAGGGGCTGGCACAGAAGGAGGAGAGAAATGGGGAGGGTTAGAAAGGAGAGTCCAGAGAGGGTGAGCATCTGCCTTCGCTGCCACTTGGTTACCCTCCAGAGCTGCCCTCGGGTAGCTGTCAGCTGCGGAGGTTCAAAGGAAGGGACAGTTTTGAAAACGGAACAATTCCAAACTGGGCCTCGCATTTCGCTTCATGCGATGTGGTCCCTGCTATCCCAGACCCTTTTAAATCCGCATTACAGCCCTAAGTTGACTCAGAACAGTTTCCAAATAGTTCTAACCAAATCTGAGGCTACCCATAGCATTGCTGGCACCAGGAGGGCTTGGTCTGCTTGCTTGGAGATCACTCACGTGGCTCTCCCGGGGGAGGGGGCCACCCTTCTAAAAGCCCCACAAGCCTTTTGGAAGAGTTGGTGCCGGGGGGGGGGGGTCATGCCCTGGCAAAGGAAGGAAAGAAGGAGAGGCGGGGGGTCGGTTGCTTTTGGCAAAAGCCAAGGAGGGCATAGAGGGGCCGTCCCTTCCCCGCTGCTCTCTGCATCCTTTCAGGCTCCTCTTCTGGTTTGGTGATCTGAACTTCCGGATCGAGGGCTACGGGCTGCACTTTATCCGAGAATCGATCAGCAGCAGCCGCTTCAACCTTCTCTGGGAGAAGGACCAGGTACTGCCTGCCCTCCCTCCCCTTGGGATTCCCAGACCCCTTGGCCTTTGAATGGAGTGGCTCGTCTTGCTTCCTGATCCTACCTGGCCAATCCCCCCCCACCTGGTGTCGTCCCTGTTTCTTCCTTTTCTGATGGGGCAGCTGCGGGCCAGGCTGTCCCCCTCTCTCCTGGCGGGGGAGGGGGGCTCCTTGCCGTGGCTCCCAGGAGGAAGCGCAGCAATTAACTTCCCCTTCCCAGTTAAACATGGCCAGGAAGAAGACGTTCTTCCTCCAGGAGTTCTCGGAGGGCCCCCTGAAGTTTAAACCCACCTACAAGTTTGACCTGTACTCGGATGAGTACGACACCAGGTAACTGCCCTTGCGGAGGTCTGCGGGAGGCTTCGGACTAAGGTGGGGCTGTTGCGCTGACCACAGAAATCACCGGGGCTCCCCAGTGGTCCGAGCAGGAGCAGGAAGGGTGGAGGGGGTGTCTTGGTTGGCAGAGCCTGGCTGTCCCTCTGCCCTTCTCTCTATTTGCAGAGCCGAGGAGGCACTGCTTGGGTGTAACTGAGGACCCCCCAGGTGGGGGGAGCTTAGGGAGACTTCGGCCTTTGGGCCACTGGAGTCTGCTGACTTTCACACAGCCGCGTCTCCCAATTCGGTGGCTGCTGGGGGGGATGATGCTCCTGGCTTCTGACCCTCCTAAGGCACACAGGGGGCAGCAGCGGCCCTCCCCTTGCTCTCTATGGGCTGTGCAGGTAGATCCCCTGGAGACAAAGGCAGCCACACAGAACCTCCGGGAGGAACCCAGAGCAGCTGCAAAAAGCAGGACCCAGGAGGCCCTTAAAACAGCAGCAGCAGCAGCAGCAGCTGCTGACCAAAAGAGTTGACACAGGGGTCTGCCACGCACGTTCACAACGTGTCCAGCCCAAGGTGCTCAACCAGGAGCTCTCAGTCACCCGAACACCGGCCAGCTGGAAAGACGAGCCAGAACTGCAGCTGCCACAATTGTGGCCAAAGTGCTTCTGAGCTGTTTGTTGGGGCGGGGGGGGGGTGCAAAGGGGGGCTTTTATGCCTGGAGGGAGGGGAGCGGCTTCGGATAAAAAGCTGCCCAGGTTTAGCCCCTGAATGCAGCAAAATGGCTTGAGCCCCCAGCCCAGCTTCCCCTTCTGCCTCAGGGTGGGGGTGCATGGTCCCTTGGGCTGCCCTGGGGAGCCAGCTGGCCCCTGTCTTTGACACACGCACACACACACACACACGCTTCCTTTGCTTCTGCAGTGAGAAGAGACGGAAGCCTGCTTGGACTGACCGGATCCTCTGGAGAGTGAAATGTCTCCCTTCGTGCTCCAAGGCGAAGGAGGATCCAGGGGAGGGAGGGGTTTCCCTCTCCCTGGGCAGCTACACCAGCCACATGGACTACAACATCAGCGATCACAAGCCGGTCACCGGCACCTTTGAGCTGAAGGTAGCAGCATCCTGGCTCCCCAGGGGCATCAGCTGCTCCTCTCCAGAGAAATTGGGATTCCGGCCGGCGGGCTTGTCCACTTGGCACCCAGCTGCGAAGGGATACTGCCCAGCCTGCCACCCTGAGGCAGGCCTTTCCCACCGGCCCTGGGCATTTCTGCCACTGGCTTCTAAAGCGAAGCAGGACAGCCTGCCCTTAACTCAGCCAATGCCACTGGGTTTGTGGTTGGTGCAAGGCCTCCGAGGGGCCCACGTTGAAGCCTCCAGCTAGGAACAGTGTCCTTTGTGTCCCTGCACACTCCGGGCCGAGCTGTGGCTTGCTTAGCCAGGTTGAATTGAATAAACCAGCATTGCCTGGGCACAAACCCTGAATGAAGGCAAGCCCTGAGGATGGCCCGAGGGCTGCGTGTCACTCCTTCCCCCCCCCTCCGCAGGTATGACACACTCACACACACACACGGGCCTCTGTGGGTTGTGGCAACAAGAAGCCCCCGCCCAAAGGGAAAACCCCCGGCCCTAAAACAGTCTTAGCAGAACAAGTGTAACCCCCAGGTCCGGCCCGCCAGAAGGGCTTCCTTTCCCCAAGGGGAGGCAGAGAGAGGAATTGCAGCCCCAAACCACAGAAGGCTAAACGAAGGAGCACTTTAAATGTCCGGTTCAGACCCAAGTTGTTGCTTTCGCCTGACCCCAAGTGTGAAGCAGGCAGGGTGCCAAGGGGGCTGTGCCTTGGGAGGAGGAGCAGAGCCCCAGGGGGTTCCGGGGTGGGCACTCCCTGGCATTCTCATCTTTGGGGGGACGGCTTTGTTCCCGCAGATGCAGCCCCTGCAGACGGAACCCCTGGTTGTGCTGCGCCCGGTGGGCACCTGGAGGGCTGAGCAGGATGCCACAGTCAGCTACGTCACCGCTCCAGAATTCGCCAGCAGTGTCTGGGACTGGATTGGGCTCTACAGGGTGATTGGCACCAGGGGTGTGGAGGGGATGGTGCTTCAGGCTGGTGCTCAGACCCAGCCCTGCTCTGCTGCCCATGGAAGCCAGGCTGTCCTGAGGCCGTCACCTTTGGCCAGAGGGAAGTAGTTTTCCCAGCCACCTCAGCAGAGGCTGCAACACACATGCACACACACGGTCTTGCAAGAAGGGGACCAAGCCGGCTGCCTGCTGGGAAAAACCCTCTCCCTGTTTCCAACACCCCCCCACCCCCAGAGGATGATGGGCTCAGGGGGGGCGGGGAGGGAACAGTCCCTTACAGTCTGGCCTGGTGGCTGCTTCTCACTCAGCGTCCTGAAGGGCCTGCACTCCCACCTGTGCAGGCAGGAGGGGCGTTTGGGCTCCCCTTGTAGCTGTTCCTCTCTCCTGGCAGGTGTCCTTCCGACATGCGAACGACTATGTCACATACGTTTGGGTGCAGGATAATGAGATTTCTTCCGAGGACGGGGCCAAGCAGGTGAAGGACAATTCCTGGGGCTTTCTGCTTTTCTGCTGCCGCTGAAAGTTGATGGCAGCTTCCTTGTTTGCAGGTTTATCTCGGGGCTGAGGGCCTCCCCAAAGCGGGGGGAGAATTCCTCCTGGGCTACTACAGCAACACGCTGCGGTCCCTCGTGGGCCTTAGCCAGCCAGTCCAGGTGAGGGCTGCTGCTTCCTCTTCCTCCCTGCTCCTGAAGAGGGGGGTGCACCTAGTGGGTGCCGGAAGACTCCTGCCCCAGCAAAGGGCTCTTGTGCTGGAGAGGGTGGACTCCTCCCCCCCCCTCCCCGGCTACCTTTGGGGTGTGGCCTGGATTCACTCTGCAAGAGTTTTCGGCCCCATGGCAAGGAGAGGGCCCGTACCCCTGAACGCTGTGGGGGCAACTACCCTCTTTGCCTTCCTTTCTTTCTGGGCCAGGTTGGAGGGGCTGGGTGGGCGGAATTGCATTCAAATGCAGGTCTTTCCCTTCCCAGGTTCAGCCGAGCCTGAAGTCAGCTGAGCAGCAGGAGGACTGGGCTGGGACCAGCAGCGCAGAACACCTTCCTGGCGAGAGGCCGCCCTGTGACTTCTGAGGTCCTCCTCCTTTGGCACCTCCATGAGCATCGTGAGGCGCCCCGGCCTCCAGAGCAGCCTGCCTCGGCTTCCCGCAGCTCTGAAGAGCCCTGCCTCCCTTTAGTGCGGAAGAGCTTGGACGGAGCCGGTTTTCCCAGCAGGGTCTCCTTATGCCCTGGCCGACGTCTGCTGCCCCGTTTTCCTAGTGCCCCTTAGGATCTGTGTGCTTCACTGCGACGTTATGAGGAGCCTCTGCTGGCACTTGTTCGAACACTGGGATTGTAGGATTTTATGAAATGTAATTCTTTTAGAACTGAAATACATTTTATCATAGCTGGAAAGAAAACGCAAAGGCTGCTCTTCCTTTGAGCATTTGCCCTGAAATGAGGCAAAGACTTGCAAGCCCCCCCTCCAAAGCCTGGATGACAGAGAGAAAGAGGGAGCGGGGGAGAGAGAAGGTGGGGAGAGAGGGAGAGAGTGCTTCCCCCTGCAGGCCAGAGGGCCCGGCCCAGGGGCAGTTGGGGACACCTTGGCTTTGGAGCCAGGCCCAGGCAGCTCTCGTCCCGCTGCAGGCCTCTTGCTCCCTAGGCATTTGGGCCTTTGGGGGTTTATCGAGAGCTGCAGCCCTCTGCTGACTCAAACAACACGCGGAACTCTCCCTCACAGGCCCTGCTGCGGTTGGGCAGCTGCTTTTCTCTGCCCAATAAGTGCAGGGCCTCCCTTTCCTCACCACGGAAGCGGGTCTTGTTGGATT
Source organism: Hydrophis major (assembly GCA_033807585.1). NCBI lineage: Eukaryota > Metazoa > Chordata > Lepidosauria > Squamata > Elapidae > Hydrophis > Hydrophis major. Next base: position 434,411,027 of record CM066328.1, read on the forward strand.
GGGCCAAAGGCTCAAACCTGTCAAGGGGCTTCTGAGTGTGGAGTCTGTCTTCCAAAGTGTTAGCTGTGCCCCCCAACCAGGGTCTTCTGCCAATTTGATGGGTTCCCCTTCTGTCCCCTCAGCTAAACTATTTATGGAGGTACTGAAGAGTCCTGGGCCTAAGACAGTGCCCCACTGCCCGCTCCCCTCCATGTAGGCGCAGCTCCCCTGTGCCCATGTGCTGAGGGCGGCCGGTCAGCCGCTGACCATACCTCGGGTGGTGATGCCATCTGTCCCCACCAGATGCCATCTGGTTCCATCTCACCAAGAAGGAGGCTGTGGTGTTCACAGCATTTGCCAGCTACTTTAGTCACTTTATCAAAGAAGGCAATGAGGTTTATTTGGTGTGAGCTGCTTTTAACAGCTTCCAGGAATCGCCTTTTTCATTTCTGGATGCTCACAAACTGCCTGCTTGATGAGGGAATCTTTTCCAGGATTTTCGCAGGTATTGACGTCAAGCTTTTCGACCTGTAGTTTCCTTTTTACCCTTTTCAAAGGTTGGAGCCACGCTGGCTCTTTTCCAGCCCCCTGGCAGTTCCTGCTGGGCTCTTGGGGGTTCTGAAATCGCCTCTGCCGGCTCCCTCAAAAACCTAGGATGTAAATCCTGGCCAAATGCAGAGAGGCGCTCTCTTGCTAAATCCTTGGCTGTCTTGTTCTGTCTCCCACGGTGTCGCTTTTGGTAGAGTGGACTGGTTTTTTTTTTTTTCCTTTTGTGTAAAAAGAGATGGAAAGTCAGAAATTAAGCAGTTCTGCTTTTTTCTTGTTACCTATCATCTTCTGGCCATCTTCACCCACTGGTGAACCAGTCATTTCCTTGACTTTCCTCTTGGTGCTTATATATTGAAAAAAAATTAGTTTTGACACTTGTTCTTTCTTGACTTGGCCTTTGCAGATTTGGGCTATTTGCTGGTGTTCTGTTACAAATCCCTCTTTCCATTTTTTATATTTGTCCTATTTGTCAGAGAGCTCTTTCTGCTGGTCTCGTCAGGTGTCCCTTGTTTTTCTGTCTCTGTTTATTGTTTCTGTTTGGGACCTTATTCTCTTGTTTTCCAGGGTTTCCCAGGCATCCTGCACTGGTTTTCCCTACAGTATTCCTGGACAGGGTGGAGGGGTGGCATTAATCTGACTGGCAAAGGAGGAGGTGCCAGGGAAGCTCCTTCCCTTCTGGAGAAAAGCGGGAGGCAGGCGCTCTCTTGGGAAGCTGAGGATGGGCGGACGGGTGTCACGGCTCCCTTGTGGTCTTTCCATTAAACCCCCCCAGGCCGACCCCTCCTAGAGAGGGGCGGATAGTGAGCTGGTCATGTGGCTGCCTCAAGAGGAGGTGAGAAAATTGGGAACCCTGTAAAAGTACACGGAAGTAAAGTAAAACAGACATTCTCACAGTTAAAGCTCTCTGCAGCCAAGCTGTCCTCCCCCACCCCATCCCACCCCTGCCAATTTCTGCAGTTTCCAGGCTGATTTGAAAGGGATTCCCCCACCCAACCCCATGGAAGATGCCTTGCTGCAATGCAGCCTTGCTGTTCCTGGCATTTGTGTCACCGATGGGTGGATCTTTCTTCTTCTCCGGGAAGAAGCATGTGTGATGTCACATTCACACGTCATTGCTAATACCCATGATGTCTCAAAGGAAGTGGCCTCTCCCCTCCCTCCCTCTCTCTCTCTCTCTCTCTCTCTCTCTCTCTCTCACACACACACACACACACACACTGAAGCCCAGGCCCCCAGGAGTGGGGGGAGACATTGGCTTCTTCCAGGGTCTTCTGAGGCATCCACTGTGTGTTGCAGCCCAAGGCTTGGAAGGTTCGCTTTGATTGAGGCCCTTCCATCTGAATCCACATTGACTCGTCCTTCCAAGGTCGGTAAAATGAAGACCCAGACTGTTGGGCACAAGAGGCTGACTCTGTAAACCGCTTAGAGGGGGCTGTAAAGCACTGAAGCAGTATAGAAGTCTGAGGGCTGTGGCTATTTTGCAGCCCCTTTGCAATTGCAAATTAAACAGGTGTCATTTCTTCCCGAAATTTGTCTGCCACTGGAACCACTAGGCAGCACATAGGCAGCATTGCCTAGTAAAAACGATACAGAATCAGAATTAATTATCACCATCATCATCAAAATAGCAACCAGAGCAAGCAGTTGTGGAAAATACTGCCGCCAGCACAGTGTTTCCACCTTCTCCCCTCCTAACTGGGTGGGAGGGGTGCCCCACCTGCCTAGAGCAGGTACAGGTGGTCCCCATGCCAGAAGGCTCAGGCCAGGTTCAAGGGCTTGTGGTTTGGAGACCTGGCTCACCCCTGAGTGTCAGTGGTCCAGGGTGCAAAATGCCTGTGTTTAGGGGGTGCTTTTGGTTGTATTCTCACAAACACAAACATGAAACCCAATTCCTGCTGTGCTCCACAATCTGGCTGCTGTCCCTTTTAAGCCCTTTGAAGGAAGGTTCTTCCAAGGAGCCGCTTCTGATTTTATTGGCCCTGGGACCACTATTCCCTGCGGCCAGTGCCCTTTTAAGAGCTTGCTCAGAGGGAGGAAGCATGGGTCCCCCCCCCCCCAGTTTTTAGAATAATGTACAATTAGAGCTGCTATTGTTTCAGCTCACTTTTTATATTTGTTGGTCCTTCTGGACTTTGGTCTCAGCCTTTTGTCTTCTGAGGAAAATGGCCAAAGATGGGGTGCTGGGCTAGAGCCGCTCCATCCCCCCAGGATTGACCCAGCTACCATGCCCTCCCCAGCTCTGAGGGTGGGGCAGCCTCATCCATGTCATTATTGATCCTTTGCAGCCCCCCCCCCCCGGAGGAGACCCCCCCTGCTGCTCCAAGGGAGGGGGGCTGGCCTTCTGCCCCTCGATCACCATTCCAAGGGGGAGGGTCAAGGATGCCCCCACAGCCCTTGCCAGGACAAAGCGCCCATAGCCCCTTCACGGCTGGGGGAGGTTCGGACCCTCTGCAGTTGGGTGCTCTGACTTGCTCCGAGTTCATCTCCACGGCCTTTGCCCTCTTCTGGTGCCTGTCTACCCCCTTGAGGGTGTTGAGGAGCTCAATTGGCAAAGAAAGGATTGGCAGCCTCCACTGGAATTACAAGTGGCACACTGCTCCCTGCCCCCCTTTGGGGTGGATGTCCCTCCCTCCCAATGCACTCCCCCTTTGTGGCACTAGGTGAGGGGGCAGGGCTGCCCCTCTGAAGGCTTGGGCATGCCCTGATGGGTGCCTCCCTTGGCAAAGAGGGGAGGGACCAGCTTATGACCTCCCCTCCCTTGTCCAAATGAATTTAAGGCCCCCACCCCACCCCATGCTCTCAGCAAGCTTCCCTTGGGTCGTCCTTTGCACATTTCCCTGCTGCAGAAAGTAGTAGAGCTGTAGCCATGTACTCCAGGAGCACGACTGAAGATGTATCTTCCTTGGGCACCCTAGGAAGGAAGCATTGCTCCTGGGGATCGGGAGGGTGGCTGGTCCCCAAGAGGTCTTGGGCCAGGAACCTCCCAGGTGCTTTTTCAAGAGGCAACTGGACTTTCTGATTTCACTTCCCACCCAAGAAGCTTCTTCAGCTTCTAATTGAACAGCCCTCCCTCGTCAAAGGGGGAAGGATAGACATCATCTGTCTCCAGTCTACAACATGGTCCTTTCAACAGTTCCAAGAAGACTCTACACCCATAATTGCACAGGGGTGGGATCCTATTGGCATAACAACCGGTTCGGTGAGCGTGTGCTTTGTGTGTGCGTGTGCAGTACTTGCAAAACAACTTCTGTAAGCAATAACCATCTAACTAAGGTAAGAATAAAGGACAGCCTAGAGCCCCGGTGGGCCCAACCGAAGAAATGAAGATCTTTGGAGAGAACCGGTTCATGTCAGCTGCTCTTTGGAGCTACAGAACTGGGCCGAACCGGTAGAATCCCACCCCTGCATTTGCACCACTCAGGTGACCCTGAGGACACAGACTAAAATCCAAGTGGCCTCAACGACTCTAAAAAGGATGCAAATGACCAGCTGTCTGCAAAGAGGATAAATCTTTCCCTTTGCCACCATCCAGTCAGAGCTGAAGAAGCTTCTTGGATGAGAAGGGAAACAAAGAAAACCCAGAAAGTCCAATTGCCTCTTGAAATGCACCTTTGGGGCAGCCATAACCCAGATGACTGAGAATCTCCACCTGGGAAATTGCTGCAGTTAAAGGGATGCCTAACTTTGATTCCACCCCCCACCCCATCCCAGGATCGCTTTTCTCTGGTCTGGTACAAGCAAGCTTTATTCAGCATTTTGGTTGGTGGGTTCTTTGTGCAGCTGAAAATCCTCTTTGGCTAAAGTGGTAAAGCTTTTGATCTGTTCCCCGTGACCGAAGAGGGGGAGAGGGGGAGGCTTGTGTCCTGCTGGGAAGCACGGGGGGGGGGCGAGGCAGGGCGGACAGCAGGGCACGACTGATCTCCTCTTGCTGATCATTGGCTGCCATTAAACTCAGAGACGATGCTAAGTTCGGACTGAACTTCATCAACTACTGAATTCAGGCTGTGGGGCGGGACTTCTAATATATACATTTATTATGTTTATTTGCCGTCCATCTCGGGGTAGTTATTTGGTAACAGTCATAGCTATTTGGTATATATTAAGATATTCCCATCGGATGCTGCGGGTTGGTAAAATGCTGCCTGAAAACAGGATTTCAAAGCAAGAGAGCGCCTGAAGGAGAAGACGGAGGGACCTTGGGCTGATGTTTCTCCCTTTAAAGCCCGTTTCTTTCTTCCAGCCCAGCCTGTCTCCGGGTTCCTCCTGCCCTTTGGCCTTTTTGCGCTTGTGGCAGATGTTGCTATTTGGGGCTTACACGGGGGAGTGGGAGAAGCATCATCCCCCACGCTTGGCCTGGTCCCAGGCACCCGGCCACAGGGAGCAGGATGCCCCTTGCCTCCCACGGAGCCCCTCTGCCCTCCAGCGCTCCTATGGGTGACCGGGGTGGGCAGCCGGCCTTAAGCGTGTTCACTCGGGGCTTCAGCCAGAGCTAGTGCGAGCTATCCATGCCCGTCTCCCGCGCCACCCGTCTTGGTCAAAGAGAAGGAAGGTGGTTGGACTAGATGGCCTATAAGGTCCCTTCTGTTAAGCCTGGTTTCCCCAACCAGGGTTAGGGAGACAAGCTAAACAGAATGTGCAGCGTTAGTCAGATAGGCACACAGATAAATGAGTGAGCTAAGCTTGTATGTTTATTAACATACAGTAAAAATAACAGATACGCTTGTGCTATCAAAAATATAGTTTATTCCATTATGAGTTCATAGCATAGTCAAAATAACAGTCCAATAGTCATGTATCATTTAGTCAGTCCATTCAGGGATATTCAGTTAGCAAAGTCCGTTTAGAATATCCTATGTCAGTTCACTTACAAGTCAGTCCTTTGTTTTCTCTCCCGTTCGAGCAAAGCAGTCTTGATTCCAAGCAGTAATCAGGGATCATCAAAGCCAGAGAGAGAGCAAGCTGCAGTCTTGCTTCTTTTAAAGTGCTTTCACAACCACTCCCTTAATTACTTTCCCATATTTAAAGTTGCAGACACTTTAACTTACAAACTATGATTACTTAGTTATTATTTTACCTAAACCAGTTAGGGTAAACAATGTTATCCTAACACCTTCCAACTCTGATTATCTGTTATCTGTTAAGGTAGCCCGATCCCTGGTCCACCTGGCTGGTCGGTCTCCGCCCACGAAGGCCGCAGGTAGCTGAGCCTTTGGCTCAAACCTTGAACCCAGCCTTCCTTATGTCCGGAGAACACCCCGGGGCAGCTGCGGTTTCATTCCGGTTTCAGCCCACTTTCCATTCTGAAATTGTCAAACAATGTTCCCCCCCCCCCAACTGCCCATCTCCTCCACATTTCTTGGCAGAAGAAAGAAAACTTCAAAGACTTATGTGTACCAACAAGGAACCTGCAAATATATAGTAACAATAAACCTTGGTTCACAGCTAAACTTAAGCAGCTACATCATTCCAAAGAGGAAGCCTACAGAAAAGGTGACAGAATGCTATACAACCAGGCCAGAAACATATTAACAAGAGAGATCAGAGCAGCAAAAATAAGCTACTCTGAAAAGTTAAGGAATCAGTTCTCAACAAATGAACCAGCAAACGTGGAAAACTTTTTTTTAAACAAAGCCAAATACCATATATATATGTGCGTGTGTGTGTGTGTATTAAGTTTTCGTGGGTACTTACATGTATGGTATTCAGCATTGTTCGGGTATTTTCCCACATCATTATAGTTGTGCTTTTAAAGTTGTAGCGACGTTTCGGCATAATCTCATCTGCCATCATCAGGCTTCTGTATTGTGTTCGTCTGTGTTAGGAATATAAGTCACCTAACAGGTATTTGGGTTAGAAATATATAAACCAGGATAGACATTTTAATACTGTCTCTTTAAGAGCATGCTAAAAACTGCAATTAGGTGTGGTTTCTCAAACGGCCATAAGATGGAGCCAGAAACCTGGTTTGTCTTAGTCTTAGTCTCAGAAGAGAGTGCGTCTGAGTATCTCTATTTCCTTCTGTTGGAAAATATTGCTGTTGCTCCATTTCTTCTAATTAACTGATATTACTGGATTTAATGTAAGTCTGTTAGTGAATTGTTTTTGACACTGGATATTTGGATTATCCCTGGATTGAAAACTGACTGATTTACTTGTGAATGACTTTGGATTGCTTATTTTGGACTTTGCTTAAACCATTCTGGAAGTAAAAACCTACATTTACTGTACAGTATATCTGTGTACTATGTGTGTATTATTCAAACACTTCTCTCTATACGTCTCCCTGTATGCGCTCATTCTCCTAAAGGGGAATTACCTTAACAGTCTGTGAGTCAGACTTTCACAGTTGTTTCAGTTTTAAATTTGGGGCTAGCCTATTGCTGTGCCGGAATGGTTTTTTTCTTCATCCTGATTGGTTGGGAGTCTTGGTCTGTGTTTATTGGTCTTGGAGTTTGCTGTGTTCTGCTTGATTGGTGCTTCTAATATCTTCTGTCTGTTTTGTGGCTTTTATTGTCTTGATTGGCTGGCAACATTGTGTTTCCTGTATTGGAGGCTTTCAGTGCAGCTTGGCTCTGAGTAAGTGGACTATCATTTATTAGGAAGCTAGGTTTCATCTGGGTGCCTGGATGAGGTGTGTTTGAGCTGGAGGTATCAGGGGGAGTCTGTTTGTGTCCAGGTGTTTGCCTGGCTTGTGGTGTGGAGATCAGTTAAACAAAGATTTCCTAATTCTACACCTGGAATTGAGCAACAAAATCCACCCTCCACTTTGGGATAAGATAAAACAACTTACGACTTGGAGAGCTGAAACTGAAACATTTACAAAAATGACAAACTCCTGAAGAAACTAAAGAAATTAGAACATGACAAGAAAGCCCCAACAACTCATGGGATCTTGTCTGAGATGTTGTGCACTGTTTGTTTCATGTGCATCTTCATGGTGGATGTCAGTTCACTTCATGTATGGGTTGGAGGGGTTTGAAGTGGGTAGTGATGCAGCTGCAGTACGGCTTCTGGTTCGTGGTCATGTCTCATCTTCTGTGTGGGTGTGAGTCAGAATTGGCCCTAATTAGAAATGAACTTCACACAAAAAGATTCCTCCTAGACCAAATCAACAAAGATCTCCTCACACTTCACCTCAGACTCAGTAACAAGATTCACCCCTTACTTTGGGACAAATCCAAACAACTTGCTGTCTGGAGAGCCGAAACACAGACCACCCTCAAGACAAACACACACACCAACAAACTCAGAAAACTACAACAATGCCAGAAACAAACTCCTCCCCCCTCACAGCCACACAAGAAACAAACAGTGCACAACATCTCAGACACCGAAGCCAAAACCAATGTCCTTTCGAAAGGATTCAACTTTGCTGTCGCTCCCAAACACATCCCCACAGAAACCATCATATGCAGAGTTGAAACCAGCCTGACCAAAACCAACCCTGATGATGCCAATAGAATCAGACTCGAAATCACCAACATCCTCTGCACTAGCAAACCACCCAAAAGCAACTTATCCAAAGAAGAACAAACTGCACTACTTAACCTGAAAGAAGACACCAGCATAATAATCCTACCAGCAGACAAGGGAAACGCGACAGTGGTTATGAACACATCTGACTACCAAACCAAGTTAACCAACCTACTCCAAGACCCCACATACAAACCCCTAAAGACAGACCCCACCACTTACCTAGAAAAAACCACCAGATTCAAAATAAAAGCCTCCCCCATCAGCGAAGAAATCCAGCAAAGAATCATACCCAGAGAGAAATCATCCAGATGCCCTAAGCTTTATGGTCTCCCCAAGATACACAAAGAAGGAACCCCACTTAGAACAACAGTCAGCTCCTTAGGCTCACCTCTACAAAACCTAGCCAAATTTCTCACCAAACAACTACAGCCCTATGCAGAATCCATCAACTCACACGTAAGAAACTCATTCCAATTCATCGAGATCATAAAGAAACAAAACTTACAACCCAGCGACCTACTAGTGAGCTTCGATGTCATATCCTTGTTCACCCAAGTGCCAATAAAAGAAGCCTTGACAGCCATCCAAAACAAATACAACCCCCCCCCAAGCACCTCCTAGATCTGACCAACCACTGCCTATCCAATACATACTTCACCTACAACGGACAAAAATACAAATAGAAGGAGCACCCATGGGATCACCCCTCTCACCTGTCATCGCAAACCTCTACATAGAACACTTTGAAACACAGGTTCTAGAAAAATATGATCACAAACCCAAACTCTGGCTCAGATACGTAGATGACACCTTCATAATCTGGCCACATGGGAAAGAAAAACTGAACAACTTCCTCACACACTTCAAAATACAATTCACCATGGAAACAGAAGCTAACAATCAACTTCCCTTCCTAGATGTCTTAGTATACAAAAAATCCAATGGCTCCCTAGGACACACCATCTACCAGAAGAAAACACATACAAACCGCTATCTACACGCACTCTCACACCACCACCCAGCAAAGATAAATTCCGTAGCCAAGACACTCATCTCCAGAACAAAATGCTTAGCCGACGAACAACACCTAAAAACTGAACTACACGCTTTCACTAACGTACTAACAGGCAATGGATTCCAAATAAAGATTACCCACCTAATCCAAAAAGAAACCCCAACCAAAATCCAAAACAGAAAACAAGAGAACGGCAAAGCCCTCCTCCCATATATAAAAGGTATTACAGACAAAATCAGCAAGATCCTCCAAAAACACAACATTAAAACAGCATTCTGCATAAACAGAAAAATATCCACCATCCTAAGAAACCCTAAAGACAAAATTGAGTTAGAAAACCAAGGAGTATACAAAATCCCTTGCACCACCTGCCTCACCACATACATCAGACAAACTAACAGAAGAATAAGTGCACGCATTGAAGAACACAAGAACTCAATTGAAGAACCGACCTCTTCCCTGGTCCAACACCTCAAAGCCACAGTACATGACGTTGACTTTAAAAATACCAGAACTATCGCCAAAACCGAACACTTCAACAACAGAACAATCAGAGAAGCCACAGAGATAGAAAAACGCCCACACAGCATGAATAAATGAGAGGACACCTCCCGCCTACCAGCCATTTGGAAACCCGCCATCATGAACAGACGAGTACCTAACATGAAGAATGACACCAGTCCCACACCCACGAGGGCCACACAAGATGCTACCACCACACTTCCACGTAGAAAGCAGACTCACACCCTCACAGAAGATGAGACAAGACCACGGACCAGAAGCCGCACCGCAGCTCCATCACTACCCACTTCAAACCCCTCCGACCCATACATGAAGTGAACTGACGCCCACCATGAAGATGCGGCATGACCACGAACGCAAAGCCAAACAGCAGGATCACAGCTCACCAGCTCAAATCCCCCAGCAACTAAGACTAACCTGAGCACAACCAAGCCCGCACCTGAACAGAACACACCCCCAGCCAATCAGAACACAGCCAACCCCCCAACCAATCAGAACACCCCTCACCCAATCAGAACACAGCCAAGCCCCCACCCAATCAAGTCACACCCCCACTAGCAGTTAAAAGGAAGAAGCAGCTGCAAGCTTACATTACTCTGAGAAGCACAAAGCCGAAGACACAAGCCTGAAGATGATGAATGAGACTTCATCAAAACGTCACTTAGATACTTCCAATTTTATGTGGGAGAAAACCCGAATAACCAAAGATCCACATACAAATACCCGTGAGAACCTCAGAAAACATATATATATGTTTTCTTAAGTTTTCGCGGGTACTTACATGTCTGGCATTCAGCTTTGTTCGGGTATTTTCCCACGTCATAGTAGTGGTGCTTTTAAAGTTGCAGCAACGTTTAAGAAGCCTGATGATGGCAGATGAGATTCTGCTGAAACATTGCTACAACTTTAAAAGCACCACTACTATGACGTGGGAAAATACCCGAACAAAGCTGAATGCCAGACATACATACATACATATACATATACATATACATATACATATACATATACATACATATATACATATATATATATATTTGTTTTCTGAGATTCTCACGGATATTTGTATGTGGATCTTTGGTTATTCAGGTTTTCTCCCGCGTAAGATTGGAAGTATCTAGGCAACGTTTCGATGAAGTCTCATTCATCATCTTCAGGCTTGGTCTTCAGCTCTGTGCTTCTCAGAGTGATGTGAGCTTGCAGCTGCTTCTTCCTTTTAACTGCTAGTGGGGGGGTGACTTGATTGGGTGGGGGCTTGGCTGTGTTCTGATTGGGTGGGGGTGTGTTCTCATTGGTTGGGGTTTGGCTGTGTTCTGATTGGTTGGGGGGTTGGCTGTGTTCTGACTGGCTGGGGGTGTGTTCTGTTCAGGTGGGGGCTTGGTTGTGCTCAGGTTAGTCTTAGTTGCTGGGGGATTTGAGCTGGTGAGCTGTGATCTTGCTGTTTGGCTTCCAGTTCATTGTCGTGCTGCATCTTCATGGTGGGGGTCAGTTCGCTTCATGTATGGCTCAGAGGAGTTTGAAGTGGGTAGTGATGTAGCTGCAGTGCGGCTTCTGGTCCGTGGTCGTGTCTCATCTTCTGTGTGGGTGTGAGTCTGCTTTCTACGTGGAAGTGTGGTGGTGGCATCTTGTGTGGCTCTCAGGGGTGTGGGTCTGGTGTCATTCTTCATGTTAGCTACTCGTCTATTTACGAGGGCGGGTTTCCAAATGGCTGGTAGACGGGAGGTATCATTTCATTTATTCATGCTGTGTGGGTGTTTTTCTATCTCTATGGCTTCTCTGATTATTCTGCTGCTGAAGTGTTCAATTTTGGCAATAGTTCTAGTATTTTTAAAGTCAATCTCATGTCCTGTGGCTTTGAGATGTTGGACCAGGGAAGAGGTCGGTTCTTCCTTTTTGATTGAGCTCTTATGTTCTTCAGTGCATGCACTTATTCTTCTGTTAGTTTGTCCAATGTATGTGGTGAGGCAGGCAGTGCAAGGAGTTAAAAGGAAGAAGCAGCTGCAAGCTCACATCACTCTGAGAAGCACAGAGCTGAAGACCAAGCCTCAAGATGATGAATGAGACTTCATCGAAACGTTGCCTAGATACTTCCAATCTTATGCGGGATAAAACCCGAATAAGCAAAGATCCACATACAAATACCTGCGAGAACCTCAGAAAACAAATATATATATATATGTATGTATGTATGTATGTATGTATGTGTTGTGACTCTGGGATTTGAATCTGTTCCGTTGGCAGATGTGAGCTCGAGTGAAGAGGATCTGGCAGTAAGATTTGAGCCTGCATTGCTGAGTGATTTTGAGGGTAGCCAGGTTGAGGAAGTGGACTTGGCTATGAGAGACGAACCTAATTTATTGGAGCTGTCAGAGTCTTCTACCTCCCCCGAGTCTCCCTCTCTGATTACGCAGCAGCCGGTGGCAGATAATCAGGAAAACGGTTCAGAGGTTTCAGGCGAGGAGGAGAACTTTGAGGGATCCTGGCTTGATGTGAGAAATAGACGGAGATTGAGACGTCAATCTCAATTGGGAAAGAGGCGTCGAGCCAATAATTAATTAATGAGACTAACATGCCCCCTTAGGGGATAAAAGGAAACAGATTGGCTTGAGAAATTTGCCAGAAGCAAAGTGTCTTGTTAGAGCGAAAGTCCTGTGAAGATTCTCTGAAGCATTGTGATTTATAGGCACTTCAGATTTGCCAAACAGATATCGGAATTACTGCTGAGGACTGGAAAAACTTCAGCAGTTTTCTTGGTTGGGGTTTGTTTTTGATTGCTTATATTTTTGGAACTTCAGAATTGTGATTGGTCACCTGTGGATACAGGTGAGGCATAACATATATACATATACATATACATATGCATATATACATATATACATATACGTATACGTATACATATACATATACATATACATATACAGGTCAGGCGATAGAGCTTTGTATACAGTCGCCCGAGCTGACCTGAGGAGGGGGATTAAGAAAGCCAAGATGGATCACAGGAGGAGTATTGAGTCCCACTTGTCTAGCCATAACACACGGGAGGTGTGGAAGGGCATACATGACATCACTAATTATAGGGGTTGTCACGGAACAACAGAACATCTGAGTGCAGCGCTAGCAGAGGAGCTGAATAACTTCTTTGCTCGCTTTGAAGTTTCACAACAGCGTACAGCTGCACCAGCCCTACTCCCTCCTCCAATTACATTCAGTTCTGCTACCCCACCCAGTATTTTTTCTGTGACGGAGGATGACGTCAGACGGGTGTTCCGAGCAGCGAACCCCAGAAAGGCAGCTGGCCCAGATGGAGTCCCTGGCAAGGTGCTTAGGGCATGTGCCCCCCAGCTTGCCTCCATCTTCAGAGATATTTTCAACCTCTCCCTGGCCCAGGCAGTTATACCATCCTGTCTGAAATCTGCCATAATCATCCCTGTGCCGAAGAAATCTCCCATCTCCAGCCTCAATGATTACCGCCCAGTGGCGCTTACTCCTGTAATCATGAAATGTTTTGAGAGGCTGGTGCTCCGGCACATCATGAATCATCTCCCCTTGGATTTTGATCCTTATCAGTTCGCTTACCGCACTAATCGGTCTACGGAGGATGCCATAGCCATAGCTCTGCACGCTACGCTGAACCATCTGGAGCAACGGCAGAGCTATGTCCGGATGCTTTTCGTGGACTACAGCTCTGCCTTTAATACAATCATCCCAGGAATTTTAATCAAAAAACTGGATACATTGGGTTTGCCCCCCCTTACTTGTGCCTGGATAAAGAACTTCCTGAGTGATCGGCCCCAGATTGTGAGGCTTGGTCCCCACCTTTCTTCCACACGTACGCTGAGCACTGGCTCCCCACAGGGCTGTGTGCTGAGCCCACTCCTGTACTGCCTCTATACCCACGACTGTAGTCCACACCATGATAGCAACCTCATTGTGAAGTTTGCTGATGACACCACGGTGGTTGGACTCATTTCGAGGGGAGATGAGGCAGCTTATAGGAAGGAGGTCCTGATGTTGGCTGCTTGGTGTTCGGACAATAATTTAGCTCTGAACACCAAGAAAACTAAGGAACTCATTGTGGACTTTAGGAGGCACAACACTGACCTGGCTCCCCTTTACATTAATGGAGAGCAGGTGGAGAGGGTCCATACTTTCCGGTTTTTGGGTGTTACTATTGTTGATAAGATCTCCTGGACGGAAAACACCACGGCAGTTATTAAGAAGGCTCAGCAGAGACTCCACTTCCTGCGAGTGCTCAGGAAGCACAATCTGGCCTCCAGCCTGCTGATTACCTTCTATCGTGCGTCCATTGAAAGCCTGTTGACATACTGCATTACAGTGTGGTATGGTCATTGTACTATGGCAGACAGGGAGAGACTACAGAGGATAGTCAAAACAGCTCAGAAGATCATTGGCTGCCCTCTTTCCTCCCTGTCAGACATCTATTCCTCACGCTGTCTTAGTAGAGCTGTGAACATCATAAAAGACAGTTTCCATCCTGGTAACGGACTGTTTGACCTGTTGCCCTCGGGGAGGCGCTATAGGTGCATCAGGTCAAGGACAAATCGTCTTCAAAACAGTTTTTTTCCCAAAGCTATAACTACCCTGAACTTACATATGCACTGACTTTAAGTCCTGTCAAACATATTGTAAATAATACTTTGGGACAATTGGGAAATTTTTGTGCAATATATCATGACTATTACTGTGCTGGCTGACAAGTGCAATAACTCCTACTGTGAATAGGCACAAATTAAGTGCAATAAGCTGGTAATTTTACTCATTTTATTCTTCTTTGTTGTTTTAGATATTTTTAGATATTCTTATGCACATTCTCTTTTTAACATGTATGGTTGTACTGAACGACGAGTCGCTTAATCTCACTGTGTATGCGTATGATGCAAGTTGTACACGTGGATAGTGACAATAAAGGTATTCGTATTCGTATTCGTATTCGTATACATATACATATACATATACATATACATATACATATACATATATTTGTTTTCTTAAGTTTTCGCGGGTACTTACATGTATGGCATTCAGCTTAATTCGGGTATTTTCCCACGTCATAGTAGTTGTGCTTTTAAAGTTGTAGCAACGTTTCAGTAGAATCTCATCTGCCATCATCAGGCTTCTGTATAGTGTTCATATATGTTTTCTGAGGTTCTCGCGGGTATTTGTATGTGGATCTTTGGTTATTCGGGTTTTCTCCCGCGTAAGATTGGAAGTATCTCGGCAACGTTTCGATGAAGTCTCATTCATCATCTTCAGGCTTGGTCTTCAGCTCTGTGCTTCTCAGAGTGAAGAAGCACAGAGCTGAAGACCAAGCCTGAAGATGATGAATGAGACTTCATCGAAACGTTGCCTAGATACTTCCAATCTTACGCAGGAGAAAACCTGAATAACCAAAGATCCATATTTATACCTCAGAAAACAAATATATATATATATATACACACACACATACATACATATATATATATACATACACATACATACACATACACATATATACATATATACACACATACATATACATATATACACACATACATATATACATTTTACAGCATATATTGAGCAATGGTTAATTCTTTTTCTTAATCATTGACGTGACCTGCCTTGTTACAATAACTCCTTTGTTCATTTAATGTTTTAATTTCTCTATATAGTTTATGATTAAATGCACATCTTCTGTCATTTCCATAACTTATCCAAATATCAAATATTACCTTTTCTTTAACCACTCATACCAAATGTTCCATATTTCATAATAGTCACTATCTTGTTTATTTTTTAACAGTTTGGTTAGGCTATCCATCTCATCACATTCATGTATTTTTTTAATTACCATATCCTCTGAAGGAATGGAAGACAGTTTCCAGTTTTGTGCGTAGGTTATTCTGGCCGCAGTTATGATGTGCAAAATTAAATATTGATATTTTTTCTCCATGTTTGAATCTATCATACTTAGCAGAAAGGTTTTCGGTTCAAGGTTTAAATTTTGTTTTTTTATATTTAAAATCCAATTTCTAATATTTCTCCAAAATAACTGAGCACATGGGCAAGTCCACCACATGTGAAAACATGTTCCTTGTGCATAGTTACATTTCCAACAGTTGGGTAGTAGGTTGGGGAACATCTTAGCCAGTCTCGCAGGAGGTAGGTGCCAGCGATGAACTATTTTATATAAGTTTTCTTTATACGAGACTGACATGGTTAATTTGTAATTTGTTTGCCAATTGTGTTCCCACTTATCTAATTCAATACTATGACCCACGTTTTTAGCCCAAATTATCATAGATCCTGTGACTGTTTCTTCTTCTAATTTGTAATCCAAAAGATATTTATATGTTTTACTAATTGTTTTCTTTTCCTCTCCTAGCCAGCCATATTTTCTCTAATTCTTGTGGGGTCATATTAAAGACAAATTGTTCTCTATCTTTGTATTTGTACAAAGGGACACCACACTATCTCCTTTCCTTGAATTTGTATTTAGTTCCTATTTTTAAGCTCTCCAATGTCATATAATAAATCTTCATACCTGACAATATTTTCATAATCCAATACATTTGGATGTGTGACTGCTTCCAGTGGTATAGAAAGATAATAAAGTCCCATGATGATTAAAGCAACTGCATGGTACGGTGGATTCAGGCAAGAGTGAGAGAGCCTCCCCCAACCCAACAAGGGTCAATTTAGTGACCAATCAGGGTTATAGATGTGGCCACATGACATGGACTACATGTCCCAGGATACCTTAACTACATTTACCATGATGCATTCCGTTAAAGGCACAGCTCTCAATTCCTTACTAACTATCCCAAATCCCATTAACTCTAAACTGTCTGGACAGCACACTCCCTGCCTGGAATTGTAAATTCCACTAAGTAAAGAGCAGTTAACTAAGATAATCAGTGAAGAGTAATACTAACTGAATAACAGATAACTATATAAACAACACCTTGAATCTCCAAATACCTACACAACGGTCCTCTTTGTAGACTTTAGTTCAGCATTCAATACCATCATTCCAGACATTCTTCTAACTAAATTAAACCTGCTAGCGGTAGCTGAACATATTTGTATGTGGATCACAAGCTTCCTAACAGACAGGAAGCAGCAGGTGTCACATCCGATACCTGGACAATCAGCACAGGGGCCCCCCAAGGCTGTGTGCTTTCTCCTCTTCTCCCTATATACCAATGACTGCATCTCAAACAATCCATCTGTTAAAATACTAAAGTTTCCTGATGACACAACAGTGATTGGTCTCATTTGAGACAATGACGAATCCGGATACAGACAGGAGGTTATACAACTTGCCTCTTGATGTAACCAGAACAATCTAACCAAACACACTCAAAACTGTAGAAATGGCGGTAGACTTTAGAAGAAACCCTCCCACACTACCACCTCTTACAATATTAGACAACACTGTATCATCAGTAGAGATCTTCAAATTTCTAGGTTCTACTATATCCACCTAAAATGGACACCTAACATCAAAAATATCATCAAAAAAGCACAACAAAAAAAGTTCTTTCTGCGCCAACTCAGAAAGCTCAAACTGCCCAAGGAGCTGCTGATACAGTTCTACAGAGGAATTATTGAGTCTATCATCTGCACCTCTATAACTGTCTGGTTTGGCTCTGCAACCCAACAGGACAGATACAGACTCCAGAGGATAATTAGGACACCTTATCAGCCATCCCCTCCCACTTGTGATTGTACAACAGTAACTTTGTTGCTTGTATGCTTATGATTTATATTGACTGTTTCCTAGTATGATTTGATTGCTGATTGTACCCTATGACCATCATTAAGTGTTGTATGTTATGATTCTTGATTCTTAATGAATGTATCTTTCTTTTATGTACACTGAGAGTATTTACACCAAGACAAATTACTTGTGTGTCCAATCACACTTGGCCAATAAAGTATTCTATTCTATTCTATTCTATTCTATTATTCTATTCTATTCTATAAATCTCGAAGCTTGATGGCATCCCGGTTGGCCTCTTCAGAGGGTGCCCTGCCTGTCCCAAGCGCTGCCGTGATGTCCAAAGAGGGTAGGACCTGCGACTCTCAGCTGACGGGGAGACCCCTCCACAGCTTCATGGGGAGGGAAACCCAGGAGGGAAGTGGGGGCACCCTGAGGGCAGAGTCCAAGGGCACAAACTCTGCCCCCACACATGACAGGCAGCAGCCACTCAGGAAGGACTGGGATCACCAGAAAGATCCCTCCAAGGGGATCAAGGGATCCAACAGTATCAGCTGGGTGATGACACTCTGTCCCTGATGAGAGCAAGCTAGTCTGAGCTCTGATAAGATCCAGCACCAGGGAACCTTCCCATCTTCAAGATTACAGGTGAAACTTGAAAAATTAGAATATAATGCAAAAGTTCATTTATTTCAGTAATGCAACTTAAAAGGTGACACTAATATATGAGATAACTCATTACATGCAAAGCAAGATAGTTCAAGCCGTGATGTGTCATAATTGAGATGATTATGGCTTACAGCTCATGAAAACCCCAAATCCACAATCTCAGAAAATTAAAATATTGTGAAAAGGTTCCATATTCTAGGTTCAAAGTGCCCCACTCTAATCAGCTAATTAAGCCTTTAATTAGCCTTTAAATGGTCTCTCAGTCTGGTTCAGTAGGAATCACAATCATGGGAAAGACTGCTGACCTAACAATTGTGCAGAAAACCATCATTGACACTCTCCATAAGGAGGGAAAGCTTCAAAAGGTAACTGCAAAAGAAGTTGGATGTTCCCAAAGTGCTGTATCAAAACACATTAATAGAAAGTTATGTGGAAGGGAAAAGTGTGGAAGAAAAAGGTGCACAATTCGCAGGGATGACCGCAGCCTGGAAAGGATTGTCAGGAAAAGGCCATTCAAAAGTGTTGGGGACTTTCGAGTCTTCCAGTTTGAGCTTCTTCGGCGACAAACCGGAACCGCAACTTTGCGTGGTTTCGATCCGTGCTCGCCGCTGGAGCACCCTGAGCCAGCTGGTTTCAGGGGTAAGCCACCCCGTAGAGGTGGTGAAGAAAGGGGAGACTGCCTGCAGGGTTGAGGAGAGCCTCATCTTTCCTCCTCAGCTTGCCATTACTCCCTTTCCCGAAGGCGGTTGCAGTGGTGGTCAGAAATGGCCACCACAAAGAAGAACTCGACCGGAAAAGAATGTGCAGGAGGAAGATAAGAAGAGAAAGTTTTGGTTGATCGGGCCAAACAGCAAAAACAATAAATAAGGGACCCTGGAATTTAAACTATTAAAAAATAATAATAATACTGTTCCCAAAGAAGATTTCTAAGCAGCAAAGGAGAGAGAAAAGGGAAAGGATTTGTTTTTTTTTTTTCTCCTCTTCCTATACTGACAGCTAAGAGACTTAAGCAAGGAATTGGAAAAAAAATCCACTTTGACATTAATAGGCATTTAATGCTGAAAATAAAAAGTCAAAGGGATAATAAAGATTTCTGGGTAATTAAAAGCTTTTGAAAACAGGAGAAAAAGAATAAAAGGGCAGGATCTGGAAGGGAGGAGACTGCCTGGAATTAAAAAGAATTTACAGTAAAATCTCAACAAGACTTTCAAAAGATACATCTTAATTGAAACATCGCTACAAAATAGTAAAACCCCAGGAAGAGAAAGTGAAAAAAGAAATAAGAAGCTTGGGACTATTTGGATTATTTGGTGATCTCTGGATTCTTGGTTACTGCATTTAAATGACTAAAATCAATTGGGTGGTTGTTTAAAAGTGTTTAAAATGGCTCCACTTTTAGAAGAATTGAAACTGGAACTTAAAAAGTACAAAGAAGATGCAGAAGAAGGGAGAGGTTCTTTTGGCTTCGTATTTCAGTTCTTGGAAATGGAGATTTGGAACTATGAGAAACAACAAGAAATGCCTGCAGAAGAAGAAGATTGGGACAAAGAAGAAGCCATCTTTAATGAACAAATAATCTTAGGTGGGGGGGCGGGGAGGAAAGGTGGGAAAGAGAATGGAAAGTTTAAGATTGGGAAAAACAACCCCAAAAAAGAATAGAGTGAAAAATAAGTATAAAAACAGAAAGCAACAGAAGAGGGAAATGCAGAAGAGAGAATTAGAAGTAGAGAGACAAGGGGATAAAAAGGGGAGGGAGAAGAAGAGAGGGAAGAAAGAAAGGAAAAGAAGTTATAAAGGACAGAAACAAAATATAGAGAAACGGGGCCTATTTAGAGATAATGGGTGAAAATCTAATTGAAAATGGGATTCTGCAAAGGTACATAAGACAATATTAGAAATAGAAATAATTTCAGAAAATATGAAACAATGTATGATTAAAATGTTTGATAAAATAGTTATTGTAACTTAGTGGAATGCTTGTCAATAAATAAATATAACAGAATGAATATAAAACATATGTGAAGAGAAATAAGGGAAAAATTAAGTATGGAGATTATACGTGTCTTTAAGGAAGTATGATATTTAATTGAAAAGAAATGTTAAAGATGTTAAGACTTTAATGAATATTAATGATAGAACTGAATTGGAATGGAATGAGGGTTTCAATTACATATATTTACAATCCTTTTTTTAAGAATATAGTGTGTATTATAAGAATGTACCAAGCAGAATTCGATTGGAAGTTATGTATTATGTGTTATATTGAATGTCATAACCTTAAGGTATATATCAAAGTTTAAATTAGAATTGAATGGATAAAATTAAAAGATATAAAGGTGTCATACTCCAATTAGTAACTACAGGAGAAAATTTGTCTAATGAGAAAAGATAATATGAAATTGAAACAGAACAGACAAAAGTATAATGATTTGAATTGAGATGAGATAATCAAAATAAAATTGAGAAAATTAAAAGAGGGGAAAAACTATATAGAAAATGCAGAATAGTAATAGATACGGAATAGAACACAAAAATGAGCATGAAATTGAGTTTGTGTCTGTATGAAGAAGTGTAACCCAGGACCATGCTATTTTCAAAAAAAGATGTTTTACTTGTATTTTGTGTGTGTGAAAACCCAAATAAAACTTTATTTTTAAAAAAAGTGTTGGGGACTTTCACAAGGAGTGGACTGAGGCTGGAGTCAGATGTATCAAGAGCCACCACACACAGATGGATCCTGGACATGGGCTTCCAGTGTCATATTCCTCTTGTCAAGCTGCTCCTGAACAAGAAACAATGTCAGAAGCGTCTTACCTGGGCTAAAGAAAAACAGACCTGGCCTGTTGCTCAGTGATCCAAAGTCCTTTTTTCTGATGAGAGCAACTTTTGCATCTCATTTGGAAACCAAGGACCTGGAGTCTGAAAGAAGAATGGAGAGGCACACACTGCAAGATGCTTGAAGTCCAGTATGAAGTTTCCACAGTCTGTGTTGATTTGGGGAACCATGCCATCTGCTGGTGTTGGTCCATTGTGCTTCATTAAGTCCAGGGTCAACGCAGCTGTCTACCAGGAGATTTTGGAGCACTTCATGCTTCCTTCTGCAGACAAGCTTTATGGGGATGCTGACTTCATTTTCCAGCAGGACTTGGCACCTGCCCACACTGCCAAAAGCACAGAAACCTGGTTCAATGACCGTGGGATTATTGTGCTTGATTGGCCAGAAAATGCACCTGACCTGAACCCCATAGAGGATCTATGGGGCATTGCCAAGAGGAAGATGAGACATGAGACCGAACAATGCAGAAGAGCTGAAGGCCGCTATCGAAGCATCCTGGTCTTCCATAACACCTCAGCAGTGCCACAGGCTGATAGCTTCCATGCCTTGCTGCATTCAGGCAGTAATTGCCGCAAAAGGGGCCCAAACCCAGTACTGAGTACATCTGCATGCTTATATTTTTCAGAGGTCCGATATTGTTCTATGTACAATCCTTGTTTTATTGATTGCATGTAATATTCTAATTTTCTGAAATTGTGGATTTGTGGTTTTCATGAGCTGTAAGCCATAATCATCCCAATTATGACAAGTCACAACTTGAACTATCTTGCTTTGCATGTAATGACTCTATTTCATATATTAGGTTCACCTTTTACATTGCATTACTGAAATAAATGAACTTTTGCACGATATTCTAATTTTTTTAGTTTCACCTGTAGAAGGTAGGTGGTATTTGTCCTATATAGCTGGATCGGGGGTTGGTTTCTTGGTTAAGAACTGGTACGTTCTGTTCCTACAGGGATCTAAGACCTCACATCGGGATCAATAAGCTCACTAGAAGTCTTCAAGCAGAGAAGGTCCAAAATGCTTCAGCAGCTGCTGCCCCAGGCAGGAACTCCGAGTTCTCGGGCCCTTCCCAGGACCACGAAATGCGACATGAAGCTCCCCTTCCTCTTTCAGACCTTCCAGTCGGCCTCAGTGGAGGCCCCGTCCTGGCATCCTGAGAACAGTTTCGCCTGCTCTAGAACATGCAGGATTTTATGGCCCTTGGTAGCTTTAGTGCCTTCTTCTCCCTTCTTTTCCTTCCTCTTAGTTTCAGGCAGAGGTTTCACGAGCAGAGATCAGGTCACCCTTGCCTAGCCTGTTGGGCAAACATTTGCAAGGAAACTGCCAAAAACACCAAGAGCCTGATGGCTCAGCCCTGAGTTGCAGATCTTCTCTGCCACTGAGCCTTTTTCCCCTTCCACCTGTGCTCTGTCTACAGCTGAACTGACGTGCTCTCTGGCTGACCCTGGCAAGGGGCGAGTCCACGCTTGCAAGGGGGAAACATTGGGTTAGGGCAGAGTTTGTATCAGTGGAATCGAGCCGCTTGTAATGGCAGTGAGATGAGTCCCTCCCTCCCTTACTTTCCTCCCCTTCCTCCTTCGCCTTCCTTTTCTCCTCCCCTCCCTCCCTCCCTTCCTCTCCTTCCTTCCCTTTCCCTTCCTTCTTTTCCTTCCTCTTTCCTTCCTTCTCTACTTCCCTCCTTCTCCTTCCCTCCTTCTCCTTCCCTCCCTCCCTTCTCTTCCTCCATTATTTTCCTCCCTCCCTCTTCTACCCCCTCCCTTCCCTTCCTCCCTGGCATAGGAGCCTTTTTTTCTTTGCCTCTTCCAAAATATTTTTCCAAGTTCTCCAAGTGGAAAGGGATGTCTACTTCAGTGGCCAGCTGAAGTTCTATGGGCAGCTCTGGAGAGTTGTGCAAATTGAGAGATGTGCAAATTGCCCTTGCAGGTTTCTTGCTTGTCCTTTTCCTGCCAGAGCAGCTGGGCCTTTCTGGCCAGAGAATCCTGACCCTCTTCGGAATAAGCAGCCCAGGACAGCTCTGCCTTTCCCAGCATAGTGCCAGGTAAACAGGAAAAGTTTCCAAGATATTATTCTGCCTGTTTTCTGGACCCTAAATTTAGGCCTCGATAAGAGCCATTGTTTCTGTCCTTAGAGTTTCCTGCAACCTGACTTATGTTTTCCTCTCGGAGGGAAAGCTGAGCAGAAACGGCCATCTGGCTGATGAGTAAAGAGCCCTGTCTCCCTTACCCTGACCCGAGGGTCCTGCAACAAGGCCCAGAGGAGAGGGGTCCTCCCAGGAGCACAAGCCATTGGCTCCCACAGGGTCACGGAGACATGTGAACACCCTCCACCACCACCCGCCACCCCACGCGCTTCAGCACGGAGCCTGGCTGAATGCCCAGGGAAGGGAAGGCACCCCTTCAGGAAGAAAGGGGAGGGGTGGAAAAGATTAGCAATGGAAATCCACACGAGGGGTGGGGGGAAGGAGGGAGGGAGGGAGATTGGCCTTTTCACAGGAACATCGATGCTCCGTTGGGATTTGCATAAAACCAACAGAGATGAGGCAGAGGAGACAGAGATGATAGAGATGTGCACAGATGATAAGCAAAAATAACAGCAATTCATTTGATGTAGGCACCACCCAACTCCAGGACAATTCTGGGCAGCTCGCAACCCAGCATAAAGCCTTAAACACAGGAAAAATAAGAAAGACCAGGCTGAATAAAGGCAAAGTGAAGAGAACAAGAAGTCAAATTCAGCTTAAGCAGATCACCTTCCTCCCCTGGGGCCAGGCCTCGGTGAAAGAGGTAAAAGCCACCCAGGTCTTGGGGGGCGGGGTATGAGAGGCAACCCTTTTCACTGCCCCCCGCCTACATGGGATGGAGGCTTCCCTGTCCTCCTTTACAAGACATTCCAGTGCTAGGCTGGGAAGTGGCAAGATTTATCTAAAAGTTGGCAGATTTGGATTTAATAATGGACAAGTGTATACATTGTAGTCTGAGCTGAAGGGCAACCTAATTTGCTTCCTGCCCTGGTCACAGCATGACTCCTTCTTCAGTGTTGCCATTCCCGATTCATCCAACTTGATGGGTCTCCTGACTCTCCAGTGCAGAGTGAGAGCAGCCAAGGTCTGTGTGGATATCAACCGGATCCTGGCCTGAGCCCTGGCATCTGAGGTCCCACTCAGCTCGGAGCCTCCTTCTGGGTCCCCGCTGAGGGCAGCCTGCTCCAGCAGCACTGCAGTTTGTTGGCTCTCAGTATGGACAGCACTGGCGCCAGTGGCCCCCTCTGGCTCCTTCTTGGTCTTCCCTGAGTCTTCCCTTGAAAATTGGGAGGGCAGCTGGGGCTGACCCTGGAGCCCGGCTCCAGATGGAGCAGAAAGTTAGCAGAGTTGGTTTAATGGTCAGCACTGCAAGTGATGCACCTAAAGAAATCAGAACCCCAAGGCTGGAACGTTCCTCAGATAACTTGTTTACTGGATACATCAAATCAGCACAGCCAGTGAAAATCCACTCTAAAAGTCTCCTGCAGTGAATGAAAAGAGAGAGCAAAACTTTCCCATCCCAGGTGTCACAGGTCATATTGCCCAATCAAAGCCGGTAGCAGGCTCCCTTGACCACTTCTGCTCCTCCTCCAACTGTCATCTGTTGGGATTACCTTGCTTCCCACGGGAGTGCTCTTTGTTTTGTCTAGATACAGTCTAGCTATTTCCCTCTCATCCTCCCCATCTTGTGTGGCAACTGTGAAGCAGCACAAGATGGCTTCAGCCAGGTTCGATACAAAGTTGACAATTTTTAAGACCACACTGCTTTCAAGGTAAAACAAAGATTCTGAGCTCCTTTAAAATGGGGAAATTACCAAATTGGTTTTATAAAGCTTACATGACATTGATTTTAAACCTGGGAAAATATTCCAGTAAATAGGCCAGTAGGCTTTTTATAATTTGCACAACCTTCAGATCCTATATGCTTACTTGTTGATTTGTTCATAATAATACAAAAGAATTTGAACTGCAGATCATAATATATAAGATGCTGCTAAGATCTTTTATATACTGCAGCATGTTATCTTCTGCAACAAGTCATGATTAGAGATGGATTTTCTGCATCCATTCTTAGATGGACATTGTCTAAGAGCAAAGTCAAAGGATCAGCAAAGGCTGCACCTAGTGAGCAATAGTGAGAGGTCACCCATTTCGAGAGCTTTGCATTTAGTTTGTGGGGGAAATTCCTGGCCACGTTCATCAGCCCTGTCACCAAATGTAAAAAGCTCCAACACTTTTACCAGCAAAAATAAACTACTGGTATTTTTGGAATGCTTATCTCTGGGGTAAATATTTGGACAGCTGCAGAACACAAGGCAGCCCTTTGCTTTGTCTCCATTTTCTCTCTGCTCTGACCTGAAATGTTTTTATGCTTTCAAGCTGCTTTTTTATTCTTCCACTAATGGGAGAAGATGGCAAGGAGGCGACCCGGCATCAGGGAGAAAGAGCGGCTGCTGCTCCCTTCATTCTTTGCTTTTGTCTTCACACAAAAGAAAGAAACAGCCCAACCTGGGCTCCATCCCTGGAGGTTTCTAAGAGGAGGCTGGACATCCGGAATGGAACAGGGTAGCCTGCTCAAGCTTCAGTCCTTCCACTTCAACTGTCTACTATTGACCTCACCCCTTTCCCAAGAGGTCTGTAGGGGGCATGCATAAGTGCACCAGCGTGCCTACCATCCCTGTCCTATTGTTTATTTTATATTTTTTTTATTTTTCTTATATATATCCATGTATTCATAACTATGTTTTTACTTATACCTATTATCTTGTGAGCAATTGACAAATAAAAATAAATAAATAAAAATAAAAACTTGTAATTACAAAATGCTCCACACAGTCTCTGTGGACTTAAGCCATCACTTTCCAATTGACTAAAGTTTAAAAAATTAAATCCCATTACTTTTAGTGTAGGAGTATTCCATGCTTTAATGATGTGGTGGAAAGTCCAGTGAGATTTTCTTGTCCCATTGTTAAACATTTGCATGTTTTTATTAATCTTAACTTCAAGAAGCTACATTCCCTACTAGGCCGTTATGGGCAATTAATAAATTTATAGATATATTAAAAATTAGCTTGTCTTCACAAGCTCTAGGACTCCAAAGTTTCTTAAGCTGTTTTGAAAACTCAAGCTTGCTACATAAATACCTTGTGAATATTCTGATTCAATGCCCACTGCAATTTTACACCTAAATCTCTTATATTTCGTTCTGGAAGCTGTGGATATCACACAGAAAGCCAAGGAGGCTCTTGAAATCTTTCACAAGAGGAGGGAAAGTGCCATCCAGCACTGGGAGGTGGAACTCAGTGGGAACTTGGCCGGAGTTGTGTAAATGGTGATGCACCGACCTAGAAATGCTGCAATCTGGCCCAGGGCCCTTTCTCCAGCAAGCCTAAGGGGTCTGGTGAAGGGGGCGGCGGACTTTCGTTCACGCGGCACTGACCGGCAGAATGTGCCTCTGTGTCCTTTTCCCGGAGCTGCCGGCTAATGAGGCTGGATTCAAAAGGACATTGTGCCCAAATGAGCCAAGCCACAATTGTCCATGTGGCAGTGCCAACTGCAGGACCTGCCCAGTGACCCAGGGAAGCCCGGTGGCCACCAGACATTTTCCCAGGACCACCAATGAAGAAGCTCCAAAGGACCCCCCTGGATCTGTGATTTCTGCCAGCTCAGGGCTCCTAGTCCTGCTCAGCTTGGATTCAGGGGCGGCCCTGAAAGACCCCACATCTCCCAGCCGTCCTTTGGGCTCCAGCTCAGGCGCTCGCTTTCGCTTCCTGCAGACTGCCAGGGATCCCTTTCCCTTTCTAAAAAGAAATCTTTATGGCAAGACACGCACAGGGCAACGAAGCTACTCGGATTAGTTTTTAACAGTTGCCACTGTCTTCATCGCCACAAAGTTTCTATCGACCCCCCCCCCCGCCCCGCCCCATGGAAAGAAGAAACGAAGTGTCCCCTTTGCTTTAACCAAACATCGGGAAGTGGGGGGAGGGAGGGGGATTTGAATCCAAGGAGAGTGCCTAGGAAGAGGTATGATCACCCCCCCCAGAGTATCCAAAGATCTGAGGGGCCAGGGACCCAAGGACCAGGGAGAGGGGAAGAGACCCACCCACACATGGCAGCCAGTCAACCGGCCTTCCAGAAGGACTGGCCTTCCCTGCCTGGGTGGGAAGGACAAGATGCAGGTAAGGGCCAGTTGGCCCTGCAGCCTGGCCTGGGCTCGTCTAGCCGGTTTCGGGATTTTCAGGAGGAACCCAGGAGGCGACCGGCGCAGTTTCCATGCAGCTTCCCAAGAGAAAAGGAACAGGGAGCAAGTTGAGGTTGTGGAAAGCTCCAGTTACAAATGCTGCATCTTCTCCAGTGGTGGGATTCCAAAAAAATTTCTACCGGTTCTGTGGGTGTGGCTTGGTGGGCATGGTGTGGTGGGCGTGGCAGGGGAAGAATATACTGCAAAATCCCCATTCCCTCCACACCCCACTAGCCTGATTTCCAGCTCCGTTCTCCTGTGCAGGGCAACAAAAGACCCAATTGATCAGCTGGGACTTGATGGGAGCCAGAGAATAGATGGGGTTGGCAGGGCCAGTCAGAGGTGAGATTTTCCAGTTCTCCAAACTACTCAAAATTTCCGCTAGCAGTTCTCCAGAACTGGTCAGAAACTGTGAATACGACCTCTGATCTTCTGCTTTGGTGGCATGAAATCTAAAAAGTGATGAGCACTTGACCATTACTTTCTACATCCAGAAAGTATATTGTCCTCATTTGTTCAGGTGATTCATACCTGGTTCAGGATCACTGGAAAGTATTTGTAGCACAAGAAGCTTTTAAAGAGGCCTTCTAATTGCAGATACTGGGGGTTTTAATCATTCATTCTTCTTGGTAAGATTTATTATATTCAATATTCCATACAGGCTCATTCATGAATGGATCAAACTGCTGTAAGATCCTATGATCTAGTTCTAGTCAATACAGGAATTCAGTCAGGATGTGGCTGCAATGAGAACATGGCTCTAAAACAGAAGCCTACTCTCCAAATTTCAAAAAGTAATTGTTTCTTTCTCTCCTGCGCTGCTGGCCAGACTCCGCCAGGAATAGTGCCCTGTTGTTACCAAGCAGAACAATGGAACATATTATCAAGGAGACTTTACTGAACATCTAGAAAATAATTAATTTCTTGGCAGGAGCCAGGAGGCCTTAATCAGGAACAAGTTAAACCAAGCCAATGCAAACTCCCTAGGAAGCCCTCAAGGAGTTGACCAGAGAAAAGCAGCAGATGTTGCTGTTGCGTGTCTGGACTTAGAGCCACCTATATTATATGTCCGATCCGAAGAGAGAAGGTGGCAAAAGGTGGGCTGGACTTATGCTACCATCAGATGCATCCAATCCAGGCCTGGTTGGGCAAGAGCATCCAGGGAATGTTTGTCAAAGGCTGTGTGTGAAAACAAGAGAGTGTTGAATGACGCACTGCAAACTGCATTTCTAAACAAGTGTTATTCAATACATTTGTAAATGACTCAGGCTTAGAAGATAGTGCTGTAAAATTGGCAGAGGCCACAAGGATAGCAGCACAGAAAACAGCTTTCGGGGCAGCATCAAGCTTCAGCATGGCCTTCCCAAGCTAGAGCAGTAAGCAGAAAATCAGTGGTGCAAACCGCTAACAGACGTTAAGAAAAGAATCTCTGGGTGCTTGCATATACCCTTAGTATTGTGGTATTGCTATGCAAGGAAAACCAAACACACAGGTATAGAACAGGTGGGACCAGGCTCAACAGCAGGAGCTGCAAGATGGACCTTGGAGTTCTAGTGGACAATCGCTTAAGGGTGAGCCAGCAGTGTGTGGCAGCAGCCCAAAAAGCCAATGCAGTCCTAGGCTGCAGAAACAGAGGGACAGAATCAAGATCACTTGAAGTGTTACTACCACTTTATAATGCCTTTATGAGATCACTCTTGGAATTCTGCAACCACTTTTGGTTGCCATATAAAAAAGGGGTTGGGACTCTAGAACAGGGGTGTCAAACTCAAGGTCTGGGGGTTGAATCTGGCCTGCAGGATGCTTAGATCTGGTCCATGGGACTGCCCTGGAAACAATGAAGGACTGGCCTGTGATGCCTCTGTCCATGAAAACGGATTTCAGGAACTGCGGGTAGCATTTTCACTGGCAGAGAGTTGCAGGAGGCTGTCTCAGGCAAAAATGGAGCTTGGGAACCTGTTTTCACTGCCAGAGTGCTTGGGCCACCAAAGGCACCTCCAACACGAGTGACATCGAGCTGGCCACGCCCCCCCCAGCTCCCCCCCCCAGCTCAAACACAACCCAGCAATTTACAATCATCCCTGCCACCTCCCCTCCTTGACTTCCTGGGGCAGTCAGCATAGAAGGTTGCAAATGGGGATTACATGACTGGAGGAGGGTACTTGGCAACTGGTCGTAAGTGCGAAGAGACTGCTGAGCATCCAGACGGCAATCATGTGACTGTGAGGGTGCTGCGAAGGCTGGAACTCTGAGGACTGGTCAAAGCCACCATTCATTCAGTGCCCTCTTATCTTCGAAGGTTGCTGAAGGACCGGTGATAAGCAGCCTCTGAGTTCAGTAATTCAAGATATCACTTAGGGATCTTTGCAACCGTCCCCAGGTGTTTAGCAGCCAAAAGGGCCATGGAAGATCCCCTTCTTTTAAGCTGCCACCAAAGGGTATGGACAGAGACCAGGTCCCAACTCTGTGCCTTCCCAAACCTCCCTGACATGCCAGCCTGTTTTGACACTACTGGAAGATGAAGACTTTGTAGGAAGATCACAGACTGGGTGACTTCAGATGGGGCTGCCCTTGAAGACCAGAGGGTCTACAACTGAATGTGGTACCTTTGGTTCCCCCACATTTCACCACGGGCTGTTTCTCTCCAGATTTGGAAAGAGGTGCTGCTTCTCACCTTTAAAGCCAAGAGCGTCACAGAGCCTGATTATTGGCAGCCTCTCCCAGGTTGGAGAGGGAAGATGCGCTCTGGGTCCCTGCCCCTCGTCAACTTTGGAGGTGTGCCTTCTTCTCCCTAGCTGCCCTGGCCCTTTGGAGCAGCCTTCCTGAGGTCTGGGAGGCCAGGAAGATGGGCTTTGGGCTGGGAGGGGCCAGCGTTGGTGGAACTGATGGGGAGGATGCTGCTTTGTGCACAGCTGACAGGATTGTTTTGCTCTTGTTTGTACTGGTTTTGTTGTGAGCAGCCTAGGATTATTGTAAGATGAGCAACCTTAGACGGAAGAAAAAAAGAGAAGAGAGGGCTCACCTACTTGTGGCAGAAGGAACCCTCTCTCTTACCAGCATTATGAGCTGGGAAAAATAATGGGTGTGCAACTGAGGGCCTCTGAGAGCCAAGCGTGCAAGCTTTGCCCTACCATTCTTGCTTGGCTTGCTGGCAGAATCAGGCCTTGGGCATAGAGGCTGCTGTGGAAAACAGAGGCCACTTGGCAGGGCCCACCAGCAGCTTCATGGAGGTGTTGGCCTTGCACACCAGAGAGCATCAAATTGGATTAAAAGTGGCATTAGAGGAGGGCTGCTAAGTATGGGATGAACCCAGGGCAAACAGTTCTGTGTGTCTTGTGCAATAAGTGCTAAGGAGTGGTTTTCTAAACAAAAAGCAGCGTGCAGACAGCCTTTGATGGAAGCTATGCAACGAGGCAGTTGGGAGAGCTTTGGCGTTCTCAGCCGCTCCTGCAAATGCAGGGCTCGGGTGGAACAAACACGCTGGGGGAGGGGGAGGTGCGATGCATGGAGTCGGGCTGCTCACTTCTCTCTGGTATCTTGGGCAAGCGCCTTTCTCCTGGCCTGCAGATTCTGGGCGAGGCTCGGGGGTTCCTGGGCCTCTCCGACTCCCCTCCTGCGCTCACCGGGAAGCAGGCCCAGCCTCACCCAGCCAGCCGCCGAGTTCCCAAGGTTTTCGTCTTCCAGGATCTCTTCCGGGCTTTGGGTGTCCAACTGCAGGCGGGCTGGCGTCCCTCCTTGGCAGCGGGGCTCAGAAAGGCACGCAACCAGCCGCCGAATGCGGAGGTCCCGGAGGCGCAGCGCACGCGCGTGGGCCCCACCGCGGCGGCGGCGGCGGGGAACGGCCTCCGGCTCCGGGGTCCCGTCTGGGCGCTCGCCCTGCAGCGGGAGGAGCCGCTGCCTCGGAGAGCTCTGTGCCCAGGCGCCGGCGCCGCCGCCGCGCCTGCGCGCTCCGCCAGTCGCTCCGCCCGACAGGGACGGCCTCCGAGCCGTCGCCACCCGCCCACCTCTCCGCGCGCCCACCTCCCCGCCGGGCGCCTCTGGCCGGCGAGAGAGAAGGGCGCGGCGGGTAGAGCGCAGCTGGACCTCGCGCGTCTCGCTTCCCGGACCAGGTAGGCCGCGCCGGCGGGCCAAACGCCGTCCCTGAGCAGGGCAGCAGCCCCCGCCCCTCCACGTGCAGCAGCCGCCGCGGCGGTCGGGACGGCAGTTCGGCGCGACGTCGCCCTCGCAGCCTCTGCGGAGTGGCGGCCGGGCAACAACCCGACCCTCCGCTGCCTTCCAGCGCCGTCCGGGGAGGCCACTTCCGCCCCAGCCGTTGGCCCGCGAGCGGCGGGAGGAGTCCGGCCGCCGCCCTGCCCGAGCAGCGCCCATCCCTCCTCCCTCGGCCGCTCCCTCCCGGTTCCGCCTTGGCCGCTGGGCTGCTCGCGTGGCCGCCGCCCCTCCGTCCATGGGAAGCCGAGGCGAGCCCTCCCGCTGGGCCTGCAGGGGCCGCCGCTCTCGCGCCTGCAGCGGGGTCCGGGGCGAGCCCGAGCAGAGCGCTTTGGCGGTGGCCGGAGCGCGGGCGAGGGCTGGCAGCTGTGGCGCGGCCCCGTCAGCCCTCCGGCTCATCCGGGAGACCGAGCCAGAAGGGGTCGGGCGGCTCGGGCCGGGCCGCTCCCTCGCTTGCTTTCCCCGGCCTCTCTTGCCCTGCGTTGCCTTCCTCGGGCGGGCCGGTGGCGGCGATTCAGAGCCTTTTCCCGCAAAGGCGCCGCTGGAGGGTCCCCAGTTCGGGCGCGGGCGTTTGGGCGGGCATCCTACTGGGGGTTTGGCCGTTCGGCCGCTTTGGAGCAGTTCAGGAGAGAGCAGCAGCCGGGCCCTGTAGGACCGAAGCTCCGACCCATCTTCGCCAGCGGTCTCTCTCCCGGCGGCCCGCCAGCTGCCCCAGGAAACCTCCCGGAGTCTCCCGGCGGAAGGCTGCCAGCAAGGCTGATAGGCTTCGGGCTGTGGCCGGGGGAGCGGAGCCCGCCAGGTGGAGGCGCTCGGTTGCCCCGGCTGGTCTGGAAGGTCGAAGCAGGGAGTGGATGCGAGAGGGCCGGGAAACCCCTGAGGGGCTGTGGGCTCGAGTGGGGAAAGTCGGGAAGTGGCCCCGGAGAAGCGAAGGGCGCCCATGAACCCCGGCCGAGGACGAGTCACCATCGCGCCTCTCGTTGGCCGGCTGGACTTTGACGGGGACTGTGGTCTCCCCCGAAGTTCGGCACAGACTATTCGAATGACCCCGGCTGAGCTCTTTAGAGGGGTCTCCGAGCCCTCTGAATTTCTCCCTGAATGTTAGAAAGAGGGGCAGCATCTGCCCGAGCTCCCGACCAATGACGTGACTGAACGCCTGGAGGGGGGGCATATGTCCTCTCCCTGTTTTGGATGGCAATGCAAAAGAAGCCTTTGCCACCCGTGGGGGTTGTGTATGTTTGTGTCTGTCTGTCGAACTTCCCAGTCTAGGCCAAATGCTTGGGGTTCCCCTGTGGTCTCCCATCCCCCACCCGCGTGGGTCATGGGGGTTGCTGTTGTTTGGATAGAATTACTTGTCCTGTTTTCTGCAGAGTTGAGTAGTTCAGGTGGAGGGGAGGGAGCCAGGGAGGGAGCTTCCGGTCAGCTTCCGGACTTGCTCCCAGGGTGAGCGGAGTGGTCTTGTCTTCTGCCGGGACCCCCACCCTGTGGGATCCAGGCAGCCATGAATGGGATCTCTGGCTGAAAGGCCCAATGGCGGCTTGGGTGAGGCTCCTGGCCCTCCAGGGTGGGGTGATTGGGAAGAAAGGTGCCCTGTCCCTATGAGGAAACCTTGGGCGCATGGGTTAAGAATGTGGGGTGAGGGAAAGACTGCCCCGCTCCCGTGGGCCTTGTCTGGAATTTGACCCTGCCCAGGGCTCTGGGGTGGGGTGGAGGGAGGAGCTGGGGTTGCTGGGCGTGGCTGCTGCTGTCTGTGTGCTCAGGAGGGTTCAGCATTCCAGAGGACCGCCCCAGAGACTTGAGTAAGGGCAGCCACCAAGTGGGAGGGGAGGGGGTTCTGTTCCCCTGGTCTGCACCCCCCCCATCTGCTCTGTGCTGCAGCTCAGCGTGGCAGCAGCCTTCTCCAGGATGCTCCAGTGCTTGCTCCTTGGTGGCTGCAACAGCACCTGGGTGAGGGTTGTGCCCCAAAAGGCAGGTTGCCAGGGTTTC
The DNA here is from genome assembly GCA_033807585.1 of Hydrophis major. Taxonomy (NCBI): domain Eukaryota; kingdom Metazoa; phylum Chordata; class Lepidosauria; order Squamata; family Elapidae; genus Hydrophis; species Hydrophis major. The sequence goes on from CM066328.1 coordinate 434,444,254, forward strand.
CGATAGCCCCTCTTCTTCTGCCCACAGATTGCCCCCAAGGACTTGGGCATCTGGACTCGGCTCCCCCACTGCCTGTCAAGTGGCCCCCGGGCTCCTCCCCGTCTGGCTGGAGAGTGGGATTAATGTCAGCCGGCACTCCGCCCCCCCCCCCCCCCCCCCGCACACACACACACCAGGGAGGGAGCAGGCAGCTGCATTCCATGCATTCCATGGGCTTGGCTTGCGGGATTTGCTCTGGCAGCAAGAAGGTTTTTGTATCTCACCACTTAGTGTGGAGCCCAGCAGCTGCTTTCTCTGCCCGGGACCAGCCCAGGACTTTGCTATGCCAAGGAGGAGACCTCGGCCACTGCCCTGCATGAGCTGCCCACGCCATGGCTGCGTGAGTGTGTTTGTGTGTGGGGATCACTAGTGGCTGGTTGGGAGTTTGGCAAGTTCTTGGTCTAGCTCAGCAGAGGGGGGGCGGGGGAGCAGGGACTTGAGACCCCTCAGAAAGGAAGAAGTTCCCATCCTCTATATGTGCTTAGGCCAGCAGAGGCCTCCCTGGCTGGCACTTTCATCCAGGCGATGAGTCATCTTTGTGGGCAGGGCAGGTGGTGGTTTGGCAAACCCTTCAGGCTGGTGAGACACATGCAATGGCGGGGAGGCCCTGGTGAGTGACAGGGCTGGGGGGGGGGGGCATCCAGTCTGTTCGGCCTCTGAAGTGCTCTGGCAGCAGGGGGCAGCAGTGGCTCAGAAGTGAGCTGCCTTACCCAGAGATGTCAGGAAGCCCTGTGGGTCCCCATGGCCCCGCCCAGTCTTCCAGGTCAGAAACACACACCGAGCCCCCCACAATTGGGATCTCTCTGTCCCTCAGAAGGTGTCCCTTGTCTGTTGGAAGACTTACAGGGAAGAAGAACCGCCTTCACACAGCCAGGAGGTCCTTCCTGACCTCTTCGGACCTTCTTTCCTTCCAGCTTCAACCGTTACACCCAGTCCTGCCCTCTGGGGCGACATCCGTTTCCTTTCCTGCCTGAATCCTTTAGATGTTTGCTGTCCGGGGTCCCTTCCTGTGCTAAACTTAGCTAGATCCTTTAACCGACCCTGCATTCCTGGCTCCCGAGGGAACCAGGTTCCTTCCAATTGCACTGCCTTCAGTCGGGAATGGATTGGTGGGATTCTCAGCCCCCCCCCCCTTGTCCCTTTCCTGGGCTTGGGCCCATGGATCCTGTCTGCAGGGAATCCGCCTGAGCCCTCCGAGATGAAGGGATCTTCTGCTGGATGCCAACCCTGAAGGACTGGCCCTGCCTTCCCCTGCCACAGGCTGCCTCTTAATGCTGTTCCCCATTGGGAAGTGGGAGAAAGGGGGCTGCTCCTAAGGCAACACTGGATCCCCGGGGCTACTGCCTGTCGAGCCTTCTGTGGCTCAGAGGGTTGGGGGCCGGCCACCGAAGAACTAGGGACAGTGGCTGAAGGGAAGCGGTCAGAAGAGGAGGGCTGCATCTGGCTGTTTCCACGGTTGCCCTGCCCGGGTCTTGCATTCAGGAGGCCCCTGGCACCTTCTCTTGCAGAAGGTATATATAGTCCTCAACTTATGACTGCAATTGGGATGGGAATTTTGGGCATTAATCAGTGTGGTGGTCAAGTGAGTCATCGTGTAGCTGGGCTTAATTTTATGACCATTTCTACTGCCGCCTTTAAGCAAAGGCTGTAACCTGCAGTTGCCCAGCCCCAAGTCACCGTCGTAAATGCGAGACAATTGCAGAGCATCCGAATCGTGATCACAGAGCCTGCGGGATTGGTGGCTACTTTAAAGATGGATAATAAGTTGGTTTTTTACGAGGCTGTTGTACTTTTTGTTTGTTGTAAATTGAGGACCGCCTGCAGTTGTCTTAGTTCTAGCTGAAGAAGAGGCTTGGCCAGGAGAAATGGTAAATGAAGGTAGCAGTGCCAGCCGTCCTGGAAGGCCTTCCAAACCGCCAGTCATTTTCTGGGCTGTAACTAATTGACCCGCCTCTCGTCAGAGAGCATGGATGTTCCTGTGGCTTGTTCCTGTGATGTTTGTGTACGTGTGTGTTTTGTGGGGATGGATTTTGCCACTCAGGTTCGTCTGCCTCTGGCTGCAGGTGGGACCCTAGCAGCTCTGGCCTGTCCCCTTGGCCCTCGGGTTGACCGGGGGGGGGGGCAGTTTGTGAAGTGGGACCTAACTAAGCCGGAAGAGAGCCTGGGGGGTGGCCTGGGACAGCCCCCCGCATCTCCGGTGGCTGCTCTCTAAAGAGACAGCTGAAACATTTCGTGTTCTCCAAGCAAAGCCTGCTTCCTTGCTGTGTAAGCCCAAGCTCAAAGCAAGAAATACTCCCTGACCTGCTCTCTGGAGTAACTTTGAACCATTCTACTTGCCTTCTATGTTGCAGTTCCTTCAGAGACGCCAAGGCCCCTGTAATGTTTCCCTGCAGTCTTCTCCCTCCCGTGTTCCACGTGCCCAGAGGGTCCCCCTGTTGTTCAGAGGCTTTCTCTGTCTGGAATTGTGTTTGCTTTTTTTGCAGCTGCAACATGATTTTGGCTCCCATTCAATTTGTGACCTACAAAGTTAGATTCGCTGCACCAATCCCTCCCCTCTTCACCTTCTATGCTCCTGGCTTTAATTTTTCCTATGCAAATAACAAGACTTTGCATTTGTCATTACTGAAAATTGTCTTGTTGGATTTGATCAATTTTTCCAGCTCCTCTTGAATCTTGGTTAACTATGGAGATTCTCAGCCATCCAGGCCATGGCACTTTTTCAAGAGGCAACTGAATCTGGATACTTTCCTCTAAGGAGTTTGCCATTCTGGGTCTTCTGCAAAGGTGGTAAATCATATTTCTAAATCCTCTTCCAAGTCATCTACCTGCCAAGAAACATCACCTACAGCTTCAACAAAGCTCAGGATCCATTTAATAGCCGCACATTTGGCCCTCTTCTGCAGTGGGATCTGCTGGGAGACTTACCTCCTCCTTGACAGCTTTACTGATGGGGAGGTGCAGGTCCCTCTCGGTGTCACTCCCTCCCTGAGAAAGGTGGGTTTGGGCTAATCTTTTTATTTTTCTATATATTTTATTTTATTATTTTAATATTTCATATTTTATTTTAGTTTATTATTATTTGCCAATCATCTCTCTGTGAGGAGACTGATCAAAATAAAACCATGTCTGTGTTGTGTAAAATAACAATGACATTGCAATAGAAATACAGGTTATAACTAGAAGATGGGTGGAAGGCAGCAGAACATGTGGGGTGGGGGAGCGACTTGAGAACTGCTGTTAGAATAGAACAGAACAGAACAAAATACTTTATTGGCCAAGTGTGATTGGACACACAAGGAATTTGTCTTGGTGTAAATATTCTCAGTATACATGAAGAAAAGGTACATTCATTAAGAATCAATCATAACGTAGAACACTTAATCATAGGGTACAATCAACAATCAATTCATACTAGGAAACAGTCAAGTGGGAGGGAATGGGTGATAAGCAGTGGTGAGAAGATTAACAGTAATACTAGTGTACACTTTGTAAATAGTTGAACAGTGTTGAGGGAATTATTTGTTTAGCAGAGGGATGGCTTTCGGGAAAAAACTGTTCTTGTGTCTAGTTCTGGTGTGCAGTGCTCTATAGTGTCGTTTTGAGGGAAGGAATTGAAACAGTTTATGTCTGGGATGTGAGGGGTCTGTAAATATTTTCACAGCCCTCTTTTTGACTTGTGCAATACACAGGTCCTCAATTGAAGTCAGGTGGGTAGTAATTGTTTTTTCTGCCATCCTAATTCCTCTCTGGAGTCTGTGTCTGTCCTGTTGGGTTGCAGAACCAAACCAGACAGTTATAGAGGTGCAGATGATGGGCTCAGTCATTCCAGTGTAGAACTGGATCAGCAGCTCCTTGGGCAGTTTGAGCTTCCTGAGTTGAAGCAGTTAGTCAATCCATCCTCCCCCCCACCCCCAGCCAAGCAGCAGAGCCTGGCGGATGAGACTTAATCTGGGGGTTTTCTCCCTATAGGCACCACCTCCTGGGATCTGCCTTCAGGAAGCAAAGCTCCCCCCCCCCCCCCCAGCTCTGGTCCCCTTTGACCGGCAGGCCTGCTCCTTGCCCTTTCGGAGGCTCTGAATTCCTGGGGAGGGTCAAGGATGGGCCCCCAACAGACCTTGGGCGACCTCAATGAGGCTCAGGGGGGCAGATGGGGGGAGTCCCAGGACTAAACTGGGAGGTGTGCCAAGGTCCCTTCAGAAAACCACAGCCAGCCACTTCCCTGTTGTGGCTGGGATAATGCCACAGATGGAGCTGGTGGAGCTCGGCTTCCCTGTCGCTGCCACGAGGGCACCCCCCCCCCCAGTCTTTGTCACCTGCTGCCTTTGCCTGGGGAGTCCTTTGGCAGCGGGGTGGTGTGTGTGTGTGTGTGTGCCTGGCTGGGGCCTCCTGGGCTTCTCCGCTCTGGAGGTTTGGTGTGTTTGTGTGGGTGTGGGCAACTTTTTTTCTCCTGCTGGGAAAAGGTTGCTGGTGCTGCACAAACAAGCCCTTGGGTGCCCAGAGGCAGTGGCTGGTTGCCAGTCTCCACAGGGGCAACATGGCAGCTTCTGAGTGGGTCTGCTTGCTGTGGGCTTTGGACAGGAGGAGGAGGAGGCGGCTGGTCCCTGGAGCTCTAGCAGCCAGGGTGGGGAGGCCTCCCGCGTCCTGCCTGGGGGAGGCCCAAGTGAAAGCTGGTGCGTTTGCTGCACGCAGGGTGCCCCTTTTCAGAGCTCCAGCCTGGGCTGCCCAGGTGGCCAATGAGCCCTGGGCCGCTCTGTTCCTCCCACCCCTGTGCTGACCGATGTCTCCGGCCCTCCCCCACCACAAGGAGCCCCGTGCCTTCCTCGGCTGACCTGCCCTTATACAGCCCTGGCTCTTCTTGGCACCTTCCCTGGGACTCTGCTGGGTGAGGAAATCCTGTTTCCTCCAGTGGAAAATGCAGCTCAGAGTCTCTCTTGAGGATTTCTTGTGCCCCTCCCTGGAAAGGAATGGAGGCTGCCCAGGGCGGGGGGGGGGACTCAGAGAAAGCTCCTCCTAACAGCTTGGTATGCCCCTCAGCCCAGCCCCAGGCCCCAACACTAAGGGGGGTTTGGGCCAGCAAATCTCCCTGGGGAGTCTCTCCTCCCCCCCCCTTGCTTGCTTGTCTTGGAGATCCTGAGGACTAGAAGTCTTTTCCTTCTATTGCCAATTGCCGAAGAGTCAGGCAGCTGAGGATCCTGCCTTGTGGGCTGCTGCTGCTGCTACTGCTGCTGCTTCCACTTCTCCCTGGAGGGGACAGTTGGAGGACCGCTACCGTGGGGAAGGGTTGCAGGCAGGCAGCGTCTTTTCCTGCAAAGGCATTTTTTCTCCTTAAAAGGAAAGTGTTGGCCAGCCAGGAGGAGAAGGAGGCAGGCCCTAGTACAGCCGGCTGAGGCGCGGCCGGTCTCCGTGGCTGGCTGTGCCACAGATGGCGTGCCACAGATGGCATTGCTGAAGACGACAATGGCGGCCTCTGTGCTTGGCCAGGGAGCCTCAGAGGAGCAGCTGTCTTACAGAATCCTAGACCGCATGAGTGAGCAGGACGAAGGAGGTCATCTAGTCCAACCCCTGCCCAGTACAGGAAGGAATCTAGAGAATGTGGAGCTGGCCATCCAGAGGGGAACTTGACCACAGTTTTAGGCAGACTGTTCCTCTGAGGAGCAGCTTCCATCAGTCCGACTCCTCTCTTTTAATTTTATTGTTTTACTTAAGTAAGTTCTCTGGTTGCCCATCCACAGTACGATTAAAAGCAACTGTTGGAAACAAGGATCCCCGTCGTCCCGCGGCGAGTGGCCCTGCTGCTCTCTGGCCCCCTCTCTGACCCCCAGCTTTCTCTTCTGCAGGCCAGACTGGCTGCCCCTTCTAACGCCCCCACCCCCACTCCTGGGAGCTGTCCCCTTTAAAATGTGGTGCCCAGGACTATTTGGCTCTGGCAGTTTCATCTCACCGGTGTTGAGACTGAAACGGGCACTTTCCACAGTATGAATGCCCCCGCGATCATTTTTGCCTTCACTAGCTACTGCCCCTCATGTCCTGCTCCTGTGCAGTGGGTGGCCCCCTCTTTGTCCTCAGCCCTTCTCCCAAGGCAGGTTCCCCAGGCATTGCCCCACATGAGGAGCTTGTGCCTGATTGGCACCAACCTGTCTGATTTGCTCCAACATTGAAGTCCATTGGAGGCCATTTTGTCCTCTGAGCTGTTTTCTGTCACTCCCAGACAGCCTTTTTGTTCGGCCTCTGGATCATTTGTAAAGAAGCTGAGCAGCCCAGGGAGGGTGCAGTGTGTGTGTGTGTGTGTGTGCCTGCTACGCCTCCCTGCAGGGATGGACCATTAGTAGGTATGGGTGGGGGGTAGTAGGGTTCAAGCGCACGTTGGCCCTTGGGCCTGCAGCTGTTATTCTGTAGTCTGTCTTGATCCAGCTGTAGGCAGAACATTGTGTCTGTGGCTTGTTTTATAGAAGGTGGGACAGAGTTGTTCAGATTATTGGAAAGGAGAAGTTTTAAATTGCAAAGCAGTGGCTGAGACCTCAGGGGGCCACATTTGGGGCTCCTGAGTCGTGGCAAAGCAAGCTCCATGGAGCAAACCCTTGGGGTGAGCTGGCCAAGGGCCTGGCAGCCCTGCCCCCCCCCCCCCATGAAGCTGGCTGCCATCCTCTTCTCTTCTCTCTGGGGCTTGGTTATAACCCTCCTGATTACTCCCCTCCCTCCTTTGGGTTGGGGCTCTGCCTGCAGCAGCCCTGGCATGGGGTTGCTCTGGCTGCTGCCTTTCGGGCATGTTTTCCCTTCTCCAGAGGGCCACACTGGCTGGGAGTCCCCTTCTCTTTAGTTGAAGACCTCCAGGGCTCCCGGTTGCCAGGAGGTGGGTTGGGGCTGTGGATGGTTTATTTCAGGCTGCTCTGACATCTAAAGCGCCCTGGGCTCCATCCTGATGAAGTGCAGCTGCCCCTCCCTGGGTCCCGTGGGAGCTGCTGCCAGAGACACCCCCGCTTCCTTTGTCTTCTGCAGCGTGCTGTTGCCTTCTGGGCTTGGGGTTCAGGCACCGGCTTGAGTCAAGTGTTCCCTGAGAAGTCCCCAAGTGGGGGAGAAACCCAAATGGAGCTCACTCCCCCTCCCATCTTGATGGCCAATGAGAGCAAGGTGACTGTGCTGCACTTTGGGCTGGAAGGTGGTTCAGATCCTGCTTCTCTCAATGGGGATGAGACAGCGAGGAGTCCTGCCCACCTTGATGCCCTGGCACACCTGGGTGGGAGGAGCAACTGGGCTCCCAGCCCTCAGTGGGGAAAGCAGCTGGCAGGTGGCTAGCTTGGTGGCCTCTGTGAGGGCCGCAGGTGCACCTCCTTCCCCCGAAGCGGCCTCTGGGATTCAGTGAGGGCACGTGGGCTTCCCTCCAGGGCTGGTGCTCTGTGCCGTCTGCTTTCGCGAGGTGCCTTCCTTGCTGCTGGAACGGGAGGAGCAGGAGGAGGGACAGGTGCTCTCTGGACAGCCTTCGGCAGGGCCCTTGGCCATGGATGTGGGGGGCTTGTGGTCGCAGATCCAGCAAAAGCGCTCTCTGATTCCTTCTGGGTACCACTTGTTCCACCATGAGGTGAGCTGGAGGGGAGGGGGCAGGAGGGCGGGTACTGTGGTGCCTCGGGCCTTGCTCCGCCTGCCTTGGGAAGGGCCCCCTCTGGCATTAGTGCCGGTTCTCTGGAGAGAGTGGGGGGACGCCTGATTCCTTACTGCTTGGGACACCCCCCTCACTCTCGCTTTACAAATTGGGGCTTCCCTTTAAGGGAGGCCCCCTTGCTTCACCCTCCTGTGCCCTGGGAGCTTTCTGAAGGAATGAAGGTGCCAGGTGCAGCCTCCTCATTGACTGGGCCACTCACCGGTTCCCACAGAAGCTGGCAGGGATGGGGGCGTTTGGCCGTTGGGATGGGTGGAAGCCTCCGTGCCCTTTCCTGGTCCAGGATCCAGGAAAGAGAAAGATGTCAGGGACCGCTATTCGACCTGGCAGGGAGAGCATGCTGCAGAGGCCCACAGCTGCCAGGAGGCAGGCCTGCTCTGCCTTGGCGCCCACCCCATGGAAGCCTCCCCACTGTAGTTGGGTTGCTCTGCCCCTGCTAATAGCAATAGACTTACGGTACTTACCGCTTCACAGTGCTTGACAACACTCTCCAAGTAGTGTACGGTGTCCGCATGTTGCCCCCAGCCATCTGGGCCCCCGTGTACCCATCTCAGAAGGAGGGCAGGCTGAGTCAGAATCAAACTGCTGGCAATCGGCAGAATTAGCCTGCAGGACTCAGGAAGTCCCTCAAGACCCGCTTCTGTCAGCAGGGTTGGGATGGGGGGTGTCCTAGGGAACCCACCCCATTTTTAGGTGTCTCCCCTAATGTGGGTGATAAGGGTTGCTATATTGTTTACAATGCTGTCCATAATTTTAATGTTTAATAACTATCCATATTTTTATAATGATAGTTTTATTTGACTCCGTCACTCCTGGTGAGATGGCCAGCTGTGTTTACTGGTGCAGAGGAAAGTGGAATGGGTGCTCAGAGATGGCAGTGGCTTATGGGGAGCCAGGAGGGAAAAGTGGCTAGCTGGGTCAGTGGGGGGCCAACAGGGAGGCAGGGGTGGGTGGAAAGCAGGCCCCTGGCAGCCTGTGAAAGAGGAGCTCTGCCTGGCCATCCCATCCGTCTGACTGCTGGGCTAGGCTCCCATGTCTCAGCGGGGCTGTTCTGTGCCTATGGCAGGCAGGTGACGGTGCCCGCGTGGCAGACATGGAGAACGCCCTGACGGCTCGGGACCGGGTGGGAGTCCAGGACTTTGTCCTGCTGGAAAACTTCACCAGCGAAGCAGCTTTCATCGAGAACCTGCGCAGGCGGTTCAAGGAGAACCTCATCTATGTGAGTCTGGTAGCCAACCTTATTCATTTTTCATTGATTCATTGATTCAATTCTGTAGCTGCCCACCTCAGTCAATGACCATTCAAAAATACATTGCAATTAAAAATATTACATTTTAAAACAATAAAAACACAAAAAACATCCAGAGGAGCAAGATACTTGACCAGTGAGCAATACAGCCAGGAAAGACATTCGCGGCCTCAGGCTCATGGGATCAGAGTCAGGCCTTTGGGGACTGACCGAAGACTAACTCGGCCAGGCCCGCTTTAGCCTCCAAAGGGAGAGAGTTACACAGAGCATCTGGCTTGACCTAGTGGGGGGGGGGTCCTTTCTGGGGCTTTGGCAGCCCTCAAGTGAAAACTCTCCCTTGGGTGCCTGGGATGGTCTCCTCGCATTGGGATCAAGGGAAGAGACACCCGGCTCCAGGGAGCCCCCTTGCTCTGGGTGGCCCAGTGGCTGCTTAGGCTGGTCAGTGCTGGGGGCCAACAGCCCAGGGGGAACTCTTCCTGGGCTTGGGGGGGGACGGGGCTTCTTGGGGAAGGCAGTCTACTGCAGGTGCTGGATTACAATGGAAGCTGCTGCTGGAGGGGAGCCAAAATATGCTTGTGGCGCGTGGATCACATGAGGAAAGGAGACAGGATTTTAGTCCTTGGGCCAAATTGGGGGGCTGTGGGCACCCTTGAAAGGAGCCCCACTGAGCCAGGGCACCCGCTGCCCCCTCCTGACCCTCCCCTCCCCGGGCTGGCTTCCTCTTCAGACATACATTGGCTCGGTTCTGGTCTCGGTGAACCCGTACAAGGACCTGGAGATCTACAGCAAGCAGCACATGAACCGTTACCGTGGCGTCAGCTTCTATGAAGTCTCTCCTCACCTGTGGGTACCTGAACAGGCATGATGCTATCCCCACCCCTTTCCTCCTCCATTGCACTGCCAAGGCCAGTGAATGGTGTGGAAGGGCATTTGCACCCCTCGGCCGAGCAGCTCAGCAGGAACGATGGGGAGAGGGCCCCCCGTTTGGAGAGGAGGGTGGGCAGCGCCTGGCAGAAGGCTTCTGGTCAAGAGGACAAGGGCAGCTGCGTTGGGGGGACAAGCGCTCTCCTTCCTGCTGCTTCAGGATTGGCCCCATTGGGCCTGGTGGGAGCCAAACCCTGCCAGGTTATCATGCCAGTTCTGGGCTGCTGTCCTTGCCAGCCCTTTGTGGCAGAGAGACCTGAAGGTGCTCCTGCCCTTTGGTGGGAATGCCCAGTCCGGGGGGGGGTGGGCATTTGAATAGGTAGCCCTCAAACTACAGCCGGAGCCTCATGTGCTCCTGGTGGAGAGCAGCACAGGCAGCCTCTTGCCCTCCCTTCCTCCCTCCGCAGCTATGCCATCGCTGACAACGCCTACCGCTCGCTGCGGACGGAGAGGAAGGACCAGTGCATCCTCATCTCGGGGGAGAGCGGGGCAGGCAAGACGGAGGCTACCAAGAAGATCTTGCAGTACTATGCAGTCACCTGCCCTGCAAGCGAGCAGGTGGAGACAGTGAAGGACAGGCTGCTGCAGTCCAACCCGGTCCTTGAGGTACCTCCCACAGTTCGCTGAGGAATGGGGGTACTGGCCTTGCTTTGGGGGTGTAGAGGCCAGCCTAAATCTTGACCTCCTCGGTGGCATGTGCAGGGCAGGAGCTGGCAGCCCCCAACAGCTCAAGAGAGTGCTCCCTGGAGGGAACTGTGGCCCTTCGCCTCCTGGTCTCCAGGCTGGGGGAAGACGAATGGCTTTGCACTCCTCCCCTCTGCTCTTCCAGGGAGTCAGGAAGCATATGTAGCACTGGGGCTTCTGGCTGGGAGGAGGGCCTGGGACGGGGGGGGGGGGGCTGCAAGGTTCCCACCTGGATTTTTCTGCTTTGTGCTGTGACAGGCTTTTGGAAACGCCAAGACTCTGCGCAATGACAACTCCAGCCGGTTTGGGAAATACATGGATGTCCAGTTTGATTACAAGGTGTGCAAGTGGATGAAGGCTCTGGGCTGACAGCTAAGAAGGGGGGAGGGAATTCCGGCCTTTTGCTCCGGGGGAGGGGGGCATATGCCCACCGACTCTGGTTCCCGTCCCTGAAGGGCTCCCTGCCCACCCCTCCTGCTGCTGCTGCTGCTGATTGGGCTGACCGTTGGGACCCCTGCAGCCCCACCCCTGGGGCCTCTCACCAGCAGCGCCCCCATTCCTTCTCTTGGGTTGCCTAGGGGGCTCCCATTGGGGGCCACATCCTGAACTACCTCTTGGAGAAGTCTCGGGTGGTACACCAGAATCACGGCGAGAGGAACTTCCACATCTTCTACCAGCTGTTGGAGGGTGGGGAGGAAGACCTGCTGCGAAGGCTGGGGCTGGAGAAGAGCCCCCACCAGTACCAGTTTCTGGTCAAGGTAATGGGAGCCCTGGGCGGGGGGTGGGGGGCCGCTCTCTCCCCTGCAGGGCTACTGCCCCCCCCCCGGGGCTCTTTGCAGCCTCAGCCACCTCAAACCATGCTGGTGGCGGTCATGCGGCTCCCAGGGGAATGGGCTTAGCATGTCTCCCGGTCTCGCCTTACTTGCCCAACATGCGCCAACCCCTGTACTGTGGAGAGGGGGGAGAGGGAATCAGGGATCTGTTCTTCAGGAGCCTGTTCTGCCCCCTTTGCATGCAGGGCCAGTGTGCCAAGGTTGCCTCCATCAATGACAAAAGCGACTGGAAGGTGGTGCGCAGGGCACTGTCCGTCATCAACTTCAGCGACAGTGAAGTCGAGGTGAGAGGCCTGGGCCTGCCTCCCTCCCTCCTCTGGGAGAAGCCTCCCCTAGGGATGGGGCTGGATTCACAGGGCTTTTCCTTCCTTTCCCAGGATCTGCTGAGTATCATTGCAAGTGTGTTGCACTTGGGGAATGTGCAATTTACAACCGACGAACATGGCAGTGCGCAAGTGACCACGGAAAACCAGATCAAATACTTGGCCAGGGTGAGTGGCGGGATCTGCTCCAGGCCTCCATTTTATCCATGATGAAAAAATACACGGGAAGTGAAATGTACCAACTGCCTTTGGAAGCGCTTTCAAATATATTTTGCAATTTAATGTATTCTGTTTACTGAGGCCATCCCTGGTTCAGCTGAGGTTGGCTGAGGAGGCAAGTGCGGGTCGTCTGCGCTCAGCCAGCATTGCCCTTCGTTTGCCCACCACCTGCAGAGGGCCGAGTGGGTGGGTGGCCAGATCGCCCCTGGAGCAGCCCAGCCACAGCAGGCCCCCTTCAGCTACTGGTGGACCTTCTTTGCCCAAAACCCAGCCCTGCAACACGGGCGCAGGAGGGACTGGCCAGTGTGCTCACACTTCCTTTCTTCCTTGGCTTGAAGCTCCTGGGCCTGGAGAATTCGGTGCTGCAGGAGGCTCTGACCCACAAGAAGATCATTGCAAAGGGAGAGCAGGTGAGAGGAGAGTTGCCAGCAGGATGATTGGGGGGGGGCAGGGGGCAGCCTGGCAGTCCCCCTGGGGACCATCTCTAAGTCCCGAGGGTCCTGGTCCTCGTAGCGAGAGCTCAGTGGGGGGACCAGTGGCGCCTCTCCTTCTTCTTCCTCCTTGCAGCTGATCAGCCCCCTCAGCCTGGAACAGGCCTCCTACGCTCGCGACGCTCTGGCCAAAGCCGTGTACGGGCGCACCTTCTCCTGGCTGGTGGGCAAGATAAACAAGTCCTTGGCCTACAAGGTGAGTTGGTCGCTGGCCTTTGCCGGGGACGTGGCCAGGTGCATGCAGGGCCCGCAGGTTCCCCACAAGGGAGATCTTGCCTCGGGGCTTCTTCCTCATAGCCAGGACTCACCTGTCATTGGTTCCAAACTGGGAAAGGAGATGAGAGAAAGTGGGGTTGTGTTTCAATATCCCCATGAAGCAGCCAAATGTTCCAGGAAGGAAACATGATGCCCACCGGCTGCAAGGACGTTGCTTTGCTAGCATGCAGGTGCCTGGAATGGCAAGGATAATCCCCCCCCTCCTGCAGGCAGCCCAGAAGGAGCCTCCAGGGAGCGGCAGACTTTCCCTGGCAAGGTGGCCCTTGACCATGGGTGAGAGGAGCTGTACTGCCTCCATCGGGTGGGGGAGGTGGCCCAGGGAGGCGTGGCACAGGTGTCCATTGTCTCTTCCCTGTGCAAGAGAAGCTGGTGCTGCTCCTGCAACCAAGCCAAAAGGTGGAGGACTCACCCGTGAGGAAGGAAGAGCGCCCACCGCAGTTGGTTACCAGAGCAGCCACCCGCACGGTGAATGGGAGAGCTGTGCCAGGTGTGCCCTGAGGAGGAAGAGCTTAGACAGGGACCCTTATTTGGCAGCAGCTCCTTTTTCCAGAAGGGGGAGGTTGATGGCCGTCCTGATGCAGCCTCCCAGGTTTCCCCACTGGAAGGGCTGCCTCGTCTCCAGCCCTGGGCAGGCTGGGTTTCCAAAGACAAACCGACACTTAACAATGAGCCATCAAGCAAGGAGGCTACGGGCTATCTTGGGCGTTGCATGGGCCACGTGGGCTGGTCAGGAAGGGGCCCGTGGTGCAGAAAGGCCAATGGGAGTTGGGAAAACGTCTTTGCCTGGCACGCAGGGAATTTTTCTGAAATGCTCTGGACTTTCTGGCAGCTCCCCTTTCTTGGGTCAGGGGGTGTTTTTCAGTGATTTCCAGGCGAGTCCCCAAAGAGTTTCTTAGGCAGCTCACACTCTGGAGGAGATGCCCTCTTTCCTGGGCAGTCCCTTGGTTCCTTTGTCCCCCTGAGAAGCAGGCCTGCCCGCCTGCCTGCCCGTAACAAAACACAAAGGCCCGCTGGGTGTGTTTTACCCAGCCGCAGGTGTGCCAAAAACAGCTGCCTGGAGGCCAGTCGGGAAGGCTCCGGCGTTGCTATTGCTGCCCAGCGACTGGTTCTGCCTGCGAGGCAAGTTGCACTCAGTGAATCTATAAGCCTCCTTTGCTGCATTGTTTGCTGTGTTGGCTAGTTTTCTCCTCCTCTCGTCTTTTTATGCTGCTTTCGCAGATTTGAATGGGAAGATGTATTTATTTAAGTCGGAAGAACAAGAAACAAGTCATAGACATCCAAACAATTCCCAAAAGCTTGGGTAAAAAACATGTTATTTAAGGTACTCAGCTGTAAACCACCATGAGTTCTCACCCTGCCTTAGGCTCAAAGCCAGCTGGGTGACCCGGGCCAGTCATTTTCCCTCAGTCCTAGGAAGGAGCCAGTGGCAAACTACTTCTGAAGAACTTTGCCAAGTAGCTGCCCAGGCTTGTCCAGGCATTCTCAAGGAGGCAACATTGACTCAAGGGCACCTCCTCCCCCCCCCCGGGAAATGAAACGAAGGAGATGCAGCTTCTCCCCTGGTTCAAGCCTTTGAGGCGCTCCAGAGGAGCCCTTGGCGTGCCAGAGGCTTACCGGTTCTGGAAATGCTGGTCCTCGGGCAAAGCCGCCAGCTGCTGTTCTGATTCTCCCCGGCGGCTGCTTTCCCCTGTGCTGCTCTTTTTCCTCTGAGGGGACCAGCCTGTGTTTTCCTTCTTCTCATCAGAGCACTGCAAACTCTGAGGGGGCTGCCCTTTTGTCCTCTCTTCCCTGGGCTGCGTCAGGCAAGACACAACTGGTAATTTGAAATGGATCCCCTGCCGAGGGGGTAGGTGCTCCCAGTCGTTTTGGTGCAGAATCCGGCACACGACCCTGTCGTGCTAAATGCCGGCCTCTGCTGTGTTCCTGCAGCTGGGCAACTGCTGGCTGGCCTGGGGCCCAGCCTTCCGCAGCTTCCTCTCCTTCCTGCCTTTGCTGTGACTGGCTCTCCAAAGGCCTCCCCTCTCCTGGCCAGGAGCGCTCCGGGTGGGTCCGATTCCCTGGAGGGGAAGCAGCTTCCCACGGATCCCAGGTAGCCCAGGAGCCCAAGCCGTGGGGGCTGCTAGGCGCACCTGCTGCTTTAAGGAACATTGCTTCCCTCCTAGGCTTTTCTCCCTCAAGCGGCTTTTGCCGGGCTTTATATATTATTTTGATTTTTCTGGGAGGGGGTCTTGCTTTAACTGTGTTGCTTGATTATGGTCACTTGATGGTTTTGTCATTCCTCCATCTTGCTGACGGTGAGCCTCAACTATTGTTAATTGCTGGGATAAATCTCTCCAGAAATGCTGGTTCCTGCCTGACTCAGTTGGATTAAGGGCAGGAGCTGCATACGGTGCCTTGCAGCTCTTGGGCTAATCCCAAAGGTGCTTTTTCAAGAGGCAGCTGGACTTCCTGGTTTTTCTTTGAAGGAATTTCTCTTCTCGTCCAAGAAGCTTCTTCAGCTCTGACTGGAGGGTGGGGGAGGAAAGGACCATCCAGTCAGAACTGAAGAAGCTTCTTGGATGAGAAGCGAAAAGTCTTCAGAGAAACACCAGGAAGTCCAGTTGCCACTTTAAGAAGCACCTGTGGGTCAACCGTGACAGGATCTCCGTAGAGAAGCGGTGTCCACTGGGCAGCAGCTGCAGTCGTCTCGGGGGCTCAGGCAGGGCCCTCTGTTGCTGGGCAGCAGCTGCACTCGAAAAAGGCACTTGGGCTGCCCGTGCTTGCCGAGAAGGCCCTTTCACAGGGATCAGAGAGTGTCCAGGCTTGTCTTGGGATCAATGGGCTTGGGGCTCCGAGTGCGGACATCACCTGGCACTTAACAACCTCAACATAAAAGCGGAAGAAACAGGAGAGTTGTTACAACGTCCCCTGTAACGAATCACGGGTCCGTCAAGCAAGGCGCTGCTCCTGTTCCTCTGGGGATGGGGGGAAGCGCTGGGCTAGGGGCCCTGGCTTTGTGTGCCCACGTGTGTGCGTGCTGGCAGGACTGCCTGGGCTGCTGCTGCTGCTGCTGCCTTGGAGGAGGAGGAGGACGACCCCTTTCGCAGGCCAGACCTGAGGGAGGGGGAAGGGGCCGCTTTTCCTCCCTCAGATCTCCAGAAGGGGAGAGCTCAGGGGTCCCCACCATCTTTATTCTCTGCCTTCTTTCCTAGGAGACGGAGGCCCTGGGGTGGAGGAAAAGCTCGACAGTGCTGGGACTGCTGGATATTTATGGATTTGAGGTTTTCCAGCACAACAGGTGTGTTTCCAGCCACCTTGGGCATCCCCCCTGGCTGGGAACCCTTTGGCAGCTGGATTGGCAGCCCATCCAAGGCTCTGCCTGATACGCAGGGGTCGCTCTCAGGCTCCCTTGCAGCTCTGCAGAGTCCACAGCCCCCTGCTGTGGAGATGCAGAGCTGTGCTTCGGGGGAAGCCTTTCCGAGGATCTTGTGCTGCACGAGGGGTTTGCGGAGCTGGCCTGAGCATCCCTCTGTGTGTGGGGGGGGGGGGGGGTTTGCCCTGGATCAGCCCTCCCAGAGCGTCCTCTGCTTCTTCCTTGCAGCTTTGAGCAATTCTGCATCAATTACTGCAATGAGAAACTGCAGCAGCTCTTCATAGAGCTCACCCTGAAATCTGAGCAAGAGGAGTACGATGCCGAGGGCATCGCGGTAAGAGCCCCTCCCTGCCCACATTGACCCCCAGGTGGGAGAGCCTCGCAGGAGGACCAAGCTGGCCTGCCTTCAGGGGTGGATGGGGCAGCTCAGGTGGGCTGGGGCTGGGGAGGGAGCTGCCCCCCCATAACCTACAGGGCACTTGTGCTGAATTGGATCTCTCTTTGTGGAACGGCAGTGGGAGCCAGTGCAGTATTTCAACAACAAGATCATCTGTGACTTGGTGGAAGAAAAGTTCAAAGGCATAATTTCCATTTTGGTAAGTTTTCCTCAGAGAAGCGGAAGAACCCACCCACCCAGTCGGAGGAGGCAGGGTGGCCTTCCCTGGGCCTTTTCACCACCTGCCCCACAAGCACCAGGCCCACTTCTGAGGCTGTGCTGGTGGCCTGTTGGAGCTAGGGAGCACACATCTGGGGAGCTGCCCCCCTTCTGGCCTTCTGCCAACACGGGCTGCTCATGCGTAAAACAGTCGAGGGGAGGCGCCCTGACCTCCAGCTGGCACCCTAGATGATAGGGTCAAGATCCTGACACCAGAGGGATCTTGATAGACTGGAACCCTGGGTCCTCTCTAACAACATGAAATTCAACGTGGAGAAAAGTAAAGTCTTGTGGTTAGGCAAGAAAAACCCACACACAGACTGGGTGAAACCAGGCTTCATAGCAGCACCTATTAGTGGACAATCAGCTAAAGAGGAGCCGGCCGTGTGCAGCAACAGCAGCCAAAAAAGCCAAGGCAATCCTAAGCTGCATGAACAGAGGGAGACAGTCGAGATCAAGGGAGGTACTAATGCCACTCTATAAAGCCTGAGTAAGGCCACACCTAGAAGTCCTGCATCCAGTTTTGGTCACCACACTATAAAAAATGATGGTGAGACTCTAGAAAAAGGGCAGAGAAGAGCAACCAGGAGGATGAGGGGACTGGAGGC
Organism: Hydrophis major; assembly: GCA_033807585.1. Lineage (NCBI taxonomy): Eukaryota > Metazoa > Chordata > Lepidosauria > Squamata > Elapidae > Hydrophis > Hydrophis major. Next base: position 434,461,561 of record CM066328.1, read on the forward strand.
TCAAACATACGATGGACGGTTGCAGGAACTGGCCTGGCTAGTCTAGGGAAGAGAAGGATCAAGGATGATATGATAGCAGTCTTCCAATATCTGAAGAGGTGCCCTAGAGAGGAGGAAGAGGTCAAGCTAATCCCCCAAGCCCCTGAAGGCCAGGCAAGTAATAATGGGTGGAAACCAAACAAGGAGAAATTCAACCTGGAAATGGGGAGAAATTTTCCGACAGTGAGAACAATCAACCCATGGAACAGAAGCTGCCATTGGCCAGAAATGGTGTAGGGTCTCCTGCTTGGGAGGTGGGTTGGACTAGATGATCCACAGGGTCCCTTCCAACTCTGTTAATCTGTACCTCCCTCCCTCCCCCTCCCTCGGCGTCGTCTGCAGGACGAGGAGTGCCTGCGGCCCGGGGAGGCCACAGATACGACCTTTCTGGAGAAGCTAGAGGAGACCATTAGGAGCCATCCCCATTTCCTCACGTGAGTCCAGGAAGAGGAGGGGAGGCAGGGTTTTCAGACCAATGGTGGGTCTTTTGTGCTTGGCCTTTGATTGATTTGATTCTCGCCTACAGTATGGACAGCTTACAAAATTCAAACATGAACAACGCACAAAAAATTAAAAAAATAAAATAGCCACAGGAGCTTGAAAAGATGAAGTGCTCTCTGTGGGAGAGGCTGGTCCACTCAGGAGTTTTATAGGCTGCACCCCAACCCCCTCTGCCCCCTGCCCTCCCAGGCCAGCTGGCAAAGCTGGGGTCCTCAGGCCTTTCTTCTTGTAACCGTGGCACCCCAGAGGGGAGGGTGGGGCAGCCCCGCAGAAGGTGCTCTCCAAAGCAACAGGAGAACCCAAAGCCTTCGGCATTAAGATGGCCCTGACCATTAGAACAAGTCATCCGTGGAACGGCTTCCCTCCAGAAGGTGCGGATGCTGCAATACTGGAAGTTCTTAAGACGAGATTGGATCACCATTTGTCTGACATGGCAGGGGGTTGGACTAGAAGTCCTCCAAGGTCCCTTCCAACTTTATTACTCTGTTACCCTATTGTTGACCCCCCCCCTTTTGCCATGGGGTTCCCTCCCCTCCCCCAGGTTCTTGGCTGAACCAGTCTGGCCAAGCTGCGGGTGCGATCCTGACTTTCTGCCGTGCTTTCTCCATAGCCACAAGCTGGCCGATGCCAAGACCCGGAAGTCGTTGGGGCGGGAAGAGTTCCGCCTGCTGCACTACGCCGGGGAAGTCACTTACAGCGTGGCAGGTCAGCGTCCCTGCAGCCCCGCAGGGCTGTGTCCCCTCCTCACCCAGCCCCCGCCCAGGTGGCCTCCCTGCTGCTCACCTTGTGGGTTTCTGACCTTCTTCCCCAGGTTTCTTGGATAAGAACAATGACCTGCTCTTCCGGAACCTCAAGGAGGTGAGTCTGGGGAAGTACTCTGGCCGGGTGAGCCCCACAACCCCCCCCCCTCAGAAAGACGCAGTCTCCCATGGTCTGGTTTGCTGCCCTGGCAGGCGATGTGCGACTCTGAGAACCCCATCATCACCCAGTGCTTTGACAGGACGGAGCTGACCGGCAAGAAGAGACCCGAGACGGTGAGGCCTAGGAGAGGGGCTCCTCGTCCCCCTGCCGTCCCCCAGGGGGAGCCCCCCACCAACTTCTCTGGCCCGTCTCACCCTTCAGGCCATCACCCAGTTTAAGAACAGCCTCTTGAAGCTGATGGAGATCCTCATGTCCAAGGAGCCCTCCTACGTCCGCTGCATCAAGCCGAATCACGCCAAGCAGGCTGGTAGGTGGGAGGGGCTCTTCCCAGTCAGCAGGGGTCCCCAAACACACACACCTCCTCCCCCCCTCCCCCCCCGACGCTCTGTGTTGGAGCCCAGGCTGAGGATGGACACTCCTGTAGGGAGAAGGGCTGCCCCTGGCATCCCTGCCTGGTTCTCTGCATCATGCACGTTGGCCACTTGGCCCACCGGGGCCTAAAGCATGGCTGAGGCTGGGGCTCGGCTGCCCAGCCCCTCCGTTCTAAGCTGGGGGGGGGGAGGAGAAGGATGGCTGCCTGTCTTGAACGGGCTCTGGACTCCAAGGAGGATTCCATATTTTCCCAGGCAATTTTGATGAAGTTTTGATTCGGCACCAAGTGAAATACTTGGGCTTGATGGAGAATCTCAGAGTGCGCAGGGCTGGCTTTGCATATCGGCGGAAATACGAGGTTTTTCTGCAAAGGTACAGCACTAAGACAGGTGTCCAGGCTTTGCTTCCAAGGCTTTTAGAAGGCACAAACGGGTGGGTACAGTCTAGCGAGGAATAAAGGGATCTCCATTGGCTGCCCAGTCTGTGTCCTGGCATCCCTCCCCCTCTTGTGCCCAAGGTGCCAGCCCCCAAGTCTCTTCTGCCCAGGCTAGTTCAGTGGCCATCGTAGCAGCAGGCCTTTTGAAGGCATTCTTTCCCTCTCCTGCATCCTATGAGCCACCTGGCCTTTCCTCTCTGACCAGGTACAAATCTCTGTGTCCTGAAACGTGGCCCACCTGGAATGGGAAGCCTCAGGAGGGAGTGGCAGCCCTCCTGAAACACCTGGGTTTCAAGCAGGAAGAGTACAAGCTGGGCAGGTAACAGTTTCACAAAGGGAGTTGCTCTTTGTCTGCAGAAGCAAAAGGGGGCTCTTCTCTCTTTCACAGATATGTTTATTTCCAGGACAAAAATATTTATTCGTTTTCCCAAGACTCTATTTGCCACAGAAGAAGCCCTGGAAGTTCGCAAGCAAAGCCTAGGTAGGTCTGTCGGGCATCTTTAAGTAAGTCAGGCTGGCCCAACCTCGCTGTTTGCTTGGCTTAACCCTCATCTTTTCCCTCCCTCCTCTCCCCCCGGCCCCCAATTTAAGCCACAAAAATCCAAGCTGCTTGGCGAGGTTTCTATCGGCGAAAGAAATACCTTCAGATGAAGCATTCAGGTAGGAGGGCGGCCCTTCAAATAATTTGTGGGGCACAGTGCAATTGGATGTCATGCCCAGCTTTGCCTTGGAAGGGGCTGGCGGGCTGGGCTTACCTGGGTTCTCCTCCCCAGGGATGCGCCACGGGGTGGGGGCTGCTTTGAGACCAAGAGGGGAATGGGACGCAAGTGCAGGATGGCTCTGGGGCTGGGTACTTTAGCCCTTGAGCTTTCTTCCTGTTCCTTCCTACAGCGGTCACTATCCAGGCCTGGTGGCGTGGTACTCTGGGGCGCCGGAAGGCTGCCAAGAAGAAGTGGGCAGTGGAGATAATCCGGCGGTACGTAAAAGTTGTGGTTTTGTTGCAGGGTGGGCCTCCTTTCAGGCCCCAGGGACCCTGCTCATGCAAGGGAAGGGTTGGGGGTGCAGAATCCTGGAGTGGGGGGTCTTGAGGGAGTTTTATAGCTCCCTCTACTTTAATTTTATTGTTTTCACATTCTGAACTGCCCATCTCTCTCCAAGAGGAACCCTTGGGTCCTGTTGCTGGGGGAGGGGGGGAGGAGGCAGTGGGGGTCTTTATGCACCTGGCCCCCGGCTGGGCTGGGCTGCTGCCTTCTCCCCAGAGACCTGCCTGTGCTGCATTATTCCCTCTGCCTGGGACCCTCTGGGTGACCTGCTGGTCCCTGGTGTGGGAAGCTGGGGGTCCCGGAATGGGCGTGGGGTGGGGGAGGCAGCAGCCTTCTTGAGCGAGGCTCCCACCCACAGGTTCATCAAAGGTTTCATTTACCGAAATTGCTCCCGCTGCCCTGAGAACGAATACTTCCTGGACTACATCCGTTACTCTTTCCTGATGAACCTGAAGCGCAACCTGCCAAAGACGGTCCTGGAGAAGTCCTGGCTGGTGCCGCCGCCTTCCCTGCGAGAGGTAGGTGCCCACCGGTGTGAAGGGACGGCAGGGAAAGGAGGCCTTGCCTCGCAGCCCGAGGGGGCACGAGCCCAAAAGTCTTGCTGGGCCAGGGTGACGGTGGCTAAAGAAGCTTTTCCCTGCGAGTGGACAAGCAGACCGTGGTCAGCTGCCTTCAGCGCATGGACTGCAGCAGCGGCAGCACTGACTGGGGGTATCTTTGGCAGAGTCCATGCGCCCGTGCCTTGCCCTCACAGAGCCTACCGCTCCCGTGTGCGTGTGCTCATCCAGGCGGGGCTTTTCTGGCCAAGCGAGCCCCTCCCTGTCCTCCCCCCAGCCACGGCCCCTTGATGGTCCTGCCTCAACTGCCCCCCTCCTTCTTCAGGCGTCCCAGCTATTGAGGGGGCTCTGCATGCAGAACATGGTTTGGAGCTACTGCAAAAGAATCAGCCCCGAATGGAAAGCGCAGGTGAGGCTTTTCTCTGGGAACAGGTTGGGCAAGGGATGATTGATTCTGATCATTCTGAACAGCAGTTTTGTGGGCAGAGGGTCCTCAGCTGTGGACTGAGTTTTAGGGATGGTCCCTGGAACTCCTGGACTCTGACGGCAGCCAAGGATATCCCCTGAAGGGGCCCAGTGCTGCAGCCCGTCATGAGTCAGAGCGACAGAGTTGGAAGGGAGACCAAGCAGGAGCCCCTAGACTGTTCTGGACAAATGGCTGTCCAGTCTCTTCTTTTTTTAAATTTTTTTTTTTTTATTAAACTATTTTTCTTATATAACACCATTTCCACTCATTACAATGCTTTCATGATGGTATACATACTTTTACATAAATTTTAACTATCTATACACTAGTCTATGCTGCTTAATCTATCTTTGTCCACTATATCTTTTACCTTGTTATCTTATTGTCTTCTTCTCCATTCAACTCTATATCTATTATTTAACCAATCATACAGTATATTCCACGTCAAATAATAAATCATTTCCTCTCTTTCCTTTATCTCCATGGTCAACTTATCCATCTTGGCACACTCTAGTATTTTTCTTATCACACTTTCCTCTGGTGGTATACTATCATTTTTCCAATTCTGTGCATAAGTTATTCTTGCTGCCGTTAATAAATGTAGCATTAAATACTCTTGTTTTCTTATCATATTTTTCCATTATTATACCTAATAAAAAAGTCTCCAGTTGTCCTGTCTCTTCTTAAAAACCTCAAATGTTGCAGCCCCCACAACTTTTAGAGAGAAGTCCTTCCACTGATTGATTCTTCTCCCTGTCAGAAAATTCCTCCTTAGGTCTAGGTTGGATCTCTCCTTGATAAGCTTCTATCTTGTGCTGCCCTCAGGTGCTTCTATCTTGTGCTGCCCTCAGGTGCTTTGGAGAATTCATTGACCCCCTCTTGTGGTAGCCCCTCAAATATTGGAAGATGCTATCATGCCATCCCTAGTCCTTCTCTTCTTTAGACTGGATAAGCCATCTATCCACCTGCCACCGTTCCTCATATGCTTTAACCTCCAGTCCCTAATCGTCTTTATTGCTCTTCTCTGCACTCTTTCTAGAGCCTCTCGATATCTTTTCTGTATCATGGTGACCAAACTTGGAATACCGCATCCAATTACTGCAGTATCTAGCGGTACTAATTCTTCATGTGATCTTGATGATATCCCTCTATTGAGGTAACCTAGGACTGCAATGGCTTTTTTGCAACTGTGGCATACTGCTGGCTAAGACTTACATGGTTGTCCACTAGGAAATCTAGAGCCTTCTCACAGTTACTGCTGTTCATTCCTGTGATGGCGAATCTTTTTGGCACTGAGTGCCGAAAGCACACACACACGCATACCCAAAATGCAACACAAACACACATCCCGTGCATGCGCCCCACCCCCTGCGCATGCGCAGCAGAGGCCCCAAAACCAGCTGGCTGGTGGAAGCGTGTGCAGTGGAGCTGAGCTGCAGCAACGACACACATGCCCACAGAGAGGGCTCTGCGTGCCAGAGGTTTGCCATCACAGACCTATTCTACGTCTGTACATTTGGTCTTCCTTGCCTAATTGTAAAGCCTCAGTTTCTCATCACTGAATTGCATTTTATTGGATAGGACGCAATGTTTAAGTCTGCCTAGATCAGGGCTGTCAAACTGCTGACCCACGGGCCAGATGCGTCACATGCTGGCCACGCCCATGCCCGGTTTGGCGAAGGGGGAAAAAGTCGTCCTAGGTCACATGATGCCACCCTGACAATGTGAGTTTGACACCGCTGCCCTAGATCCTTTTGAATTTTGACCCTGTCTTCTAAAGCAGTGGCCCCCAACCTTTTGGGCACCAGGGACTTGTTCTGTGGTGAGAAGGTTTTCTGTGGACTGGAGCGGGCATGGTTTCATGTGCTGCCTGCATCCTGTGGACAGGGCTTTGCTTATTTGCGCTACAGCCCAGTTTCTGGCATGCCACGGCCCAGTGCCAGTCTATGGACTGGGGGTTGGGGACCCCTGTTCTAAAGTATTGACTATTCCTCCTAGCTTGGTGTCATCTGCAAGCTTGATGAGTTCCTCTTGTAGCCCCTTATCTAAATCATTTAAGAGGATGTTGGAGTATAGACCCAAGACAGAACTTTGGGCTATCCCACTACATACTTCTCTCCATGTAGATGTACTTCTGTTGAATGTGATTAGCCAGCCAGCCAGTTGAGTGTGATTAGCCAGCCATCTGGTGGTGATGCTGCTTACCCACCTTCTTCTATCTCATCAGGAGTAGATCATGGTCTATTTTGTCCAATGCCTTACTGAAGTCCAAGTAAATTATATCCCATAGTATTTCACTGGTCCACTAATTTAGTCACTTTGTCAAAAAAATCCAATTAGGTTTGTCTGGCAAGATCTGTTTTTGACAAAGCCATGTTGACTTCTAGTAATAGCTTTGCTTGCTTTTAGGTGTTTGCAGATCTGTTTTTTGATTATCTTTTCCAGGATCTTCCTAGGTATTGATGTCAGCCTATAGTTGCCTGGATTCATTTTTCCCCCTTTTTTTTTTTTTTTTGAAGATGAGAACCACATCAGCTCTTTTCCAGTCCTCTGGTAGTTCCCCAGTACTCCAGGATCTTTGAAAGATATTGTTTAGTGGTTCCAAGATCACATCTACCAGCTCCTTCGGAGCTCTTGGATATAATCCATCTAGTCCTGGTGATTTGAACTTGTCTAGAATAGGTAGATTTTTTTTACCATTTTCTTGCCTATTCTGATGTATTCCTAGTCTGTCTATCACTGTATTGCTTTTGGAAGGTTGGACTATTTTTTCCTTTTGTGTGAAGACAGATGCAGAGAATGAATTAATCAGCTCTGTTTTCACCTACTACTGGTCACCTCCTTGCCATCTTCTCCCATTGGGGGAACCAATGGTTTCCTTTTCTTTTCTTCTTGTTTTTACATGTTGAAATAAACATTTTTTTATTATTATTTTTGACATTTGTTGCAAGTTCATTCTGAGCCTGAGATTTCCTGACTTCATATTTCCAGATTCAGGCTATATGTTGGTATTCTGCCTTAGTTATGTGTCCTCTTTCCATTTTTTATACTTACCCTTTGGTCTTTTTGTTTATCAGAGAATTCTTTGTGTAGCTGTGCTAATTTCTTTTGGGAGCTCTTGTTTTTCTTTTTCAGCAGTATTGTGCTAGACTGGGCTTTTATAATCTCATTTTTCAGAATTACCCAAACTTTTCCCAACCCTGGTTCTTTTGTCTTTATCTAATCCCGCTGCAGCTCGAGCAGAAGGTGGTGGCCAGTGAGATATTTAAGGGGAAAAAGGATAATTACCCCCAAAGTGTTCCTAGGCTTTTCCTTAATACTCGACTTGGTAAGTACTATTTAATCTGGCCAAATGTCACTTTTCTAGTAAAGTCACTCCTAACTTCTTTTTTCTTTCTTTCCCTTTTTTCCTTGGGTGGGGGATGACAGGTAATGAAGAGATAAATGCCAAAATCCTTCAGGTGCTGGGAAATGAGGCGCTTAAGGTGAGTGTCCACTCGTTCCTTCCATCTCGTCAGTGGGGGAGGGGGACAGGATACTGAGAAGCGCTGCCAGCCCGGTTTCTGCTGGGGTTCAGTGTGTATCTAGGGCAGGGGTGTCAAACTTGATTTCATTGAGGGCTGCATTAGGGTTGTGTTTGACCGGGGGGGGGCAGCTGGGTGTGGCAGCTGGGTGTGGCCAGCTCAACATCACTTGTGTCGGGGGGGGTTGTGGTGGCCCGAGCGCTTGCGGCTTCCCGAGCTCCATTTTCGCCAGCAGAGGCACCATGGGCCACTCGTTTGCTGTTTCCAGGGCAGCTCCACTAACTAGATCTAAGCACCCCACAGGCTGGATCCGGCGCCCAGGCCTTGAGTTTGACACCCCTGATCTAGGGTGATTTTTTTGGACAAGCAAGAGAGACCCAAGGGTTCAGGCAAAACAATCCTATTAAATTTGTATGATCTTAAAGTTTTGCAAGACATACTATTCTGTGAAATATAATCCACTTTGCATTATTTTGATATCAGGAAATGTATACGCATGTGGTTGAATTGGGACTAATACTAATTCTTTATTATTTTACATAAATAATTGAAGTCGTCAAACTTACTTAAGTCGCCTTCTTCCTATTTTCCTCACAACATCCTTTTGAGATGGGTTAGCCTGAGAGTGAGTGGCCCAAGTCATCTAGCTCACCTTCTCCTGGTTTCTAGCTAGATGCTTTGACCACTAGACCAAACTGCCTCTATATTTGTAGGTAGAGGAACAATGAAATGATATTGAAGAGCTAAATGCAGTGGAGATGAAATGCAGAAGGTGCAGAGTATGGACTTAAGAAGAGGCAGTGGCCATTCTCAAAATGATGGTTACTGATCACCCAGGGGAACTGATTGCCCCATACAGTATGAGCCTGTTAAATCCATAGGCAGTGAAATTGGACTTTTTAATTGGACTTTCCAAGGTAGCTGTTTGTGATGGGATTATTCTTGTGATCTCCTTGAAGATCTCCTGTGAACCCTGAAGTAGAACTGTACCTGCCACTTTTTATTTCCTTGGAATGGGTGTTGCTTTTCCTAGTGTCAGACTTCTCTTGATCCTTTATACCAGTGGCCCCCAACCTTTTGGGCACCGGGGACCAGTTTCATAGGGAACGGGTTTTTTGCGGAGTGCAGGGGGTCTGTTTTTTGCATACTGCCTGCATCCAACAGATTGGGCTTCGCTTGTTTGCGTGGTTGCTGACATGCCACGGATCGGTGACCGTTCATGGACCGGGGCTTGGAGGCCCCTGCAAAGCACTTTAGGGAGAGGCTTCAGCTTCCTGGGCTCAGAGGATCGAATTAGAGCTCTTCATCTTGCTAAAGTTTGACACATTTTCGAGGTGGCCAAGATTCTTGATTATCTCAGGGTAAAAACAATATACTTTTGGAAAACACTGTTGGCAGTTTAAGGCCACCCATGAAAAGCCTCATTTTGTGCTCTGCCGCCCTTTTAGTACGCTGTTCCTGTGATCAAGTACGACCGCAAGGGCTACAAGGCCCGTGCCCGGCAGCTGCTGCTCACCCAGAATGCAGCTGTGCTGGTCGAAGAGTCCAAAGTCAAGCAGCAGATCGACTACGGCAACCTCACAGGTAGGGAGGGGAAGTGGCCCTTTTGCTCCAAGGCTCTTCCACTCCCACTCCGACGAGACAAGACAAGACACAATCCGGCCTCAGCTGGGGTCAGAGGGGAGGAGGAGGAGGGGGAGGAAGCAGGGATGGGCGCAAAGGCTTCCGTCTCTCCATAGGATCAGACTCGGGGGTGAGGGGGGAGTCCCAGAGCCTGGCATCCACCCTCGGCTCAGCCAGGAGCAAAACACAGCCTGGGAAAGAGGGGCTGCAACCTGTTCCAGTTGGCCTTGAGCCTGTTTCCCCCACACACACACACACTTCCATTCCACAGGCTCAACTGGGATAGGAGGGCTTCAGTGACTCCTTACATTGAGCCCCCATTTTACATTTGGCTGTGCAGGATTAAATTTACCTAGTCCGTCATAAAGTGGGAACCTTCAGCTTGGTCTAGCAAAAGAGCTGAAGGGAAAGAGCAGCTGGAAAAGGAGCCTTTCCCTTGCGAGGCCTGCCAGTCGCAAACAGACCTCCCCAATGCCGATTGGGTGCAAGGCCACACTCCTCAAGTGTCACCTCGGCCAATGGGGAAGGGGACAGGGAGGTTGGGAAGCCAGCAGGGCTGCTAGCGCACATGTGAGTGTGACCAAGCCCTACTCCAGGATGGAGACTTTGCGCCCATGGGTGCCAGCCCCTGCCGCCAGATTGCCTGGGTCAACTGCTGGATGAGAGCTCACCTGACCTGCTAGACAAGGTGGCGACTGGCATCCTGCGAACTTCTCTGCCCAACGCTTTGCTGGAATCAAGTGGCATTGGCTCCCCAGCAGGTCTGGAAAGGGAGAAAGCCAAGGCAGAGGTGCCCAGCCTGTCCTCACCTGGGAAAGCTGTGTGACTTACGGAAAACCCCAGATTGCCCTCTGGGGCAGACAGCCGAGAGCCAGGGGACAGTGTGACCCTGCTTTTCACACATGCACCCCTTCGTCTCTTGCAGGCATCTCAGTCAGCAGCCTGAGCGACAATCTTTTTGTGCTCCATGTGCTTCGTCAGGACAACAAGCAGAAGGTAGCAGCTCCGTGTGCCCTGGAGCCCCCACAAAGGCTGAGGGGGTGGCTCTTCAGCAACTTTGATGAGGGGGAAGTGGGGGCATCACTCATTTGACATGAGCTCCTGCCTGCCTAGCAGCACCTCCCCTGCCTGACTCCTAGCCACACCAGCAACATTTTAAAACCCCTTTCTTGGATCTTTTCCCCCTTCAGGGAGATGTTGTGCTGCAGAGTGATTTTGTGATTGAGACTCTGACTAAAATTGCCATCAGTGCCAACAAAGTCAACAGTGTTAACATCAACCAGGGCAGGTGAGTTTGAGCAATATGAACCTGTCCTTCATGCATATGGTTCTGTGGCCGCTGCTGCGTTTGGGTTGGATGCTGCTGCCCCTTCTCCAGGGCTCCCAGCAGGGATTGGCACCCAGTCCTGCTCCCAAAGCGGCTCATGGCTTCTGGCACAAACAAGTCCCAGAGAAGCACTTCATTTGGATAGGGAGGAACCCAGTCCAGACCCAGGTCCTCCTTCCAGCAGGCTGGGAGCTGAAGTCTGGGTCTGGGTTGCTCTTGCCCTGGAACTACCAGGCCACCTCCTTCTGAGCTCTTTGGCTCAGCTGCCTCTTGGTTCCAAGGAAGACAGAGGGGGCAGCAAACCAAAGCTCTCAAGCCTGTGATAAAACAGCAGCTAAGAATCTGGTTTTTATTTCATTTCTCAGAAATGAAATGTTTTACGCCAGTGAGATTAGAATCCTTAGAATAGAATAGAGATGGAAAGGATCTTGGAGGTCTTCTAGTCTAGCCCCCTGTTCAAACAGGAGAACTTGTACTATTTCAGATAAATGATCGTCTGGTGTCTTTTCTTAAAAACCTCCAGTGACGAAGCACCTACACTTTTGAAGGCAAGCTGTTCCACTGGTTAATTGTCCTCACTGTTAGGAAGTCTCTTCTTAATTTCAGGTTGCTTCTTTCTTTGCTTCGTTTCCATCCGTTACTTCTTATCCTGCCTTCGGGTGCTTTGGAAAATAAGTTGACCCCCTCCTCTTTTTTGTGGAGGCCCCTCAAATACTAGAATGCTGCCATCATATCACTCCAGTCCTTTCCTCTAGACTGGCCATACCCAATTCCTGCAACCATTCTTCAAATGTTTTTTTCTCCAGGCTGTTAATAATCTTAGTTGCGCTTCTTTGCACTTTTCCCTAAGTCTCAACATCTTTTTTTGTAACGTGGTGACCAAAACTAGATGCAGGATTCTGGGTGTGGCCTTACTAAGGCTTTATAAAGCGGTACTAATACTTCATGTGACTTTGATTCTATGCCTCTGTTTATACAACCAAGAATTGTATTAGCTTTTTAGGATGCTGCCACATACTGCTGGCTCATGTTTAAGTGATTGTCCATTAGGATTCCATGGTCCCTCTCACAGTTACTGTTTTTGAGCCAAGTTTCACCTAAAATCTTGCTTTTCTCCACATTAAATTTCATGTTGTTAGATAAGGGCCCATTGTTCATGTCTGTCAATATTTTTTTGGATCCTGAGCTTGTTTTGGCTATTCCTGCCAGCAGAGTGTTGTACGCAAATTTGATGAGTTCCACTTCTATTCCCTCATCTAAGTTGTTTTTGAACATATTGAAGAGTCCTGGGCCTAAGACGGAACCTTGTGGTACCCCACTGTTTACTTCCCTCCATTTAGATGTAATACCATTAAGGACTACTTGTTTAGTATGGTTTGTCAGCCAGTTACAAATCCATCTGGTGGTGATGCTGTCTATCCCACATTTTTCTAGCTTACCAAGAAATAGGTTGTGGTCTATTTTGTCAAATGCCTTGCTGAAGTCTAACTATACTATGCCCACATCATTTCACTATTAATTTAGTCACTTTGCCAAAGAATGAAAAGAGATTGGTTTGGCATGATTTGTTTTTAACAAACCCATGCTGGCTACTACAAACTTTGTTTATAACTTTGTTTCTAGATGTTGATAGATCTGTTTTTGATTATTTTTTCCAGTATCTTCCCAGGTATTGATGTTAGGCTGATTGGTGTGTAGTTTCCAGGGTCTGTTTCCCCAACCCCTTTTTTGAAGTTGGGAACCACATCAAGATCATGTGAAGTGTTAATATCACTTTATAATGCCATGTATATCTAGGCTAATGAAAAGAAGAACTAGGGGAGACATGATAGCAGTGTTCCAATATCTCAGGGGCTGCCCCAAAGAAGAGGGAGTCAAGCTATTCTCCAAAGCACCTGAGAAGGCAGGACAAGAAGCAATGGCTGGAAACGAATCAAGGAGAGAAGCAACTTAGAACTAAGGAGGAAATTCCTGACAGTGAGAACAATTAATTGGTGGACCAACTTGCTCCAGGAGTTGTGAATGCTCCAACACTGGAAGTTTGTAAAAAAATATTGGATAACCCTTTGTCTGAAGTGGTGTAGGGGTTTCCTGCCTAGGCAGGGGGTTGGACTAGAAGACCTCCAAGGTTCCTTCCAACTCTGTTATTCTATTCTATTCTATATTAACTTTTTTCCAACCTCTGGTAGCCCCAGAATTTTTTAAAGATATGGTACAATGGCTCTGAGATAACATCTGCCAGCTCCTTCAGAACTTTTGGATGTAACCCATCAGATCCCAGTAATTTATATTCATCAAGATCAGACGGGTCCTCTTACCATTTTCTTGCTTATTTTAATTTTTATTTCTAGTCTGAAACTATAGTCCAACTTACCAAAAACATAACTGTAAAGACATTTTTGTGTGAAGACCAATGCAAATGAGCAGCTCTGCTTTCTCTCTCCTGCCTGTTACTTCCTTGCCATCTTTCTCTTCAGTGAATTGACTGTTTCCTTGACTTTTTTCTTGCTATTTATATTCTGAAAGAAACTCTTTATATTATCTTTCACTTTTGTTACAAGTCTTTGTTCATTCTGAGCCTTTGCTTTCCTGACTTCACCTTTGCAGATTCAGGCTATCTGCTGACATTCTGCCTTAGTTATGTCTCTCCATTGTTTGTACTTACCCTTTTGTGAAACCATGCTGATTTCTTCTTGGATTTCTTGTTTTACTTTTTCAGTGGTATTGTACTGTATTGGAATTTTATGTTCATATTTTTCAAGAGTTCCCCATGCTTCTTGAGTTATTTTTCCCTTTACGATTTTTATCCATGGGATTTTTCTTAGGCTGTCTCTGAGTTTGTTAAAATCAACTCTTTTAAAGTTTAAAATACTGGTTGGATACTATTGTATTATTTGTGTTTGCATTATATTGAATTCCTATATGATGTGGTCACCCTCGCCCAAAATCCAGCAACTTTAACTCCCTCTATCTCTTCTTGTCTATTAGTAAGAATTAGGTCCAGTATAGTTTTTCCTCTAGTTTCCTCCTCCATCTTTTGGATGACAAAGTTATCAGCTAAGTTGGTTAGGAATCTGTTCAATCTCCCACTTGCTGCAGAGTTTGTCTCCCACTTGACATCAAGATAGTTAAAGTCTCCCATTACTACTGTGGTATGTTTCCTATATGCATTTGTTAATTGGTTAGCAAAGAGTTCATCTATTTCTTCTGCTTGGTTGGGTGGCCTGTAGTATACGCCTATGGCAATGTCATTTTTTTCTCCTTTTATGTTGACCCATATGGATTCTAGGTTTTCACCCATGGTTTTGTGTATTTCTGTAGAGATGTAGTGCTTTTACATATAATGCAAGTCCATCTCCTCTTTTGTTAGGTCTGTTTCTTTTGAATAATTTGTATCCTTCTATCAGTACATTCCAGTCATGAGTTTCATCCCATCAAGTTTCAGTATAATGGCAACTGTATTATATCTGCCTTCATATACTAATACTTCAAGTTTACCCTGTTTGTTCCCTAAACTTTGAGTGTTAGTGTATAGGCATTTGAGTCCTTTATGGGTATTGGGTATGTTTCTTATATCTCCTACTTTGTTATGGGGATTTCCATCCTTCTAGTCACTACTTCATTGTTTTTCGTTTTAATTTCTTCTCTTTACTCCCTACCTTCTTATGCAATTATCTAGTGACTTTTGCTTGGAATTAGGATCTAAAGATCATGAAGATTGCCTCCCCCATTCAGTTTAGTTTAAAACCCTTTTGATAAGATGAGCCAGTCATTTTCCAAATATATTTTTTCCAGTTCTTGTGCTTCTAATTCCACTTGTTGTCAAGCTCTAATTCTTTAACAGTTTTCCGTAGCTGTTCATAATCTTGTTATTGTTTTCAGATTCATTGTTGTGTCATTGGTCCCAATGTGTAGAGGAAGGGGTAATAATCCGTGGGGTTTATTATTTTAATAAAGTACTGTTACATCTTTGATTTTTGCTTCAGGGAGACAATATAATCTCTCTAGATTGACTGCCTGGTCTGCAGACTATAGTTTCTGTTCCCCTAATAATTGAATCCCCTATCACCAATATTCACCCTTTTTCTCTTAGGGAAGTCTGGTATGCTTTTCTTCCTGTCACAGGAATGCTGCGTTGTGCCTCTCTTTAAAGAAACTATTGATGATGCTCTTTTGCGGGTGTCTGCCTATTTTCTTCCAGGGGGGAGGCTATGAAAGGAACTGTTCAGTTCCAGAGGGGCTTCATTGGAGTGGGGCTAGGACAGATAGTAGGGGCATTGCCCTTGGTTGTTTTCTTCTAAAAGTGACATGTTTTCCTCAGCCCTGCTCTTTAGGTATGTATGTAGGCTTGTTTTTTTTACAGAAGGTGCTTGTTCATTATTGTGTTCAGTTTGGGTGTATCTGTTTTCATGTTCCTATATGGGGTAATTTTTTAAAAAGCTGTTTGCTCTCAATTGTGTTTTATTTTGGTGTGGTCTTTTGGTTAGATTGGGATTTCTCGCTTTGTTCATTGAGTTGCTTCTAGACCCTTTTTTCTTTTAATAATTCAAGTAGTTTACATTTAATACATGTTTGGTCTTCTGTGGGCATATGTTGAAACATATGGCACACTTTGCAAGGCACTATATTATCAGTCTCTATTTCCATAACTTGGTTTTTTTTTTGTTGTTGTTGTTTAGAAATTAAAAATTAAATATTTTCCCTGTTGCAGAGTATCAGTTTACAACACAATAACAAGACAATATTTTACAACTACAAATTCACTACTGTGATGTCAAAAGGCCAGTTTGCAGTCTAAGATTACAATGGCCTAATTTATATAATTGCACACATTGCTGAGAACAGGTACAAATGTTGAGAGTTGTTCATTTTATTTTGCCTTTGATCATTCTGTTCAAGATAGCGCAGTGTTGAGCTGGCATGGCTATGTGTTGATATAGGCTCTCCCCGGGGTAGCATCTGAAAATTTTTCTCCCTGGCCATTGACATACCCTAATTCTGACTCTCCCCCCACTTCCCCAGCATCAAATTCACAGTTGGACAAGGCAAGGAAGGCATCATTGACTTCACCTCGGGATCCGAGCTGCTGATAGCCAAAGCCAAGAACGGTCATCTGGCAGTCGTAAGTAACCCTTTGCTTGCCAAGCTGAAAGTAGCCACCTCCTTCCCTGGGCTGGGCACCCAGTAGTCGGGCCTCTTTCTGAAAAAAAACCCACATCTCTTACTGCTTTTGTCTGTACTTCAGGTGGCTCCTCGTTTGAATTCTCGATGATGGTGATGGACATTTCTCCACAAGGGGCCGTAGACTAATTCAGTGATCATGGCTGGAGGTTTTCCTTGCCGTTTTCTTCATTGAGGGGCCTCAATTTGCCTCTGTTCTCTCTGCCCACCAATGACCCTCCTTTATTCTGCCCTTGGTTTTCCTTCTACCCACACCCAATCCACCAATCGGCCCTAAACAGACTGGCCCTAAACAGACTGGCCGCCACGGTGCTCACAGAGAGTGAGGTAACCTGCAGAGTTGCCAATAAATCCCAGTAAAATGCCAAATTTTATATGAAAATATTTTATAAAGAAATCTCCTGTTTTGGGGTGCTTTGTATGAAAATATAAAAAGCCATAATGTACAGATGAAATTTTGTAAATATTTCCTCCTTGTATGGGATGTTTGCACTATGGAAATTATTTTCTTATTTCTAATTGGAGAAATTATGATAATCCAAGAAATATCAGCATTCTTGGCATTTCTATATTCTCCCCCTTTCCTTTCTTGGAAATTTCCCAAGACTTGGCAATTGCTAGTTTGGATGGATAACTTATATCTGCACTTTGACTTTGCCAAAGGGCGTTCAGCAATATCTTCTCCACAAACTGACCCTTGTAAAATGGGTTTTCCATCACAGCCTTCAGCACAATATTCATGGTCTCTAGTCTTTGCAGGGACATATGAAATATCAAACAAAAAACTGTAAGAGCTAAAAAATTACTGAAATGCATTTTTGAAAACAGTGATGTAAAAAGTGGTAGAATCTTCAGATTTGGAGGTTCTAAATATTTGGTGTTTTTTTAAAATGCGTATCTAGTAAGACACTAAGTCTGCCTTGTAACTTTTTACTTTGGCCTCAACATTTTCATGACACTGACATAGCTTCAAAACTAGTTTGCATATGCCAGGCAGTTTGTTGTTTGCTGTCATACAAATGGACAATATCTACATTTTGATTATCTTTAATGAAAACTGTTTAAATGATTATTGCTTTGTGTGCAAGCTTCCTTTTAAGCACTGGGCTATTCTGCCTGATTCAGAATTTTAAAATTTTTAATCATCTTATTCTAGCTTGAGAAATCCGCTGTTCAAGGAGCCAAGTTTGTTAATTGTCCTCTGAAAACTACACTGATTAAACTCACGTTTCTGAATTGCAAAGGAACATTTACAGCGCAAAGATGGGAGAACAAGCTGCTTCAGTGCTTACGCCTGTTGATCTGGAACAAGCTTTTTGTATTGCTTACATAGAATCGGTATCATTTTGTGTTTGTGTTTTACTTACTGCAGCCCAGGTTCAAAGGTAGAATTCTCCTTCCCTACATGGTGACAAATGTTTTATGTCATTTCTAAAATGGGGCCAATGCTATAGTGTACATAAGATTTAAGGCTCTGTGCAGTGCGATATGAATCAAGATATGCCAAATAAATTTTTGCTAAAAACTCAAGTTTCTTTGGTTTGTTGACTGTGCTGAAATTTAGCAAATTACTTTGTAATCAACCCATACTGCCTTATTTGGGCCATTTAAACTTGCTTCCCCTCTCCTCTCAGCCTGATGCACCACAGCCCAGTGCTGGGAGATGGGCAAAGCCACCCTCATCCCCAAGTACTTGGGGACATTGAGAAGCTGGAAAACACCTGTTATTTACAGGACAATCTGGGCTGGCAACTGGCCATGGTTTGATGCAATTTGCATTTGTTAAATAGAGTGGATTTCTCAAAATGGTGCAGTTAAATGTCTTAAGCCAAAGGCTGAATCTTCCCATTTTTCCCAGATTGAACAAGCAAATGTACAGAAACCAGTTACTGTGTAATATGGATCACTCCACAAGCTGTGTCTTAATCACTAGGCCATTGCCCCCATCCACACCTACTTAGGGCACTAACAACTGAAATGAGCGAGATTAGTTGTGCAAACAGGACCTCTGAATTACTCTAAATCGTTGACTCCTAGCAATTGTGTACTGCTGCTAGTTGTCATTTTTCCTCTTTCCAATTTTTTAGAGTTCAGAATGCAGACAGGTGTTCTTGTCTTATCACACACTAATCATTTTTAGGACTATATTACCAACCTTGAACTAACATAGCAGCTGGACTGTACCACCATATGCCCCATGCTTAAATCCTCAAAGCCCCATATATAATTTAAAAAATTCACACTATGCAAATATATTGTGACCTTGTAATTGCTCCATTGAAGCTGGGCAACCTTTAGAGCTCACAAGTACAAATGTAGCCTCTTTATCTGCAGCTCCCTAAAAGTTACTAGCACTTCTGCATGCTCTCGATCACACCATGGTCTTGAATCCGATGCTCCCTGCAGCTTTGGGACAACCATTAAGGCCAAAAAATCCATCCACTCCACCTCCAATCAGCAGCTGTGAATACCCAGGTTTGCCCTGATGAGGGTACCAGGGTAGGACCAGCAATGATGCTCTATAAAGCAAACAGCAGCATTCTGGTCAGTGGCAAGTGATGGGTGAGATATTTTGTGAAGATGGGGCTTCCTGGAAGCTACTTTGCATGAACAGATGTGCACCCTTTTAGCCTGCCACTTCCTCTCTGCCCAACTAGATCATGGCAAGGGTTCTGAGTAAGGATGGCTCACCAATTTTATGTCCACTGCTGTTTTTACCTGGGAAATGATTAGAGGGGCCAACAAGGGCTCAGTTGACACCTGCCAGGCTTGAGTCACACCTCTGAAGATGGAGCAGTGGGTTCAGCCTGATGTTCTCCGGCTCTGGAAGTCTGCATCACCCCTGGCAGACATCCCGTGTGAGTCAATCACCCATTCCGCCACTTGAAAGGAGAGCTGCACTTGTCTCAACTGGTCACCCTGCCCTGTCTGCCCATTGGAAAGGGCAAGAAATCCTATAGGTATTCAAGCTGCTAGGTAAAAGTTCTGGAAAACCCGTTTAATGCAAGCTGCCCTCTTGGCTCAATCACCTTCGGAAGTCATAAGCAGGAGCAGCCCAAACAGGCTGCTGCCTTGTCCTTGGGAGACACCCTTCTCCCATCACCTAGGCTGCCAAGAATGGGCTTGGAAGTCCCCCTTACACACAGAAGCCTCATTATATGGACTCTGCACAGGGCCCATGGTTGAAAGTAAGGAGGTGGCAAACAGGAAGGCTTCTCAGGCTCCAAGCAAAAGAGGCTTTGAAATGGAGTCCCCAAGATGGCCCACAGATGCAGCACACACTGCTTTGCTGGCACACCCCTCGCCCTGCCCTACCCGACAGAGGTATCCCCATGCTGGTAAAACCAGGGATGAAAAAATGGTATCCTAGAAGCCGGAAGGCTCTTCAGTGCTGAGGTTTTTTTCCCAGGAAATAACTAGGCCAGGGGTGTCAAACTTGCATTGAACTAGCCTAAAGAATGTGTCAGTCATTTCAGCAAGGCCAAACCTCCTCCTCTTGGGGGGGGTGGGGGAGGAGGAGGAGGCGGCTTCTCACAAAGTTGCCGTTTTTTGCATCTACTCTCAGACAGCACTTGGGGCACACACTCTGGGCCTTCCCAATGGTGCTACTCTCTCAAGAGGTGAAATGCTTGATGCTGGATGATGGCTGAGGGGCTCCCCACTTTTGAAAGGCTTGTGCAGAGAGGGCGCCAAGGTGCAGAATCTTTACACAGTATTTTATTTATCCAACAGACTTGCTGCTCACTCCAAAGGGGAATCCCAAATGAAACTAAAAGGCAAGGATACAGGTCAGACCAGAGGTATGTGATAAGGCATTCACAGACAAAAAAAAAAGAGCCAAATGTTTCTGATGTATGTTAAATTTCCACACAATCCCTCCAATATTTACTAGCCCGTGGCCTAAAGAAATGAACAAGGTATAAGTTGAGTTGAACACTGAAAGGAAGCAGCTACTGAGAAAGTCAAGAGGGCGAGAGAAAGGAAGAGGGGAGATGGGGGGAAGAAACACGGCTTGATTTTCAAACAGGTACTCTAGCTCAACCTGACCCACTGTTTATCTGCTTAGAAGATGGAAGCATCACCTCAATGTCGCCATCGTTAAGCAGATTGAATGTTCAAGGGTGGAAGAGGGTGCTCTGTATCCAGCCACAAATTTAGATTCACAAATCCTGGCCGAGGCCATCTAGTGAAATTACAGCCACCAACAGTCCATAAACTCTGCTTTTCCTGCTACTTGTTCTGCCTGCACCTCTTGCTGAATAGGGACCAGGGTAAAGTAGCAGTAGTATTTGGCATTGTTTTAATTTAGGGTTGTTTTATTTAAGTTTAATGTTAATTCCATGCTGTGTTTCAGTAAGAACAATACAGATCCTGTATCTGTGGCTCCAGTCAGATATCCAGTAGTACAAATTAGCTTCAAGTTACACATACTGAACAAAAGAGGTTGAGCTAGCAAAGAGGGCATGGAAAGGGAGAGAAAAATATTTAACACACATGCAGGCTTTTCAACGCCACCTTCAATGCTCACCTGCTTGGAGGGAAAGTAAAGAGAAGGCAAGAATGAGCAGCCACGGATTGTGAACCGTTACCAGCACCCATCACCTCAGCAGTTTTGGGTTTTCGTTTTGTTTGACAGCAAAACCATTACAAGAACTGTTCCAATGAAACCTGTAACTTCAAGCTAAACGCCCAATTTTAAACACTGGTATAAAATTGTTTAAACAATTATAAAAAATGAAAAATGCCACCATCTGCACTTCACAGTGCAAAATACTTTTCCTAGAATTCTAATGGCTTCCAGATGTTACCTCCAACTGACAGAAGACACACAATAATTCAGAAAAAGCCTCTATGCAGCCAGTCCGGTTAGTGTCTTAAAGAAACTGAAAGCTGGCACCAGTAAAATCCACAGACATTCACTCTTGCCTTTTAAAGAACTTTTCAACTGTGTAAAAAAAAAAAAAACCAACAGGGTAGGAACCTAAATTCTGGGGCCCATCACAACGTCAGATAAGATGGCTCCCAGGGAGACTGAGGGACTTTGAGGGAGAATGGGGCAGAAGGGGGACAAAGATGGGGGTCTTTTATTGGCCTTGATGTCTCACTGGGTCTCGTCTTCCACATCCTGCAGTGCTTCTTTACTCTGTTCTTCACCTGGGAAGAAAAATCAACATGGTTAGGCCCTGCAAGAGGGAAGCAGGTACCACCACCCTGCCTTTAAGGAACACCCACACACCCAAGCAGGGCAGTCCATACAGCCCAAGACACAGCAGAGGGGCAGTGACCAGAAGGCCCAATTAAGGGAGCAACCCCCCCCCCCCCAAAAGCGTTCTTCTCTTTCCTTTCCACATGGAAACCAGGTGAAGACAAAGGAAGCCATTGCAGCAGGGCCAGCATGTCATCCGCAAGACTAGTTAGTTCATCTTGCAAACCTATCCCACTAAGAGCAAACTGTCTATCCCCAAATACAAGCAACTATGGACAAAAACGACTCAGAATCCTTTTGACCACAGATGTTTCCATGCTTCTCGTTAATTTGGAGCCTCCCGATCCAACTGAAGCATGCAACAAAGATGGGCTGCTCCACTGCATTCTGCCAAGGGCGAGCTGCCCCTGCCTGGTTCTCTGCACACAAGCACACAAGTCCCCCTAAGATCAGGAGACCATACGTCTAACACGGCCTGACATGCAGCGGGGTCACATCAACCAGCAGAAAAGCTCGGCTTTCGCCATGCCAGTCCTTTAGACACTTCAGGAATTGTTCTTGTGCCAGTAAAAAGGGAGCCTGTGTACAACCTGCCCTACTTGCTGGTTCATGAGGTTCAAAAGGAAAAAATTCAGAGGAAAAACAGGCTAAGTTGTGACTTTACCCTTATGGGATACAACAAAAGGACCAACCATCTCTGAGGGTGTTCAGTCAAGCATCCTGCTTTGGGGGTGGGTGTAAGATGCCAGATCTAATTGTATTCATTGACCTTCACTTGGGGGGGAGGGGGGGAGTTGGTGCATAGCCCTGGCATAAGTCAGAGATGCAAGCATAATGCAAGCATGATTAGTGAGTGACAAGGAGGGGAAAAAAGGTATTCTCCAGGGTCATCATGAAGACTTACAAAGTAGAGTATTAGAAAATGAACAGGTGGAGTTCCTTTTAAGAATCTACATAATGGAAAAGGAAGGGAAAAAAATAGCAGTTAAGAAAAGGAAGCCTACTGAGTTTGACTACGATTAGAAAAAAGCATGAGAAGGGGAGGAACCTCTGCCCAAATGTACACGTTCAGCACTGAAATTGTAAAGGCATCAGAAAACAGGAAAGCAACATACACACACACACACACACAAACCCAAACAAGGGCCCCTGCATTCTGCCCCTATCCCCCTCTCTCTTAGAACCCTAAGCCCAACCCTTTAGGACAGGAATTCTGCAAACAGGACAGTAACCAAGAAACCCAATTCTATCTTCTCATCCTGTATTCAACAGCCAGCAAGATACAAATTCCTGCACTTCCCATAGCATCAGGTTTCTGTTGGGGCAGCACAAACCAAGAACGACAGGATTGAATTTTCATGCAGCTTCACTTAGAAAGGGTAATTATTTAGATGCTACTGTTCTTTGTTCTAAGGACTAGCCAGGATTCGGTGTCTGACCTGGAGACCAGCTGACTGGGAACTGTCCACTGAATTCAGCGGCTGGCAACCTTCTAGGTTTGAAAACAGAGAGGGCGTTTGGAGAAAACATGTGCAGAACTTCAGAGGCTGTATAAATACATTCTGCTGCCAAGCAACAGTGTGTTCTCTTTAAGTAAAAGCCATGAGAATTTCCTTCCGGAAGCTTGATGTGCACTTCCTTTCTCTGTGCTGTCTTTGCTGAGACCCCAGTCATCTCTTCAAGGTCTCTCATCCCAAGAAAAGGACAAGACCAAGTACACCTCAGTCTCCTGTTGATGGAGACGGTGTTGGGAAACCAGACTGGCAGGCAAAGAACAAGCTCCCCAGCCTCCCCCAGTTTTCATTTCACCAGGTTTGGGATAGAGAGAGAGAAAAATTAATTTTGATGAAACTAACTGGGAAAGAGATGGGACAGACCGGAACAGCATTAGAAAAGCAAGGAGCCTGTCCTCTCTGTGGTTCGGTATAAAGGAGAAAATGCTCTGCATGTTGGCTGGCAGCATTAAATCTGCAAAGTTCGATATACTCCTAACAGGAGAGCAGAAACCAACTGCTGGCAGCCTGGAGGGTTAGATTGCAATGCAGCCTTCCTGTGTGACAGGTCTTCAAGAGGCTGGGGCCAGAATTAAAGCTGCATGAATGGGGAGTGGAATACCGCAGGGTGTACCCTACACCGGGGCCCTCGTGTCGAGCGAGGCATCGGTTGCCACTTGCTTTCCAAGACCAATTCCAGGCACTCATCTTACACACTTTAGACTCAAAAGGAACTGCAAGACCCACGTAGGGAGTTCTTTGCACTCCTGGGTCCTCAGTGGAAACCTTTTGCGGCCATTTCCAGGGGCATATTTAGGAAGCCATTTTCTTTTTAACACGCCGGGTCCCATGCTATGGAATCAACTGCCCACAGAGAGCTTAAAATCTACTTTTTTAAAAAGGATTTCAGACATTGTACTGCTTTGTTTCAAAGTTTCCAAAGTGATAAATGCTTTTACATCTTTATATGCAATATACATAATCTTAACTGCCTCAAGCTATTGGAATGAGTGTCAGCTAAATGTAAGAACAACTACAGCAATAAACCCTGCTCATTATAGACACTATATGGGACCCAAGGGAAAAGAGGTGAAAGAATTTTAGATGGTCAGCTTCCTATCAGATCAAAACTACGATTCTCACCGCTATAAACATGGGATTGTAATCTGGTTTCTCACCAGAGCTGTTTGGTGAACCTTTACATTTCACCTTTCATGTAATTTATCTCAAAGTCAGCTTCAAATTTCAAATAACACAACTTGCTTATTCACCTACCAGATTTTCTTCTCAAAAGTGCTGTGAGTCCTATGCTTATCTATTTATAATTCTGTCCCCTGCTATTCAATGGGACCTTCTTGGAAGTATGTTTAAATTTAACCTTTACCTCATGATACATCTTGCCTGTTACTTTTAAATGAGTGCAGAGCACCAGACAAAAAAGCTCTGAAATAGACATAATCCTGCAGTGCAAAAAATACATGAAACCACGCACAATCCAGGAAAACACAACATACACACAAAAATGTTTGTGAACCTTTTAGAACGTTCAATATTTCTGCCTGAATATGATCTAAAACATATCTTCTCCACACAAGTCCTAGAACTAGACAAAAAAAAAAAAAACCCAAATAAAAGTCAAAAACATACTCTGTTCATTTATTCACTGAAGAAAATTATCTAAAGTTCCACATTTATGTGTGGGGAAAAGTGTATCTCTAGGGCAGAGGTCTTCAAACTTGGCAACTTTAAGACGTGTGGACTTCAACTCCCAGAATTCCTCCTCCAGTCATGTTAGCTGATGAATTCTGGGAGTTGAAGTCCACAAGTCTTAACTTACCAAGCTTGAAGACCCTTGCTCTAGGGCTACCAGCTCATTTGAAGGGGAAATTAAGAGCCAGTTATTTCAATCAATGATGATCAGGTATAAGTGTGGGAAGTCCTGCCTTACCCAGAGTACAGGATTCTGGGTATTGTCCCAGGGGAGGCCACTGCACTATTGTTTTTCTTTGAAGATGTTTTGCTTCTCATCCGAGCAACTTCTTCAGCTCTGACTGCATGGTAGCGAAAGGAAGGATTCCATCCAGTCAGAGCTGAAGAAGCTTCCTGGATGAGAAGTGAAACATCTTCAAAGGAAACGAAGGAAGACCAGTTGCTTTCTGAAAAAACACCTTTGGGACAACCATGACCTGGATGACTGAGAATCTCCATAGACAATTCTGGGTATTCACTTTCTAAGCCTGATCTTCACAACAAGCAATTTATGTTGAAGTGTGCCACGGCTTGAACAAAGGAGATTTTTGAGTATCCCCCCCCCCCAAAAAAAAAAAAAAACAGATGTTGAGCAGACAAGAAAAGGTTGCAAAATCATTTCCAGAGAGTTTGGACTCTACCTATCTGCTGTCAGGCAATCTGTACCTAAGAAGGCAAGTCAACACCATTGTTGCCCACTCCAGGAGCGTCTGACCAACCAGGATCATTTGGGAGTCTCCAAGAACCCCGATAGGGACTGAAGGCCTCTCCTGCACTGACGAGTGAGTGTCCATGTTGGTGAGGCCACCATTGAAACACTTGAGAACAATGGTGTGTGGGGCAGGGTTGCAAGAAGAAAGCCCCTTGTCTCCAAAAGCCCGCCTACAGTTTGCAGAAGGCCACGTAGGCGAGCCAGAAGGCTGTTGGGGGAGCCTCCTGTGGAACACACCAGTCGTACAATCGAAGAATGGTTAAAGCAGAAGAAAAGTAATGTTTGGTAGTGGCCAAGCCAAAGTCCAGACCTTCATCCTATAGAAATGTTGTGGGAGGGCCTAAATCAGGCTGTTCAAGTAGCTTACCAGGCCCCCCCCCCAAGTTTAATCTCTTCTGTAAGGATTGGGGGGGTGTTGGGGGTGTTTGAGAATGCCAAAATCCCTCTAAGCCGATGGGCAGAGACTGACTAACTGTCCCTGGAAAGTCATTGCAGTTATTGCTGCGGGGGGAGGGGGGGCGCGGCAGCACTGAACACCAGTCCCTAAAAAAAAAAAGGGTAGCTTTGGGTTTTCTCAATGAAGAAATGGCCAAATATAATGTTTGGGTTCATTTGTTTTAAGTGAGTAATCTTATCTAGCATTAGGACTTCTGGGAAGTCACATTTTAAGTCATCTTTGTGTAGAAATATTGGAAATCCAGAAGGTTCACAAACTTTTAACCATTACTATTCAACTGCCAATCGATGCTTTAATTAGCAAAAATTTATCAATGCTCAGGAGAGGAATGAATTCCAAGAGAAATTAGGCTTGAAGGATTTAAAATCATCTTATCTTTTAGATATTAATAGTGTCTGAAAATAATAGTTTACATTAATGGCTCGAGATCCTTCCCCCTACAGTACCCATCTCTCCAATTTTGAAATTACATTGTAAGAAAAGTGTTCTATACATTTTAACAGATAACAGATAATCAGAGTTGGAAGGGACCTTGTAAGTCATCTAGTCCAACGGGAGACCCTACAACATTTCTGACAAATGGCAGTCCAATCTCTTCTTGAAAGTCTCAAGTGATTGCGCTCCCACAACTTCCAAGGGCAAGCTGTTCCATTGGTTGATTGTTTTAGAACCCATGGCCAAACCGAGAATTGATTGCAATTGTAAAAAACAAAAATAAAGGGCTCTCCGGAGACTATCAATCTCCATGCAGCTGGAAGAACTTTGGAATTAATCAGGCAACTAGAGGGGCAGTATGCTTATAAGGATCTAGCACTACATCCTTGTATGAGAGTCATTCAACCAAGGCAGGCATGATATTCCCCTTTGAAAAAAAAATCGGGGCTGGCCAAAAGAGACCCCCCGCCGCGCGCCAAGAAATCGCACACACAACACCAACGCTACACACCCTTCCTTTCCAGCCGGTCAGGTGTGGATCAGCTCCAGAGCTGGGCAGCCATTTCCCTGGGGGCGGGGCCAAGGCCGCCGCCCGGGGAGCGCCCGCTGCTTTCCCTCACCAGGGCCGGGCAGTGGCGTGTTGCACAGAGACTGGTCTGTGGCTGCCCAGCTCCCTTTTCCTGCCGCTCAGTGGCCTCCGCTTGCACCGCCCAGGCTCCGCTCAGGTATCTGGCTGGGGCTGTCAGGAGTTGCTACTGCTGGCACGGCTTCGCGTGGCTCCAGTCCCGCGTTGCCTCGGGAAGGGAAAGGCAAAACCGGGAGCCACTGCTGCCTTTGCAAAGGACCGCTGCGGCTTTCTTTTTGCCTTTCCCTTCAAGAGGCAACGCAGGACTGGAGCCGCGTGGAGCCGCGCCAGTGGTAGCAACTCCTGACTCGGGGCCTCAGAGGGGAGGGGAAGGAGAAGAAGGGGGAGGAAGGGGGGGCCGATTCCCCAAAAAATCAGAATTCCAATTTTAATTGGAAGAATATCATGTCTGCCAAGGTAAAATGAAGTAGTTTGCAGAATCCTCCCCCCAAAAAACTATTTATTGGCGTCTAAATACTTGGCCAAAGTCAGACTGCGCGGATCTTAATAACAAGCCCATGGCTGACAGCAGCTTCAGGTGCAAGCAAGGAGAGGGCGGGCTGCTTAAGCCCTGACAGTTCCTCTGGGTGTCTGCTGAACAGGGAGCTCTTTTCCCCATTGGTGAACCGCAAGCCCCAATATACTCTATATATAAAGGACTCTCCGGGGTTGGTCCCTCTGCCGGAGACAACAACCCCACGGAGGGAAAGAAGTATCTTTCATTTCACTCCCTACTCAGCCCTTGGCTGCCTAGACTTCCACATGGGGATATGTTCCTATTCCATTATGGTGTGCCATGAGGTCACCGGGGGGGGGGTGGACCTGCCGGGCCTACTCACCGTCACCCTGCATGTCTGAAGTCCATAGTGTCAGGTTATCACGTAACAACTGCATGATAAGCGTAGAATCCTTGTAACTTTCTTCGCTCAGCGTATCCAGTTCTGCAATTGCATCATCGAAAGCGGCTTTTGCCAACCTATAACCAGAGGATGACTATAGTAGCAAAACCTGTCAAGGGAACCAATTGCTCTTGCCTGGCAATAACTGCCCCCGGGCTCTCTTAATTTTGCAGCAGCCTCCCTTTCCAGAGCCGGCTTGGTCCCCGACATAATACCTACGGAGGGAACACCTTTGGGGGAACTCTGACCTTCCCTTCCTCCTCCTCTGGTATTCCAGACCGATCCAAGGATGGCAACAGTCTGCAGTTCCCTGAGACACTCATTCACAGAGGGCTTTAAGGGACGAGGCTTCCTAGTAACTCCACTTTCTTTTATTAGTCTGTATGCCTCACTTACCTGCAGGCACGATCAGGAGAATTAAGAATTTCATAGTAGAAAACAGAGAAGTTGAGGGCAAGTCCTAAGCGGATGGGATGTGTTGGAGGAAGTTCTGTCATTGCGATATCACTAGCAGCTTTATAAGCCACCAAGCTGTTCTCGGCAGCTTCCTTTCGGTCATTTCCTGTGGCGAACTCAGCGAGATACCTGTGGTAGTCCCCTTTCCTGGACAAGGGAATAAAAAGCAATCAAAAGCAAGCCCATTTCAATCTCTTTGGGCTGCTGTTATTTCTAACTAATGGGATAAAGAGTTGAATTGTAATATTTTAAACTTGCCCACTTGCTCCCCGAGATTTGTACAGCACCCCCCTCCCTGAATAGTGTGTTTCAAAAGCCCCCAAGATCTGGCTCTTCGCTGAAGCCTTTGGCAAATGTGATTGAAATTTCACTGGGAGTCAGGAGGCACATTAATTTAATAAATCGTCATTATTCTTATGTTAACCAGCTATATTTGCTTGGCACAATGTGAGATTCTTATGGATCATAATTTGCCAAGAATTAAGTCAGGCTCCCATATATGATTATAGCACTCTAAATTTTCCACCCACCAAAAAGCATCTAAATATTCCATTGCAATAAAAATGAGGTCAAAGGGGAGGGGAAGCAGGGCGAATCGGTCAACTGAAAGACCAAATTTCATTTTTTTCACCACTGATTATAAGGTTAAACTTTCTAAATAATAAATAGATCTGATTAAAGCTGTTGCCCAAAGTGAACATCTTAGCTCATTTCTTTCTTTGCAGGGAAAAATGGAAACCAGTTACTTATTTCAGTTCAATTCCTCTTCCGTTGAAAAGGAAGCTTATGCCATTTAATAACAAGAAGCAAACAAGCTGCATAGTGACACATTTCCCCAAACCCTAGCTTATGCTTCTGTGTAAAACCTATTGTGGAGTTAAAAGGGCTTTCTGCATAAAAAGAATCCATGCAATCAGTTCTCAAAGTAAGAAATATTTATGCTATTCCTACTACTACGCGTTTCATCTTGAAATTCAGATGAAAATGAATTGCTCGAACCTGTCCAGCAACTACCAGATTTTGCTTCAAGCCACTCATCCTGGTCGCTTCCTATCTGTTTCCCCTTTTTCTTTCTCTCAGGTACAGATGGCCAGGCTAGAAGAAAGATTTAATACTGGAAAGGAGGAAAATGACAAACTTATCCAAGGCAGAAATTCTTCTAACTATGGCTCAAAGGACCCTATATATAGAAGTAGTGGTCAGATTTGCAAGAGTTAGTAAAACTTAAGTTCCATACTCAAATATTTGATTAAAAGACCACCCTTTTAGTTTAAGACTGCAATGTTACCTTACGCAGAGTACTTATACAAAACTATCTTGCTTCCCTTCATAAATCACATTATAATCCATCTAATTGGTATAAATTTGCATGATTGCAAAGTTCATGCAATGAATGATTGCAAAGTTCCTAAAAGATAAGTTGGGAGCAGACCCAGGACACCCTCTTTGAGGGCTAAAATAAGAGCATGAACACCCACAAAGTTAGAGCAACCCCCCACCCCACCCCCCAAAAAACCACCATGATGCATTTAGGAACTGACTGGCTTATACAGGTTGAAAAACAGATACATGATGTGAAGAATGCAGGACCGGTTTCTTTATTCTTTTGCTTCTCCATTCTGCTTGTTTTCCTGCCTAGCTAGATGCAAGCTCTGCTCATTTTCTTACCTCCATGGGTGTTCAAGGTCTTCATCATGGTAGAAAAAAATTACTTTTCATCATTCTTAGGATAGAGAGGATTTCCACAAATAAGCAGTTTAGTTAAGGCACACACTCTTCTACACACTCTATGCCTGCAATCTGGTACCTACATTTTATAATAGAAAACCTTCGATTCACCAGTATTGGCTGCTGGAATGAGGTGTTTGTCCAGTACATCCAGAATATCACAACAGATTAGTTTCAATTCAGTCTCAACCTTGGAAGGAGGAAAAAGTTTGTAGAGAGAGTTTAATCAAAGCATTTGAAGCTGAATTCATCTAACCATGTATGAGAAAAACAACTGCCAGTCAAATAATGCCCAATATATTCTCCTGCCTGTCAAAGGGACAGCTTTGGGAAAGGATGCTCTCCCCATTCCCCCCTGCTGATCTAGTCACAGCTGGCTGCTCCAGCCTGGCTCCAGCATTGGGCGGCTACAACCTCCACCTCCACCCACCCAGCAGCACCTACAGAAGGTAGGGAAACTAGATGGGAACATATTTCCTCTCTATACTATTAAAACTCCCACTTCTGTAACTGTATGCATATCGTAGGGCAACAATTTTTGAACCAAAATATCTCAAGTCAGCCAACTTATAAAATGAATCCAAAAATCTGGGACACATGACTTCCGTGGAACTGAAATTTGGCAAACTTTATAAAAAATTTATGACATAAAATTATCATAAAGCAATTTATGACATAATACAAAATGTCATAAAAATTTCTATTTCATGGCAGTTCTACTCTGAGCATATCCCATCTTTTCAAACTAAGGCAGGATGTTCTGTCCTTGTCGAAAGCGTTGAGGAATCTGGCAAGGAAATATCTCTGAAAGGATGAGCCAAAGGGCCACATGGGTTGCCTAATCTTTCCATTCTGGACCTGCTGCCATTGACACCCCATTCTCTCTACCATGGAAAAAGGGGGTTCTTCGTGACCAACTGGTTCTTCTTGTACTAAAACCAGGGCTCTGAGAAAGCAATGGTTGGATTTATTCCTGGGCACCGATTTCACCAGATGGCATATTGATCCCAACATGTAAAGGTGCCACAAACTCTGGCCAAGTCTCCCAGATAACCATCCCTTATACCTTGAGGAGAAGAGCAGGGCACCTTGATACGAGGCAGCTCTGTGACTGAGATCTAGCATGTTCCAGTGGAGAGACTGCCCATCACCGTATTACATCTGCATGGATATACTATACCCCCACCGAACATTTTTTTCTATTAGAAACTGAAGATAGAATAGAATTCTTTTATTGGCCAAGTGTGAATGGATTGGTGCAAATGCTCTCAGTGTACATAAAAAGATACATTAATTCGTCAAGAGTCAAGTATCATAAGATGCAACACTTAACAATAGTCACAGGGTACAAATAGGCTACAAATAAGCAATCAAGTCATACTAGGAAACAATCAATAAAAATTTGTTAGGATACAAGCAACAAGGTTATAATCATATAGTCGTAAGTGGGAGGAGATGGGTGAAAGGAAGGATGGGAGGATTAATAGTAATAGTAATGCAGACTTAGTAAATAGTTGATAGTTAAAATATCTGGAAAGCCTTTAAGAGGATGCACATCCACAGCGTTCCCGTTCAAGGCAAGTGATCAAGGCATGCAGAGCTCCTATACAGCTCTATTGCACTAACATGGACCTCTGCATTCCTTTCACAGAAAGAAAGCTCAGATTTTGCCTCAAAATCAAGTCCAGGGAGCCCCTCACCAGATTCCAAACCTAAGAGGCCATGACTCTAACCCCAGAAGTGTGTATACACACACACAAGCCTGAATGCCCCCTGAAAAGCCTAAGTGATTGTGGCAGCCTCCAATGAAGACCAGTCCTCCTAGACTGGA
The DNA here is from genome assembly GCA_033807585.1 of Hydrophis major. NCBI lineage: Eukaryota > Metazoa > Chordata > Lepidosauria > Squamata > Elapidae > Hydrophis > Hydrophis major. The sequence goes on from CM066328.1 coordinate 434,493,142, forward strand.
CCACCTCAACATGGAAAGTTGCATTATTTAGAATAAAAGGACTGCCAATGTTAACTGTCCAGATTGAAGCTTAAATTATATGATTAAAAAAATTCAAATATATTTGTGAAGTTCAATAGTTTCTCATTAGCATGCTTAGAGGTATTCTTGTGAAAACGACGATTGAGGACAAGCTTAAGGAAGCAGAGAACAGCAGCTATTATGTGTGCATTTCAGTTTTGAGTTTCTGGAATCATTCATCCACCCTCTGCTGCAAAGCAAGAACTGACACTGATGGGTCAATTTGCCTTGACCCAGCTATGGGGGTGCAATTGTTTGGAATTTTGCCTTCAGTGCCTTATAGCACTTTTTAGGATTAGTAAACTTAAGTAGTTTGCACAGAGGAAAGGTACAAAGAATCTATCAATAGGCTGAGAAACTAAATAGTTCTATGTATCTCGGATTTCTACTTAAGGCCCCCAAGACTTCATATGTATTGAGAATCTGCCTTACAATAATAAAGACATCCCATTCCCTGGATCTATTTTAAGAATCTGAGAGTGCCTCCTTCCCCAAGAGTTAATGGTTGCCTCTCCTAAGCTAACTCAGTAACTGAAATGGAACTTAAAATTCCATTTATAAACAAGCAAAACTTATGAAATAGTGTTACGGTGTGAAATGCTCTTATTTCCTTCCATCTCTCTCCCGTCCTCAACAGTTATTCCATAGTCGGTAAATGTGTTCAAGTCAAGTGAATAACTCAGTTTCACCCACGCACAGAGCTATGCTCAAAGGACTCTTTCGGCAACTCAGTGCAGTTTACTAGACCACTGGAAAGAGGATACATGTTGGAGACACACTGCAAGGCCTCCAGACTTTGCAGCTCCTTTCCACAGCAATCTATGCCCGTCTTCAGAAATAGAGCCATTCAGTCCATTGGGAGGAGGAAGAGAAAAGAGCTGGACCAGAATGCCACAAGAGCTACAAATGCTGTGGTGCGCACACTCAGGACAGTAGAAGGAAATGGGATAAAAAGATACCTCCACTCCATCCAGATGTCACTGCTAAACAAACCTTGCAAAACAAAACACAGCCACTTCCAAGCACGATTCTGGGGACTGAGGAGGTACAATTGCAGCACTCACCATTTGCCGATACTCCCGGATCATCTTCAATTTGTCTTCCCCACCTTTGTTCTCTTCCTTCTGCTCAATGCTACTGATTATTCTCCAGGAGGCTCTTCTGGCACCAATCACATTTTTATATGCAACAGAGAGCAAGTTTCTTTCCTCGACTGTCAGCTCCACATCCATTCCAGCCACTTTCTTCATTGATTCAACCATTTCTAAAATAGATATACACAACACAGAGACTTATGTCAGATTTCTCATGCCAAATATGGGAATAAACTTTATGGTCATCCAACAAAAATGAAACCAGTATTGACAGTTCAAACCCAGAAACTTATCCTGATCCGTGTGTGTGACTATCAGACAAACCAGGCTGCAACGCCAAAAGCAGCAGGCCCCCATGGGAGCAAATATAAATGCACACAGCAAAACTTTTTACGACAGATTAATCGAAGCCTTCCAAAGAACCATTGCTGCACCAATGCTGAGCAGTCCTGGAAAACAAAGCTGCAGCCATGGCAACCAGAGCTCTGAATGGCTGAGATTCCAAATGCAGCCAGCTCCACTGACTGCTTCTTGCAAATTCTTGCAATTATCTGAAGACCTTCTCCCCTGTACAGTAGCATGAAGAAATGGGGCTAACATATGCTATAGAAAAGTATGGAGGACACAGAAGGGAACCTCCCGACACAAGAGGACTGCTTAGCAAATGAAATTCAGACACCCATTTATATCAAGCCATGAGCATTTCACTTGCCCATTCCACTAGAGGAATGTGGCCCTCTGGGCAGAGCTAGCCTTCAAGCTTATATTCAAGATAACCAGTCACCCATGGCTGGGCTTTCCAGCAATATTACATCCCATACTTTTTGGGCATGAATCAAGTCAATATTTTAAAATTATTAGATTTAACAACCTGCCTTTTTCATATTTAATCCGAAGCAGTGAAAATATCTAATATATAACAACATGGCCTGGAGATATGGCTTGGCAGGACAGCTGAAAGGGATTTGGGTGTGATGCATTAATAACTGAACAGGTTCCAGATAACTGACAGTAACCATTCCCCTCTACTCTGTCCTGGATAGACCCCACCTGGGGTTCTGGGTCTAGTTCTATGAACCATGGTTCAAAAAGAACAGCAGGAAATTAAGAGTTTGGAAGATGATGATCAAGGTAGTGAATGGCTGGAAAACCAAACCTCATGAAGAACAGTTACAAATTCTGGTTTTTTAACCCACAGAAGAGAAAACCGAAGGGAGACATAATAGCAGTTGTGGAACCTCTAAGGGATTGCCACACAGATGCATTGGAGTGATTCTTTGTTGCCCCAGAAGGCAGGACCAGAAGTGATGGATTCAATTTAAAGGAAATAAGTTCAGCCTAGATGTTAGCAGAAACTTGAAGAGACGGCCACATGAAGCAACGTCTTTGAGAGGATGACTGGTCCTCTGCCAATGATGCCTTGGTGAGTCTCATACTGAGCAAGGGACTGGATTTGATGAGTCTAAGGTCCTTTAACAAGCCCATGAACACGATCATCTCTCCCAATATTTTGATACTTTTCATTGAGACCCCACTCATGATATGCCCTCGTCTAGGAACCTAATCCAACACAGAACATGTTCAGCACCAGTTCAAACCATTCCGCATCTCCCAAGTATTGCAGAATTTAAATACTAAGGTAAGCCGTTCTGATATCTAGAGCCACTTCAACATCTGAGTGATGCAAACATACCCAGGTTTTGTCCATTAAAATAGGTTTTCAAAATGTGTCTTTAATTATATTTTACAACTGTCAACATTTTACAATTTATCAATATTTTAAATGGGAAACACATGCAAACGAAATACAGTATCCAGTATTTAGGGGTCCCAAAATCCATTACAGGATTCTGACCCTTTCCTGGCTTAGATCCAACATATGGGAATCACTGTTCCTAATTTCATATTTTATTGCTGTGTTTACACTTAGTACTGTTGATTTTATTACGTTCTTTGTAAGGTCTATGCCCAGAGAATATGTGAACTGTATGGACCGACATACTCTTGGGGTACTTGACATATTTAGTTTACTTTATTGTCATTGCACCTTGTACAACAAAATTAAATGCAATTAAATGAGGAGAACAGGAGCACCAAAACCACACTGTTCTTTTGCTTGTTCCCATGTATGTTGTGAAGTGGGGGTGGGTGGCACCCAAAATGAGTGTTGTTCCCTTATGAGAAGGCCAACAATCTCCTCCCAGGTAGCTTGCTGGCCTGCTCACCCGCAGGCTTTTGCTGATAGAGAAAATAAAAACAAATAATTGGAGTTTAGTCCATCAACTGGGTTTGTCTCCTGTTCTTGTTCCCCCCACCACCACCACCACCAATGTGGCTTTGCTTTTTTCCAGCTTTCCTAGATCCCGACCTGCTAGGCAGGGAGCCCCCAAGGCCAGAGAGATGCTGGGGAACAGCAATCGACGTACTCTTGTGGCATTCCGAGAAGGAACAGTGCACTATTAGCGATTGCGCGCGCGCGCGCGCGTTATTCCTATTTGAGAGAAAAGGAGCAATTTCAACGCTGGTGCAACGCTGGAACCAGAGAAGGGAAATAAGGCAAGCGGCCGCTGCGGGAGGAAGCAGGCGGGGAGGGATGGATCGGTCGAGGCGCCGGCCTCTCCTGCCCGGCATGTGAGCCGAGCGAGGCCGTCCCGCTCCTTCACTTACTCGGCGTTTCCGGTCTCGGCCCTTTGGGGGGCCCCCGCCCTTTTTCCCCCCGAGAGAGGCCGCACCCCAGCTTCGGCGGCCCTCCACCCCCTCCCACCGCGGCCTTGGGGGAGGGTCACCCGGGACTCACCGCCCCCGATGGCTGGAGGGGCTCTGCGCGGGTGAGGGGGCGCCTCCTCTAATCTCCACCCCCGGCCTGCGGGGGGGGGCCTTCTTCCGCCTTCTCCCCCCACTGCCGCCGCCTGAGCGCGCGGCCGCCATTTTGTCTGCGCCCCCCGCCCGGCGCTCCCGCCCTGCTTCCTCCGCCTCCCTGGCCGCCCGCGCCGCCATTTTGTCGCCGCTGCCCCGCCGCCCGGCTCCGGTCCGCTGCCGGCCGCCTCTCTTTGTCCCGGCCCGGTGGCCGCAGCCTCGCCCCCGCCTGGCGCTCTGCCCTGCCCGCCCCTCCCTGCTCGTCTCCCGCCGCCGCCCCGCGCACCATCGTAGCGCTCGGCCTGCTCGGCCAGCTTAGCCTGGTAGACGAGGTCCTCCCGGTCGTCCATGTCCGTGGGGCGAGGGCGAGGGCGGCGACGCGGGACGGATGGAGACCGATGGTCCGGCGGCGGGGGGGCTCAGCCACGATCAGCTCTCGCTGCTCTCCGGGCAAAGATGGCGGCGACACCTCCTCCCGCTACATCCGGGCAGTGCGAGCGCCGCGCGCAGGCGCCGCCACGCCCCCTCGCCCTCCCTAGCAACGGCCGGCCTTTGGCAACCGCCAGGCGGACGCAGGCGGCGTTGCTGTTTCCCGCCGAGGCAGGCGTTCTGCACCGGCTCGGAGAGGCATAGGGCGGGGAGGGGCGGGTACGGAGCCAGCAAGCCTGGCGGAAGAAGCGTCGGGAATCTCCCCTTCTTCGGGGCGCCTTGCCCGAGGGAGCGGCGTCTCCTGGCGGGGCGACTCCTGCACTGAGAGTGCCGGGCCCTCGACCCCCACCCGGCGGGGCCCCGCGTGGACGCGCCCGGCCTTGGCAGAACTCGGTGCCCTCCAGGCCGCCCGTCCCCAGCAGAGCCGGACGCTGCTGCTCCCCTTCTCTCGCTGCCTCCCCTCTGACCGCTCCTCCAGCTTTGTTCGTCGGCCAACTTTCTAAGCCGCTTTGGCCCCCTTCCTCTGAGGGGAACCCGACCCAACCCCGCGCGCTTCTCCGGCAGCTGCAGCCCCTCGTGGCCCACTTTTCCCTTCAGGAGGTGGAGGAGAACTTCAGGCGGCCCTTGGCCAACGAAAGAGAAAAGTTCAGGCTAATGTGTTTTTGTAAAAGCCTGGCCCGACCCTGTTAATTGGAGCAGGCCTAGCCCGATGCTCCTAAATGCCCAGCCTGCCAGTCTTTCCGAGGACTTTGACCAGGACGGACATTAAATGGGCAGTGCAGGTCTTCCTCCTTCCTCTTTTGGAAGACACTGAAGACCCATCTTCTGGAATCTCTTGGGTCCTCCAGGAGCTCTCTGAGACTACTGCTGCTCACTTAACAATGGCAGTTGAGATGCGCATTCCAGTCGCTAAATAACATATTGTAAAGCATGACATTACATGCTTTGCAATAGAAATTCCAGATTTTAGTTGCTGTTGCTGAGCGAATCCTGTGCTGCTGTGGAGCAAGGGCTTTGTGTGGTTGCCACTGGCAACCTCCTACCAGCTTCCCCGTTGGCATTGCTTGCAGGAAGCCAGCAAAGGATGCTGCATATTCTGTGGGATGGAGGATGAGGCTCTGGACGGGAGATGAGGCGGGTTACTCTTGGGGCACATGCTTCCTGTATGTTGCTTTAGTGGCACATTCCAGCCCTTTGCTCCCAGCTCTCGGTCCTGCTCAGCAGCCTTGGACAGTCTGGTTTTGATGGCTGTTGCCTGGTTGGTCTCTAATAAATGATCATCATCGACCTAACAGAGATGAGAGGGCCAATCTGGTATATATTACCAAAATTTAACTGAGCTTTGAGGCCTGTCTTCCCATCCCAGAAATGTGCGCAAGTGGGTTTTGGGCATGGCATCTGCTGTAGGGGTGGAAGTGTTAAGTTGTGTGACACAACACTTGGGTGGCTTCCAGAGACATTGAGGTTGATTGCTTGATGAGGCCGTGTGTGTTAAATTGAGCTCCACAGTTCATTCAGGTTGTTATTGTACCAGCCTCCTTGCCTACCCTCCCTGATTCTGTGGCAGGTTGGTAATGGAGTTCCCAGTCTTACAGGCAGACCTGGATATGGGACTGCAATGGCTTTAACCACACTTCTAGATTGCTTGGGCGGGGGAAGGGGCAGGATACAATTGCTATTTTGGGGCCTGCTGTTCTTTAGTCAGAGACCCCTTAGTAGCCTTGATTCCCTTCAATCCTGATCTCCCACTGGACTGGCTCTCAGGTTTGGCAATACTGGTGCTGTGCTCCTTCCTCTGGTTTCAGCTGCAAGAGGTGTCTGATTCAGTCATCCAGGGCACGATTCTCCCAAAGGTGCTTTTTCAAAAGGCAAGTGGACTTTCTTGGTTTTTCCCCTTTGAAAATGTTTCGCTTCTCACCCAAGAAGTTTCTTCAGTTCTGAGGTACAGGTTCCTTTGTTTAAGGAAAAACAAAGTCCAGTAGCTTTTTGAAAAAGCACCTTTGAGGTTGCAGCAGATATTGTTGGAGAAGAGGTCAAGCCCCTGTTTGGTAGATGGGGATGTGGGGTGAGAAGACCTGGTACTTTCTGTGCATGTTTAGCATGTCACATGAAACAACTGGGTGAGTGATCCAATGATTTAGGATTGAGGTATCATCACTATGTTGATGATACCCAGTTTTAGAAAGACATTCCCTTACAACAGACCCCTACTCTGACAGGCTGTTTGTACATGCAAGTATAAAAAACATACACTTCTTACCTTACATCTCTTCTGTCTCCGATCAATTGTGGACTGTCCCCAACCCTCGCATCCTCCAAGCGGCAGGAAGTCCCTTGGCACCTTTCTCTTGCTCCTTACTCAGACTTCAGCTGCCTGCACTGTGGGGAGGCAGTCATCCCATGGGTAGTTGGGACCCTCATTGGGAAAGGGCCATCAAGCAAGGCAAGTGGGCAAATTTTAGAGATTAAGGGGATGGTTTGCCAAACCACAGGGTGGCAGACAAATAGATCTTTAGAGCTGTTTGGCTTCATTTCTATAAAATTACTTTTTCTAGGAATGGGTGGTCATATAAATACAATGAATGGATGGGTGTGCTTTGGCAGAGCAGTCAAAGGAGTCAATTGTAGGTGCTGGTTGTTGCAATTAGTTGGGACAAATGTTCAGGTTTGTTTCAGTCATAATTCCATATGGACAGGGTCTAGAATGATGAACATGTTAGCAAATGATCTGGGATTCTTTGTGGCCTACAGTCTGGGGAGAGACTGGAGGATCTCTAGGATGCCCAATTACTGGTTTGTCCAGGGGTGCACTGATTGGAGCAGTTGTGTCAGTTAATGGCCTCCCAGACTTCTGATTCTTGGCAGTTGGAGCTATGGCTTGGGGGTCTTTTGCCAGTTTTGGCTGGTGCACTGGTTGCAGACCTATCTCATATGAGGACCTGGTTGCTCTGATTCCTGCCCTTGTCCCACTCAGTCTACTGCAACACCTTTCATAAGGGGTTGTCCTTTAAAGATTACTCGCAAACTTCAGTTAGTCAAAATTTTAGTGGCCATTTCTAATACCGGCATTACAGGCTCCATATTGCCTGCCTGTAGGCATTTGGGGGCAGTTTAAAGACATGGCTTTAACCTGTGTAGGCTTGGCACCAAGTTAACTGCAGACTGCCATTCAGCAGCTACAATTGGCCCAACCTATGTGATCATGCTGAAAAAGAAGCTGGTGGAGACCCACTGTTGGGAGGTGTTGGGGGCTAGGACCTGGAGTGCCATGATGTAAAAAAGATGTTGAGATACTAGAAAAAGCGCAGAGAAAAGCAACAAAGATGATTATAGGACTGGAGGCTAAAACATAAAGAAAATTTTCTTTGTGTTTTGTTCTTTTTTAATTTTTTTTGGTCACTATTCTAAAAACAAAAGAATGCTAAAAATGTTTCTTTGAACAATATGGTGCATCTTCAGCCCACCCACTGCCTATCCACGCACTTACAATGTTAAAGCAATGAATCACAAATTCCACTTTTGCAATTTTTATTTACGCCACATGTTATACACATGTTGATTACAGGCTACAAAAAATAACTGTCAAGAAAGTGTGTAGTGTTCTATAATACAGGGCACATTTTATATATGCTTTTGCTTTAGTTTGTGCACAGCATTTTTCACTCTGACAGCATGTTATTAAAATGATTAAAATACTTGTAGTTATAATAGATTAACAAGCTTTGATCCCATCAGTTTTATTATGAAATGCTGGGCTTGACTAAAATACTAGCTAGAAAAAAAAACCCAACCCATTTAAACTGAGTAGTGTAATACTATGCAAAAATGCATCACAGAATAAAACTAGTGAGCAGCGGTGCTCTTATAGCAGGTCACTCTAATTTAGGGGAAAGTTAATTACCCAAAATTGACTGCCTAGGTCACGGGTGTCATGATGTTTTCCCCCTCCACAGAGCTGGGGTGGGCATGGCCCGTGCATGACGCATCTGGCCCACGGGTCACCAGTTTGACACCCCTGGCCTAGGTCTTCAAGCAAAGCAGTTGCTTCATGAGAGTATGAAATGCTTCTGATGCATCAGAGGCATTTCATACTCTCATGAAGAGGAAGGGTGATAATATTGCAACCATACTTTGAAAACTGAAAGTGGTTGAAATATGAATATTGGAATAATACATTTGCCCTTCTGTAGTTGATTTGCTGGATAAACTCCATTGGGACGATTCACACATTAAACCAAAGGCAAAGCATAATACATGAACATATTGAATAGTTTTACATACTACTGTCACGGTTTAATGAATAAACAAAATTGCTTAGTTTTATAATATACAGGCAATATGGTTTATAAATCACAACAGCTGATCAAAAGTCAACAAACCACAGGGTCTGTGTCTCATTCCAGAAATTCTGAAGGATCAACATTGCAGAATTGGTCACAGGGAATTTCCAACATTACTTACAATACAAACATCGCCCTCATGTTTCTAATGCTGCCAACTTGGCAGAGCCTAAGCAGAAATGTATTATAATAAACTATGTTTCTACTTAAATGCAGAGTATCCTGTTAAATAAAGCTTCTGTATATCTCTTTAAGAGGTACTTCCTGCAAGAGTACAGAACATCAACCAACCTTAATTGGAGAAATTCTGTGGTTTCCAAGAATACTTTAGGATCTGTTTCAGAAAAATCATTTTCAGGGAAACAAATCTTACAATCTCTACTGAACTTCCCATAAAACAAATTCCCACAGCAAGCCATAAAAGTCAAAAAAAGGCAACTGGTGGCACTGCGGCCTTTCCTAAGACCTTGAGAAGTGTTGTTGAGACTTTGTGTCAACCAAGTACTTGGTTCTCAGAACAAATCTAATCGCCCAGCCTCAGTGACCCACTGGGCAACAGTGCTTTGCATAGTGTCACCAATCATTTTACTAGGAAATGGACCATTCCCATCTGTGGAAAGCTGACTTAACAACTAAGGATGATTGGCTAGAACATTCCATAATCTACAGCCAACTCCCCTTCAAAATACACTTAGGTCCAGCCCTTTATGAGCAATGCAATTATATGTAAATATAAGGATTGACCTGTGCACTGCTCTGTTCATATTCTGATTATTTGGGGGCATGGGGGCATTGGCCTTCCGTGACAGACAAGTGGAATCCAGCCATTTCAATATTCTTAAAGCTAGAACAGAATGGCGCTATTACATAAGCACTCAAGGGCATTTTCCTCCTTTATTAATGGGATATGAGATGGCATATTACACACCTGCAGTTCATTCTTGGGAAGAGTATGAGGCAGGCACATTTTGATAAGCAAAGGAAATTTTATTGGTTCAAGGTTACTCTTTTTCTAGCAATATTAAGTCAAAAAGAATCTGGCAACAAGCAGTCTGGGGTTAGTAGAAAAAGTGGTTTGTTCAAGTCACGAGTAATGGAAAGATATTGTGCGCGTAAAGTAATCATGTTTTAAAATCAATCCAAAAGCATTCTAGTATTTTCATTAATTTATTAAAAATAAGTTCTTCATGAAACCATCATCAGAATGCTTTGCAAATGGAACCATAGTTTGAAAGGAACCATTTATAGAAGAAAAGTATTTGGCATTTTCATTTATCATGGCAATATTTGCCTCGCTATATGGAATAAGTAGAAAGCACTAAGAGGAAATTTTCAGGCACTCATCTTTCTACAACCGGCTAATGCTTTAGAGTGTAGCGCTCAAATAAGTCGGCAATTTAAAAAGTATAATGAACACAGTTCTCTGCACTTTAAGGGAAGCTTAACATTCCACCAATATTTAATATCCATTAACACCTACCTCTGAAATTAAGTCAGCTACTTGCTATGTCTGTACTAAAGACAAATTTTTGGAACTCACAATAATGAGCAGACTTCGCCCCAACGCATCCAAAATATAATCATTAAGCTCCAGCTATCCCAGTATCAAAATACACTTAGAAAATAGACCAGGGCGATGCATAGTGTACTCATTTTGCAACAAGCAGTTATGAGACAGAAATTACAATATATATCAGATCCAAAGAGAGGAATATTTAGGCTAGCAAGGTGTGAGCATCCTACCAAGCCACTCAGGTTAACTACCTACAGAGAAAGCCATGCAACTGACAAAGCTCCACAGCCCTGGGCAGCATTCTTGTCTATACTCCGGGGGTGGGGAATGTAATATCTTTGACCTACCTCTTGGCACAGAAGTCTTGCCCTGAAAAAACAAGCACCTCATGAGTGTTGTGTCCCAGGGTCAGTTCATCTTCAATACCAGAATGCTGGCAGAAACAACCCTACTTTTGACTTCTCAAGAAACAGTCTCCATTGCTGCAGCAATGAAACTCCATGTGTGCTCGCTCCCATCCATAAGCAGAACAGTGGGGTCCTTTTCAGCTGAAGTCCTCTTCAGGATTCTGTTGATCCAGCATCCGGACATGTGTGAATGGGAAATGGCCGCGCCTGCCATTGCACTCTCCCTCCCACTGGCCACTCATGTTAATCTTGGTGACCTTGACTAGTTCACCAACCTGCAAATTAAGAAACACAACACCGTCAACTCTGTGAATGACTTTTCAATTCCTTGAGCAGGTATCTAAACAGGTATATTCTGGGAAAGCAGCAACATGTTCAGCGGAAAGCAATATGGTTAAACAAGGAACTGGTAGTAGCAGCTGCTCCTAGGACCCTGCCTGGTCCTTTGACAGCAAAAATTACAGCTTTTCTCCTTTTCCACCAAGCGGGAAATACAGCATGCGATTTGAATCCCAGGTTTTGTTCCAGAGTGCTGCAAGGCTGTGCAGTATCTTTTTATTCCATAAAGCAAAGAGCCAACCAGATAATTTGCTTTTGCTACTTCATGAACTTTCAGCATAAATTATCATCTAACTCACCCAAACGCCTATAGAGAGGAACTCAAACACTAAAGGTTAAGAACGAGAATTTTTCACAATCACTACTACCGTAAATATTATTTTCTTCATCTCTGGAGCCACATCTCCAAGCCTGCCATCTTGACAGAGGAAAAGTCAGAGTTCTGTTGTCATGCCTCATCATTCTGGCAGTTCCACTTAACAGTAATGATGGAAACAATTACAGAACAATCCCAGCTTGAGAACAAAGTAATATTTTGGGAACAAGGGTATGTTATCCTTTAAATATATAAGCCAAGATTTTCACAATTAGTGTTCCTCAATAACCCATCGGGGGATTCCTCCCAAGGCAAGGCAAAGGCACCAAAGAGCCAGTCTACAGCCTGAGCTACCACCGGTAATAGGCAGTCACAGTATTCCATGGAGACATAACTACAGGTAGTCCACACAAACTTACAACAGTTTGTTTAGTGACCGTTTGAAGTTATAACAGCACTGAAAAAAGTAACATATAACCGTTTTTCACATTTACAACTTGTAGCTTCTCCACGGTCACATGATTTACATTCTTGATAACTCATCCACATTTATGACAGTTGCAGTGTCCTGGACTTACACGATTTCCTTTTGTGACTTTCTGACAAACAAAGTCAATAGGGAAACCAGATTCACTTAACAACCATGATACTAATTTAACAACTGTAGCAATTCACTTAACAAATGTGGCAAGAAGAGTCGTAAAATGGGACAAAACTTAACACATTTCTCATTGAACAACATAAATTTTGGGCTCAATTGTGGTTGTAAGTTATGGACTACTTGCAGTGATACAACCATACTTCCATTAAGACAGGACCCTTTCTGGTGACGCTTACGCCTCATTTAATGAAGGGGGATGCCGCCATGACCACATGAGCTTGACACCCCTGTTTTAGAAGAAATCAAGCTGGGATACATTCAGCAGACACCTGAGAAAATAGTTAATGCATATCAAGTCTCTAAGCAGTACAACCCATGACCTCTGGCACAAAAGGCCAAAGTATATTTTTTTCATTATAGCAACTTTTCCCCCTAAACATGCTTCAGACAGAACTTAAGTAATCGGTGGGCTTCTCACAGAAGAGGCAAACACACACACACACAGCACTCACAACACAGAAATACTATCCATTTCAAGAAGATCACGCTAGTCTTTCTGCAAGCTACATTTGTGGGGAACATCAGCATCAATGGCTCGGAAGCCTTGCTGCTTGTAAATTAACAATTGAAGGGTTCCCCTATTCTTTTCAAAACGGAAGAATCAGAGTGAGAATTCTCTCTGCATTGTGCCACTACATACCTCCAAGGCCAAGGCTGTCTTGTCATAAGCATTAGGGACCCGCTTCTGGATGACCCGGGCAAGTATTGGCCCATTCTGAAGGTTGGGGAGTGGCGTATTGATGCTGGGCTGGGCATAGGGACCCGGTTCTGGCCCACCCAATGCTTGTGGGATGGCACTATCCTGGTTACTTCCAATCGGAGCGGAGACCGCAGCAGAGGCGGGTTTATACTTCTCCACATAAGGAACAGGTATCATGCCTCGCCTGCCACCACCGTCCTCTGCATTCCACCACTGATCTTCAGGCTTTTCCCAAATCCTCAGTACGTCTCCTTTCTTAAACGGGAGATCTTCCTCGTCATTGCCACTAAAGTCAAAAAGAGCACGTACATATTCAACTTCTTCCTGCCTGAGCTGCGCATCATTGTTATGCTTTGATTTTGAAACAGGCTCTATCAATGTTGTAGTGTCCAAGTAGTGTATTTTGTAGAACTCCAACAAAGCTGGTAAAGAATCAAACTCTTGATCACCTATCCGAAACTTAGAAGGAGACAACCCTGCAAGCGGGGAAACAAAAAGGAAATAATGAAACAAAACAGAGAACACCAAGAATAGCATTTAACCAATAACCCATTTTGTTTCTTAAAAATGAAAACCTAAATAAATATCCATTGATTTACAGTCACATTCTTATGAGTCTGTACATTTACACGTAACATAGGCACAAATCCACTTTATAAGCAGCAAAATTAAGCGGAAGTTTTTCAGAAGATATCTGCCCCCTTCAGCTCAAAATAAGATATTAGCCTCCTTAACTAAAGGGGATAGTTGCAAACCTAAGTGTAATTACACAACATGACTCGACCTGCCTTTTTTTAAGAAAGAAGGGGCCTGCCTTAAGGAATCCCAGGACCCTAGAGCCACCACAGGAAGGGTTCTAATCCTCACCATTTCAGCCCAGGCAACCGAGTCTTCGGTGTCCTAAATGGGGTTTTAAAAAGCAGAAGACTCAAATACAGACCGCCAAAGAGCATTTTATTCAACTACATGGAAGTAGCGGCAACATAGGCGACCCCGGTCATTTCAAACGACACACGAAACCGGCCCAGATGGGAGACCATGAGGAGAGTTTAGGGACGGGTAAGTCGCAGCTAGGACGTTCCACTCGGCCGCATCCCGAGGACCTCCGGGCGAACAAGAGATCTCCCAGCCGCTCCCTCGGTCGGGGCCTGGCGGCGGAGGCGCAGAAGAGGCCCAAAAAGGCGGGGGAGGCAGGGGAGAACTCACCGGGCGCTGGGGGGGCTGCCCCCGCCCCGCCCCCGCCCTGGCTGTTGACGATGTAGTGCGAGACGCGCGAGCTCTCGGAGACGGAGAGGACGAAGTCGCCCAGGATGCTGCCCGAATCCCGCACCAGGAAGGTGCCGTGGCGCTGCCCCTGCAGGAGCTCCACCGCCTCCGCTCGGCTCAGCCGCCCCCAATACCAGCTCGCCTGGTCCTCCGCGTCGAACTGCCCGGCCATGGCCGGCGGGGGGGAGGAGAGCGGCAGAGTCGCCGCCGATAGCGCGCGCCCACCCGGCCGCCGCCTCCCGCAGCCGCCCAAGATGGCGGCCGCCGCGCCTCACTGCCCGGAAGTGACATCGGCCCGCCGGAAGCCGTTGTTGCGGCTCTCGCCGTGCTGTCATCGGAGTGCGCCCGGGGAGGGAGACGGCCGGGCCTGGAGGCGGGACCGGAGGGTGCCGCACGTGCTGAGTGCGGCTGCCGAGGTCCGCTTCGCGGTCCGTCCCAGCGAGGAGCGGTCCGTTTTTCTCGCTTCGCCTCCTGCCTGTTCGCAGATGGGATTGGCGCTCGACGGCCGCTCTGACTTAACAACAGAAATTGTGGTCGTAAATCGAGGACTACCTGTATTGAATACCATAGCTCCATCTGTACATTAGTTACAGTTAGAGTTTCTATGACATTTGTTAATTTCTTTCAGGATAAAGCATCTTAAATTCCGTCGTCTTTGCCGCGAATGCAAAATCTGCAAGCCGCCCTCTCTTTTTTGGTTGTTATATTCTTGAGCTTTCTTATGTTTTTTTCAAATTTACATGCCCTTTTTTCAGTTTTGATACATCTCGTGTATCGGATCGTACATTTTTTGTAATTGTTCTCATTTCAGCGTTCAACTGTGCCCTTGATCCCTCTAATTTCCTTGCATTCAGTTTACATATCTGTCCATTTCAATCAATAACTTTAGGTGGCTACAATTCAAAACGAATACAAACAAAACATTTTAAAACGATAAGAAGCCATCCAAAATAAATATACACAGCAGCCAAGAAACTCAGCCAGTTAACAATAAACCAAACGACAACATACTTTATCTTGTAGTTGCCAATCGCCCATTTAAGTCACTAAAATTTCAAGCAGATTTCTATTTCTGTCAATTCTGATTCTTTAGGTCCCTTTGAATTCCTGTCCCCCTTCCTTCATTTACGAGATATTGGTTTGCCTTTTCTGTAGGTAAAGGATGAAAAAGCGCCCTCCATACAGCTTATATTCTTACATAAGCTTATATAGACTTCTTGAATTAAAATCTTAACGGTCACTAAAGGAACGGTTGTAAGTCGAAGTCTATCCAAGCGAGGAAGACGATCCCGCAGCAAGCAAGTCACCAACGGGAAAAGCAATCACTTACGAAGCAGAGAAAAAAAAGCTAAAAATGCTTATTACGCCCAAATGACGTTTTATTGTTTAGGAAACACCAAAACAGGAAGGGCAACCCGGTGACAATTGCTCCTCCCTTCCCACTTTCACCCAGAAT
>CM066328.1:434513578-434526931 GCA_033807585.1 Hydrophis major
AGGGTTAGGGTTAGGGTTAGGGTTAGGGTTAGGGTTAGGGTTAGGGTTAGGGTTAGGGTTAGGGTTAGGGTTAGGGTTAGGGTTAGGGTTAGGGTTAGGGTTAGGGTTAGGGTTAGGGTTAGGGTTAGGGTTAGGGTTAGGGTTAGGGTTAGGGTTAGGGTTAGGGTTAGGGTTAGGGTTAGGGTTAGGGTTAGGGTTAGGGTTAGGGTTAGGGTTAGGGTTAGGGTTAGGGTTAGGGTTAGGGTTAGGGTTAGGGTTAGGGTTAGGGTTAGGGTTAGGGTTAGGGTTAGGGTTAGGGTTAGGGTTAGGGTTAGGGTTAGGGTTAGGGTTAGGGTTAGGGTTAGGGTTAGGGTTAGGGTTAGGGTTAGGGTTAGGGTTAGGGTTAGGGTTAGGGTTAGGGTTAGGGTTAGGGTTAGGGTTAGGGTTAGGGTTAGGGTTAGGGTTAGGGTTAGGGTTAGGGTTAGGGTTAGGGTTAGGGTTAGGGTTAGGGTTAGGGTTAGGGTTAGGGTTAGGGTTAGGGTTAGGGTTAGGGTTAGGGTTAGGGTTAGGGTTAGGGTTAGGGTTAGGGTTAGGGTTAGGGTTAGGGTTAGGGTTAGGGTTAGGGTTAGGGTTAGGGTTAGGGTTAGGGTTAGGGTTAGGGTTAGGGTTAGGGTTAGGGTTAGGGTTAGGGTTAGGGTTAGGGTTAGGGTTAGGGTTAGGGTTAGGGTTAGGGTTAGGGTTAGGGTTAGGGTTAGGGTTAGGGTTAGGGTTAGGGTTAGGGTTAGGGTTAGGGTTAGGGTTAGGGTTAGGGTTAGGGTTAGGGTTAGGGTTAGGGTTAGGGTTAGGGTTAGGGTTAGGGTTAGGGTTAGGGTTAGGGTTAGGGTTAGGGTTAGGGTTAGGGTTAGGGTTAGGGTTAGGGTTAGGGTTAGGGTTAGGGTTAGGGTTAGGGTTAGGGTTAGGGTTAGGGTTAGGGTTAGGGTTAGGGTTAGGGTTAGGGTTAGGGTTAGGGTTAGGGTTAGGGTTAGGGTTAGGGTTAGGGTTAGGGTTAGGGTTAGGGTTAGGGTTAGGGTTAGGGTTAGGGTTAGGGTTAGGGTTAGGGTTAGGGTTAGGGTTAGGGTTAGGGTTAGGGTTAGGGTTAGGGTTAGGGTTAGGGTTAGGGTTAGGGTTAGGGTTAGGGTTAGGGTTAGGGTTAGGGTTAGGGTTAGGGTTAGGGTTAGGGTTAGGGTTAGGGTTAGGGTTAGGGTTAGGGTTAGGGTTAGGGTTAGGGTTAGGGTTAGGGTTAGGGTTAGGGTTAGGGTTAGGGTTAGGGTTAGGGTTAGGGTTAGGGTTAGGGTTAGGGTTAGGGTTAGGGTTAGGGTTAGGGTTAGGGTTAGGGTTAGGGTTAGGGTTAGGGTTAGGGTTAGGGTTAGGGTTAGGGTTAGGGTTAGGGTTAGGGTTAGGGTTAGGGTTAGGGTTAGGGTTAGGGTTAGGGTTAGGGTTAGGGTTAGGGTTAGGGTTAGGGTTAGGGTTAGGGTTAGGGTTAGGGTTAGGGTTAGGGTTAGGGTTAGGGTTAGGGTTAGGGTTAGGGTTAGGGTTAGGGTTAGGGTTAGGGTTAGGGTTAGGGTTAGGGTTAGGGTTAGGGTTAGGGTTAGGGTTAGGGTTAGGGTTAGGGTTAGGGTTAGGGTTAGGGTTAGGGTTAGGGTTAGGGTTAGGGTTAGGGTTAGGGTTAGGGTTAGGGTTAGGGTTAGGGTTAGGGTTAGGGTTAGGGTTAGGGTTAGGGTTAGGGTTAGGGTTAGGGTTAGGGTTAGGGTTAGGGTTAGGGTTAGGGTTAGGGTTAGGGTTAGGGTTAGGGTTAGGGTTAGGGTTAGGGTTAGGGTTAGGGTTAGGGTTAGGGTTAGGGTTAGGGTTAGGGTTAGGGTTAGGGTTAGGGTTAGGGTTAGGGTTAGGGTTAGGGTTAGGGTTAGGGTTAGGGTTAGGGTTAGGGTTAGGGTTAGGGTTAGGGTTAGGGTTAGGGTTAGGGTTAGGGTTAGGGTTAGGGTTAGGGTTAGGGTTAGGGTTAGGGTTAGGGTTAGGGTTAGGGTTAGGGTTAGGGTTAGGGTTAGGGTTAGGGTTAGGGTTAGGGTTAGGGTTAGGGTTAGGGTTAGGGTTAGGGTTAGGGTTAGGGTTAGGGTTAGGGTTAGGGTTAGGGTTAGGGTTAGGGTTAGGGTTAGGGTTAGGGTTAGGGTTAGGGTTAGGGTTAGGGTTAGGGTTAGGGTTAGGGTTAGGGTTAGGGTTAGGGTTAGGGTTAGGGTTAGGGTTAGGGTTAGGGTTAGGGTTAGGGTTAGGGTTAGGGTTAGGGTTAGGGTTAGGGTTAGGGTTAGGGTTAGGGTTAGGGTTAGGGTTAGGGTTAGGGTTAGGGTTAGGGTTAGGGTTAGGGTTAGGGTTAGGGTTAGGGTTAGGGTTAGGGTTAGGGTTAGGGTTAGGGTTAGGGTTAGGGTTAGGGTTAGGGTTAGGGTTAGGGTTAGGGTTAGGGTTAGGGTTAGGGTTAGGGTTAGGGTTAGGGTTAGGGTTAGGGTTAGGGTTAGGGTTAGGGTTAGGGTTAGGGTTAGGGTTAGGGTTAGGGTTAGGGTTAGGGTTAGGGTTAGGGTTAGGGTTAGGGTTAGGGTTAGGGTTAGGGTTAGGGTTAGGGTTAGGGTTAGGGTTAGGGTTAGGGTTAGGGTTAGGGTTAGGGTTAGGGTTAGGGTTAGGGTTAGGGTTAGGGTTAGGGTTAGGGTTAGGGTTAGGGTTAGGGTTAGGGTTAGGGTTAGGGTTAGGGTTAGGGTTAGGGTTAGGGTTAGGGTTAGGGTTAGGGTTAGGGTTAGGGTTAGGGTTAGGGTTAGGGTTAGGGTTAGGGTTAGGGTTAGGGTTAGGGTTAGGGTTAGGGTTAGGGTTAGGGTTAGGGTTAGGGTTAGGGTTAGGGTTAGGGTTAGGGTTAGGGTTAGGGTTAGGGTTAGGGTTAGGGTTAGGGTTAGGGTTAGGGTTAGGGTTAGGGTTAGGGTTAGGGTTAGGGTTAGGGTTAGGGTTAGGGTTAGGGTTAGGGTTAGGGTTAGGGTTAGGGTTAGGGTTAGGGTTAGGGTTAGGGTTAGGGTTAGGGTTAGGGTTAGGGTTAGGGTTAGGGTTAGGGTTAGGGTTAGGGTTAGGGTTAGGGTTAGGGTTAGGGTTAGGGTTAGGGTTAGGGTTAGGGTTAGGGTTAGGGTTAGGGTTAGGGTTAGGGTTAGGGTTAGGGTTAGGGTTAGGGTTAGGGTTAGGGTTAGGGTTAGGGTTAGGGTTAGGGTTAGGGTTAGGGTTAGGGTTAGGGTTAGGGTTAGGGTTAGGGTTAGGGTTAGGGTTAGGGTTAGGGTTAGGGTTAGGGTTAGGGTTAGGGTTAGGGTTAGGGTTAGGGTTAGGGTTAGGGTTAGGGTTAGGGTTAGGGTTAGGGTTAGGGTTAGGGTTAGGGTTAGGGTTAGGGTTAGGGTTAGGGTTAGGGTTAGGGTTAGGGTTAGGGTTAGGGTTAGGGTTAGGGTTAGGGTTAGGGTTAGGGTTAGGGTTAGGGTTAGGGTTAGGGTTAGGGTTAGGGTTAGGGTTAGGGTTAGGGTTAGGGTTAGGGTTAGGGTTAGGGTTAGGGTTAGGGTTAGGGTTAGGGTTAGGGTTAGGGTTAGGGTTAGGGTTAGGGTTAGGGTTAGGGTTAGGGTTAGGGTTAGGGTTAGGGTTAGGGTTAGGGTTAGGGTTAGGGTTAGGGTTAGGGTTAGGGTTAGGGTTAGGGTTAGGGTTAGGGTTAGGGTTAGGGTTAGGGTTAGGGTTAGGGTTAGGGTTAGGGTTAGGGTTAGGGTTAGGGTTAGGGTTAGGGTTAGGGTTAGGGTTAGGGTTAGGGTTAGGGTTAGGGTTAGGGTTAGGGTTAGGGTTAGGGTTAGGGTTAGGGTTAGGGTTAGGGTTAGGGTTAGGGTTAGGGTTAGGGTTAGGGTTAGGGTTAGGGTTAGGGTTAGGGTTAGGGTTAGGGTTAGGGTTAGGGTTAGGGTTAGGGTTAGGGTTAGGGTTAGGGTTAGGGTTAGGGTTAGGGTTAGGGTTAGGGTTAGGGTTAGGGTTAGGGTTAGGGTTAGGGTTAGGGTTAGGGTTAGGGTTAGGGTTAGGGTTAGGGTTAGGGTTAGGGTTAGGGTTAGGGTTAGGGTTAGGGTTAGGGTTAGGGTTAGGGTTAGGGTTAGGGTTAGGGTTAGGGTTAGGGTTAGGGTTAGGGTTAGGGTTAGGGTTAGGGTTAGGGTTAGGGTTAGGGTTAGGGTTAGGGTTAGGGTTAGGGTTAGGGTTAGGGTTAGGGTTAGGGTTAGGGTTAGGGTTAGGGTTAGGGTTAGGGTTAGGGTTAGGGTTAGGGTTAGGGTTAGGGTTAGGGTTAGGGTTAGGGTTAGGGTTAGGGTTAGGGTTAGGGTTAGGGTTAGGGTTAGGGTTAGGGTTAGGGTTAGGGTTAGGGTTAGGGTTAGGGTTAGGGTTAGGGTTAGGGTTAGGGTTAGGGTTAGGGTTAGGGTTAGGGTTAGGGTTAGGGTTAGGGTTAGGGTTAGGGTTAGGGTTAGGGTTAGGGTTAGGGTTAGGGTTAGGGTTAGGGTTAGGGTTAGGGTTAGGGTTAGGGTTAGGGTTAGGGTTAGGGTTAGGGTTAGGGTTAGGGTTAGGGTTAGGGTTAGGGTTAGGGTTAGGGTTAGGGTTAGGGTTAGGGTTAGGGTTAGGGTTAGGGTTAGGGTTAGGGTTAGGGTTAGGGTTAGGGTTAGGGTTAGGGTTAGGGTTAGGGTTAGGGTTAGGGTTAGGGTTAGGGTTAGGGTTAGGGTTAGGGTTAGGGTTAGGGTTAGGGTTAGGGTTAGGGTTAGGGTTAGGGTTAGGGTTAGGGTTAGGGTTAGGGTTAGGGTTGGGTTAGGGTTAGGGTTAGGGTTAGGGTTAGGGTTAGGGTTAGGGTTAGGGTTGGGTTAGGGTTAGGGTTAGGGTTAGGGTTAGGGTTAGGGTTAGGGTTAGGGTTAGGGTTAGGGTTAGGGTTAGGGTTAGGGTTAGGGTTAGGGTTAGGGTTAGGGTTAGGGTTAGGGTTAGGGTTAGGGTTAGGGTTAGGGTTAGGGTTAGGGTTAGGGTTAGGGTTAGGGTTAGGGTTAGGGTTAGGGTTAGGGTTAGGGTTAGGGTTAGGGTTAGGGTTAGGGTTAGGGTTAGGGTTAGGGTTAGGGTTAGGGTTAGGGTTAGGGTTAGGGTTAGGGTTAGGGTTAGGGTTAGGGTTAGGGTTAGGGTTAGGGTTAGGGTTAGGGTTAGGGTTAGGGTTAGGGTTAGGGTTAGGGTTAGGGTTAGGGTTAGGGTTAGGGTTAGGGTTAGGGTTAGGGTTAGGGTTAGGGTTAGGGTTAGGGTTAGGGTTAGGGTTAGGGTTAGGGTTAGGGTTAGGGTTAGGGTTAGGGTTAGGGTTAGGGTTAGGGTTAGGGTTAGGGTTAGGGTTAGGGTTAGGGTTAGGGTTAGGGTTAGGGTTAGGGTTAGGGTTAGGGTTAGGGTTAGGGTTAGGGTTAGGGTTAGGGTTAGGGTTAGGGTTAGGGTTAGGGTTAGGGTTAGGGTTAGGGTTAGGGTTAGGGTTAGGGTTAGGGTTAGGGTTAGGGTTAGGGTTAGGGTTAGGGTTAGGGTTAGGGTTAGGGTTAGGGTTAGGGTTAGGGTTAGGGTTAGGGTTAGGGTTAGGGTTAGGGTTAGGGTTAGGGTTAGGGTTAGGGTTAGGGTTAGGGTTAGGGTTAGGGTTAGGGTTAGGGTTAGGGTTAGGGTTAGGGTTAGGGTTAGGGTTAGGGTTAGGGTTAGGGTTAGGGTTAGGGTTAGGGTTAGGGTTAGGGTTAGGGTTAGGGTTAGGGTTAGGGTTAGGGTTAGGGTTAGGGTTAGGGTTAGGGTTAGGGTTAGGGTTAGGGTTAGGGTTAGGGTTAGGGTTAGGGTTAGGGTTAGGGTTAGGGTTAGGGTTAGGGTTAGGGTTAGGGTTAGGGTTAGGGTTAGGGTTAGGGTTAGGGTTAGGGTTAGGGTTAGGGTTAGGGTTAGGGTTAGGGTTAGGGTTAGGGTTAGGGTTAGGGTTAGGGTTAGGGTTAGGGTTAGGGTTAGGGTTAGGGTTAGGGTTAGGGTTAGGGTTAGGGTTAGGGTTAGGGTTAGGGTTAGGGTTAGGGTTAGGGTTAGGGTTAGGGTTAGGGTTAGGGTTAGGGTTAGGGTTAGGGTTAGGGTTAGGGTTAGGGTTAGGGTTAGGGTTAGGGTTAGGGTTAGGGTTAGGGTTAGGGTTAGGGTTAGGGTTAGGGTTAGGGTTAGGGTTAGGGTTAGGGTTAGGGTTAGGGTTAGGGTTAGGGTTAGGGTTAGGGTTAGGGTTAGGGTTAGGGTTAGGGTTAGGGTTAGGGTTAGGGTTAGGGTTAGGGTTAGGGTTAGGGTTAGGGTTAGGGTTAGGGTTAGGGTTAGGGTTAGGGTTAGGGTTAGGGTTAGGGTTAGGGTTAGGGTTAGGGTTAGGGTTAGGGTTAGGGTTAGGGTTAGGGTTAGGGTTAGGGTTAGGGTTAGGGTTAGGGTTAGGGTTAGGGTTAGGGTTAGGGTTAGGGTTAGGGTTAGGGTTAGGGTTAGGGTTAGGGTTAGGGTTAGGGTTAGGGTTAGGGTTAGGGTTAGGGTTAGGGTTAGGGTTAGGGTTAGGGTTAGGGTTAGGGTTAGGGTTAGGGTTAGGGTTAGGGTTAGGGTTAGGGTTAGGGTTAGGGTTAGGGTTAGGGTTAGGGTTAGGGTTAGGGTTAGGGTTAGGGTTAGGGTTAGGGTTAGGGTTAGGGTTAGGGTTAGGGTTAGGGTTAGGGTTAGGGTTAGGGTTAGGGTTAGGGTTAGGGTTAGGGTTAGGGTTAGGGTTAGGGTTAGGGTTAGGGTTAGGGTTAGGGTTAGGGTTAGGGTTAGGGTTAGGGTTAGGGTTAGGGTTAGGGTTAGGGTTAGGGTTAGGGTTAGGGTTAGGGTTAGGGTTAGGGTTAGGGTTAGGGTTAGGGTTAGGGTTAGGGTTAGGGTTAGGGTTAGGGTTAGGGTTAGGGTTAGGGTTAGGGTTAGGGTTAGGGTTAGGGTTAGGGTTAGGGTTAGGGTTAGGGTTAGGGTTAGGGTTAGGGTTAGGGTTAGGGTTAGGGTTAGGGTTAGGGTTAGGGTTAGGGTTAGGGTTAGGGTTAGGGTTAGGGTTAGGGTTAGGGTTAGGGTTAGGGTTAGGGTTAGGGTTAGGGTTAGGGTTAGGGTTAGGGTTAGGGTTAGGGTTAGGGTTAGGGTTAGGGTTAGGGTTAGGGTTAGGGTTAGGGTTAGGGTTAGGGTTAGGGTTAGGGTTAGGGTTAGGGTTAGGGTTAGGGTTAGGGTTAGGGTTAGGGTTAGGGTTAGGGTTAGGGTTAGGGTTAGGGTTAGGGTTAGGGTTAGGGTTAGGGTTAGGGTTAGGGTTAGGGTTAGGGTTAGGGTTAGGGTTAGGGTTAGGGTTAGGGTTAGGGTTAGGGTTAGGGTTAGGGTTAGGGTTAGGGTTAGGGTTAGGGTTAGGGTTAGGGTTAGGGTTAGGGTTAGGGTTAGGGTTAGGGTTAGGGTTAGGGTTAGGGTTAGGGTTAGGGTTAGGGTTAGGGTTAGGGTTAGGGTTAGGGTTAGGGTTAGGGTTAGGGTTAGGGTTAGGGTTAGGGTTAGGGTTAGGGTTAGGGTTAGGGTTAGGGTTAGGGTTAGGGTTAGGGTTAGGGTTAGGGTTAGGGTTAGGGTTAGGGTTAGGGTTAGGGTTAGGGTTAGGGTTAGGGTTAGGGTTAGGGTTAGGGTTAGGGTTAGGGTTAGGGTTAGGGTTAGGGTTAGGGTTAGGGTTAGGGTTAGGGTTAGGGTTAGGGTTAGGGTTAGGGTTAGGGTTAGGGTTAGGGTTAGGGTTAGGGTTAGGGTTAGGGTTAGGGTTAGGGTTAGGGTTAGGGTTAGGGTTAGGGTTAGGGTTAGGGTTAGGGTTAGGGTTAGGGTTAGGGTTAGGGTTAGGGTTAGGGTTAGGGTTAGGGTTAGGGTTAGGGTTAGGGTTAGGGTTAGGGTTAGGGTTAGGGTTAGGGTTAGGGTTAGGGTTAGGGTTAGGGTTAGGGTTAGGGTTAGGGTTAGGGTTAGGGTTAGGGTTAGGGTTAGGGTTAGGGTTAGGGTTAGGGTTAGGGTTAGGGTTAGGGTTAGGGTTAGGGTTAGGGTTAGGGTTAGGGTTAGGGTTAGGGTTAGGGTTAGGGTTAGGGTTAGGGTTAGGGTTAGGGTTAGGGTTAGGGTTAGGGTTAGGGTTAGGGTTAGGGTTAGGGTTAGGGTTAGGGTTAGGGTTAGGGTTAGGGTTAGGGTTAGGGTTAGGGTTAGGGTTAGGGTTAGGGTTAGGGTTAGGGTTAGGGTTAGGGTTAGGGTTAGGGTTAGGGTTAGGGTTAGGGTTAGGGTTAGGGTTAGGGTTAGGGTTAGGGTTAGGGTTAGGGTTAGGGTTAGGGTTAGGGTTAGGGTTAGGGTTAGGGTTAGGGTTAGGGTTAGGGTTAGGGTTAGGGTTAGGGTTAGGGTTAGGGTTAGGGTTAGGGTTAGGGTTAGGGTTAGGGTTAGGGTTAGGGTTAGGGTTAGGGTTAGGGTTAGGGTTAGGGTTAGGGTTAGGGTTAGGGTTAGGGTTAGGGTTAGGGTTAGGGTTAGGGTTAGGGTTAGGGTTAGGGTTAGGGTTAGGGTTAGGGTTAGGGTTAGGGTTAGGGTTAGGGTTAGGGTTAGGGTTAGGGTTAGGGTTAGGGTTAGGGTTAGGGTTAGGGTTAGGGTTAGGGTTAGGGTTAGGGTTAGGGTTAGGGTTAGGGTTAGGGTTAGGGTTAGGGTTAGGGTTAGGGTTAGGGTTAGGGTTAGGGTTAGGGTTAGGGTTAGGGTTAGGGTTAGGGTTAGGGTTAGGGTTAGGGTTAGGGTTAGGGTTAGGGTTAGGGTTAGGGTTAGGGTTAGGGTTAGGGTTAGGGTTAGGGTTAGGGTTAGGGTTAGGGTTAGGGTTAGGGTTAGGGTTAGGGTTAGGGTTAGGGTTAGGGTTAGGGTTAGGGTTAGGGTTAGGGTTAGGGTTAGGGTTAGGGTTAGGGTTAGGGTTAGGGTTAGGGTTAGGGTTAGGGTTAGGGTTAGGGTTAGGGTTAGGGTTAGGGTTAGGGTTAGGGTTAGGGTTAGGGTTAGGGTTAGGGTTAGGGTTAGGGTTAGGGTTAGGGTTAGGGTTAGGGTTAGGGTTAGGGTTAGGGTTAGGGTTAGGGTTAGGGTTAGGGTTAGGGTTAGGGTTAGGGTTAGGGTTAGGGTTAGGGTTAGGGTTAGGGTTAGGGTTAGGGTTAGGGTTAGGGTTAGGGTTAGGGTTAGGGTTAGGGTTAGGGTTAGGGTTAGGGTTAGGGTTAGGGTTAGGGTTAGGGTTAGGGTTAGGGTTAGGGTTAGGGTTAGGGTTAGGGTTAGGGTTAGGGTTAGGGTTAGGGTTAGGGTTAGGGTTAGGGTTAGGGTTAGGGTTAGGGTTAGGGTTAGGGTTAGGGTTAGGGTTAGGGTTAGGGTTAGGGTTAGGGTTAGGGTTAGGGTTAGGGTTAGGGTTAGGGTTAGGGTTAGGGTTAGGGTTAGGGTTAGGGTTAGGGTTAGGGTTAGGGTTAGGGTTAGGGTTAGGGTTAGGGTTAGGGTTAGGGTTAGGGTTAGGGTTAGGGTTAGGGTTAGGGTTAGGGTTAGGGTTAGGGTTAGGGTTAGGGTTAGGGTTAGGGTTAGGGTTAGGGTTAGGGTTAGGGTTAGGGTTAGGGTTAGGGTTAGGGTTAGGGTTAGGGTTAGGGTTAGGGTTAGGGTTAGGGTTAGGGTTAGGGTTAGGGTTAGGGTTAGGGTTAGGGTTAGGGTTAGGGTTAGGGTTAGGGTTAGGGTTAGGGTTAGGGTTAGGGTTAGGGTTAGGGTTAGGGTTAGGGTTAGGGTTAGGGTTAGGGTTAGGGTTAGGGTTAGGGTTAGGGTTAGGGTTAGGGTTAGGGTTAGGGTTAGGGTTAGGGTTAGGGTTAGGGTTAGGGTTAGGGTTAGGGTTAGGGTTAGGGTTAGGGTTAGGGTTAGGGTTAGGGTTAGGGTTAGGGTTAGGGTTAGGGTTAGGGTTAGGGTTAGGGTTAGGGTTAGGGTTAGGGTTAGGGTTAGGGTTAGGGTTAGGGTTAGGGTTAGGGTTAGGGTTAGGGTTAGGGTTAGGGTTAGGGTTAGGGTTAGGGTTAGGGTTAGGGTTAGGGTTAGGGTTAGGGTTAGGGTTAGGGTTAGGGTTAGGGTTAGGGTTAGGGTTAGGGTTAGGGTTAGGGTTAGGGTTAGGGTTAGGGTTAGGGTTAGGGTTAGGGTTAGGGTTAGGGTTAGGGTTAGGGTTAGGGTTAGGGTTAGGGTTAGGGTTAGGGTTAGGGTTAGGGTTAGGGTTAGGGTTAGGGTTAGGGTTAGGGTTAGGGTTAGGGTTAGGGTTAGGGTTAGGGTTAGGGTTAGGGTTAGGGTTAGGGTTAGGGTTAGGGTTAGGGTTAGGGTTAGGGTTAGGGTTAGGGTTAGGGTTAGGGTTAGGGTTAGGGTTAGGGTTAGGGTTAGGGTTAGGGTTAGGGTTAGGGTTAGGGTTAGGGTTAGGGTTAGGGTTAGGGTTAGGGTTAGGGTTAGGGTTAGGGTTAGGGTTAGGGTTAGGGTTAGGGTTAGGGTTAGGGTTAGGGTTAGGGTTAGGGTTAGGGTTAGGGTTAGGGTTAGGGTTAGGGTTAGGGTTAGGGTTAGGGTTAGGGTTAGGGTTAGGGTTAGGGTTAGGGTTAGGGTTAGGGTTAGGGTTAGGGTTAGGGTTAGGGTTAGGGTTAGGGTTAGGGTTAGGGTTAGGGTTAGGGTTAGGGTTAGGGTTAGGGTTAGGGTTAGGGTTAGGGTTAGGGTTAGGGTTAGGGTTAGGGTTAGGGTTAGGGTTAGGGTTAGGGTTAGGGTTAGGGTTAGGGTTAGGGTTAGGGTTAGGGTTAGGGTTAGGGTTAGGGTTAGGGTTAGGGTTAGGGTTAGGGTTAGGGTTAGGGTTAGGGTTAGGGTTAGGGTTAGGGTTAGGGTTAGGGTTAGGGTTAGGGTTAGGGTTAGGGTTAGGGTTAGGGTTAGGGTTAGGGTTAGGGTTAGGGTTAGGGTTAGGGTTAGGGTTAGGGTTAGGGTTAGGGTTAGGGTTAGGGTTAGGGTTAGGGTTAGGGTTAGGGTTAGGGTTAGGGTTAGGGTTAGGGTTAGGGTTAGGGTTAGGGTTAGGGTTAGGGTTAGGGTTAGGGTTAGGGTTAGGGTTAGGGTTAGGGTTAGGGTTAGGGTTAGGGTTAGGGTTAGGGTTAGGGTTAGGGTTAGGGTTAGGGTTAGGGTTAGGGTTAGGGTTAGGGTTAGGGTTAGGGTTAGGGTTAGGGTTAGGGTTAGGGTTAGGGTTAGGGTTAGGGTTAGGGTTAGGGTTAGGGTTAGGGTTAGGGTTAGGGTTAGGGTTAGGGTTAGGGTTAGGGTTAGGGTTAGGGTTAGGGTTAGGGTTAGGGTTAGGGTTAGGGTTAGGGTTAGGGTTAGGGTTAGGGTTAGGGTTAGGGTTAGGGTTAGGGTTAGGGTTAGGGTTAGGGTTAGGGTTAGGGTTAGGGTTAGGGTTAGGGTTAGGGTTAGGGTTAGGGTTAGGGTTAGGGTTAGGGTTAGGGTTAGGGTTAGGGTTAGGGTTAGGGTTAGGGTTAGGGTTAGGGTTAGGGTTAGGGTTAGGGTTAGGGTTAGGGTTAGGGTTAGGGTTAGGGTTAGGGTTAGGGTTAGGGTTAGGGTTAGGGTTAGGGTTAGGGTTAGGGTTAGGGTTAGGGTTAGGGTTAGGGTTAGGGTTAGGGTTAGGGTTAGGGTTAGGGTTAGGGTTAGGGTTAGGGTTAGGGTTAGGGTTAGGGTTAGGGTTAGGGTTAGGGTTAGGGTTAGGGTTAGGGTTAGGGTTAGGGTTAGGGTTAGGGTTAGGGTTAGGGTTAGGGTTAGGGTTAGGGTTAGGGTTAGGGTTAGGGTTAGGGTTAGGGTTAGGGTTAGGGTTAGGGTTAGGGTTAGGGTTAGGGTTAGGGTTAGGGTTAGGGTTAGGGTTAGGGTTAGGGTTAGGGTTAGGGTTAGGGTTAGGGTTAGGGTTAGGGTTAGGGTTAGGGTTAGGGTTAGGGTTAGGGTTAGGGTTAGGGTTAGGGTTAGGGTTAGGGTTAGGGTTAGGGTTAGGGTTAGGGTTAGGGTTAGGGTTAGGGTTAGGGTTAGGGTTAGGGTTAGGGTTAGGGTTAGGGTTAGGGTTAGGGTTAGGGTTAGGGTTAGGGTTAGGGTTAGGGTTAGGGTTAGGGTTAGGGTTAGGGTTAGGGTTAGGGTTAGGGTTAGGGTTAGGGTTAGGGTTAGGGTTAGGGTTAGGGTTAGGGTTAGGGTTAGGGTTAGGGTTAGGGTTAGGGTTAGGGTTAGGGTTAGGGTTAGGGTTAGGGTTAGGGTTAGGGTTAGGGTTAGGGTTAGGGTTAGGGTTAGGGTTAGGGTTAGGGTTAGGGTTAGGGTTAGGGTTAGGGTTAGGGTTAGGGTTAGGGTTAGGGTTAGGGTTAGGGTTAGGGTTAGGGTTAGGGTTAGGGTTAGGTTAGGGTTAGGGTTAGGGTTAGGGTTAGGGTTAGGGTTAGGGTTAGGGTTAGGGTTAGGGTTAGGGTTAGGGTTAGGGTTAGGGTTAGGGTTAGGGTTAGGGTTAGGGTTAGGGTTAGGGTTAGGGTTAGGGTTAGGGTTAGGGTTAGGGTTAGGGTTAGGGTTAGGGTTAGGGTTAGGGTTAGGGTTAGGGTTAGGGTTAGGGTTAGGGTTAGGGTTAGGGTTAGGGTTAGGGTTAGGGTTAGGGTTAGGGTTAGGGTTAGGGTTAGGGTTAGGGTTAGGGTTAGGGTTAGGGTTAGGGTTAGGGTTAGGGTTAGGGTTAGGGTTAGGGTTAGGGTTAGGGTTAGGGTTAGGGTTAGGGTTAGGGTTAGGGTTAGGGTTAGGGTTAGGGTTAGGGTTAGGGTTAGGGTTAGGGTTAGGGTTAGGGTTAGGGTTAGGGTTAGGGTTAGGGTTAGGGTTAGGGTTAGGGTTAGGGTTAGGGTTAGGGTTAGGGTTAGGGTTAGGGTTAGGGTTAGGGTTAGGGTTAGGGTTAGGGTTAGGGTTAGGGTTAGGGTTAGGGTTAGGGTTAGGGTTAGGGTTAGGGTTAGGGTTAGGGTTAGGGTTAGGGTTAGGGTTAGGGTTAGGGTTAGGGTTAGGGTTAGGGTTAGGGTTAGGGTTAGGGTTAGGGTTAGGGTTAGGGTTAGGGTTAGGGTTAGGGTTAGGGTTAGGGTTAGGGTTAGGGTTAGGGTTAGGGTTAGGGTTAGGGTTAGGGTTAGGTTAGGGTTAGGGTTAGGGTTAGGGTTAGGGTTAGGGTTAGGGTTAGGGTTAGGGTTAGGGTTAGGGTTAGGGTTAGGGTTAGGGTTAGGGTTAGGGTTAGGGTTAGGGTTAGGGTTAGGGTTAGGGTTAGGGTTA